>VONZ01000060.1:600000-985000 GCA_012976165.1 Labeo catla | reverse complement strand
AAGACGTCTGGGTGTTGGAGCTGTGACACAGCGGTTAGCGCGTGTGCTTGAGGCGGATTGAGCCTGGGTGCTTGTGTGGGAATGTTCTAATCTGACATTTTGTCAGTTGTTTCCTAATCCTCTTTACCCTCTCTGTCCCTAATAATATATATTGTATATTGTTTCGTAAGTAGAACAATCCTTATTTTATTTTTAATATCCTTATTAATAGATTTAATTTAATTTTTTTTTTTAAAAATACTCAATTGCATTATCAATAGAAGTAGCCCAATGGTCCACAAATGAAATTTTAATAAATAAAAATTAAGCAGGCATTTTATTTTTTATTTATAACACTTATAAATAAAAATTGAGCAGGAATTTTATTTTATTTTATTTAAATTTTATTTTATTTTATTTTATTGAAAAATTACTCAACAGCATTATCAATAGAACTAGTCCAAATGTCCACAAATGAAATTTTAATAAATAAAAATTAAGCAGGCTTATTATTATTATTATTTTTTTTTTTGAAAAATATTTTATTTATTTTATTTAAAATATTTTACTTTAATTTAATTTAATTTAAGTAGCCCAAAGGTTCACAAATAATAATAAATAATTGTGCAGGCATTTTATTTTATTATTATTTTATTTTACTGAAAAAAATGACTCAACAGCATTATCAATAGAAGTAGTCCAAATGTCCACAAATGAAATTTTAATAAATAAAAATTAAGCAGGCATTTAATTTATTTATTTATCTTTTTTTTTTGAAAAATATTTTATTTTATTTTATTGAAAATATTTTAATTTAATTTAATTAATTAATTAAGTAGCCCAAAGGTTCACAAATAATAATTAATAATTAAGCAGACATTATTTTATTTTATTTTATTGAGAACATTACTCAACTGCCTTATCAATAGTAGCAGACCAAAGGTCTACAAATAAATAATGAATACATAAAAATTAAATAGTCATTATTATTATTATTATTATTAATAATAATTAATTAATTAATTAATTAATTTTTTTTAAATAAAATGTTTCTCCACTTGTTATTGATACATTTTTTTAAAATATAAAATAAGACACAATATTGGCTACCCAAACTAAAAAGTAACAATTCATAAATAAAATAAGATTCAAATCTATTTCTATTTACCCTTTTATGCCCAATAATTTGTCTCAATCAATTTAAAGTGGAAAAATCAATGTATTTATTTATTTTTAAATACAGCTGCGAGCAAGCAAAGTAATAAATCAATGAGAAAATGAGAATAAATTAAAAAAAACAAAAAAAAAGAGACTGAAATTTACTGTTTTATCCTTGTCCAAAAATTAGGCTGAGCTGAAAATATAGCTGATATATCTGTCACCGTTTTTATATAGGGCTAGTGTACGTGTGTGTGTGTATGCATTAATTTTAAAGGTGTGGATTTTTATTATTTTTTATTTTTTTTTACCCTCTTTGTAGGGTGGGCTCGAGGGCGGACAGTTCAGTGTCTCTGAAAGAAGATAGATGAGCCATCACATCAGTCATCACCCAGTTTAACATGCCGCCCCCAGTCCTGCTGGGGGCCTGTCAGTGAGGCCTCCCCAATCGTTCCCTTCATTTCTGTCTTTCTCCTCACCCTTAAAGCGTTCCTCCATTACTCTCCTCTTCTTCCAGCTCTATTCTATTCCCCGTATCCCCTCTTTTTGCCTTCCCGCTGTGCGACTGCATAATAAACTCAGGTAGCGGCCCTTCCTGCAGACAAATGAAGCCAAAGGTTCCTCCCTGTCAGAAAGGGGAGTATGATTTCAAACGCACAGACAGGCGTCACTTCCAGTCTTTATCCGTAATTCGTTCTGCTGGGCCGCACAGAACGAGAGGCCTGATGAGGAGGAGGCGCTGCGCTGTTCTGCTCGGCGTCCCACTAAATTTGGCACCGTGGAGGTGAATATGGAATAGGGGCCTCCGTCGGGAGCCCTTGATGATACAGAAGAGATTAAAATCACAGGGAGATCTTTTTTTGGGGGCCCAAAGCAGTTTTCAGGCCCTGATAAGGTTTTGAGTTAGTAGAGTGGCCTTTGAAAAGTATTTAGACATTTAAGGCACTCTTAAAATGTAGTAATGTCACTGTATTAGATAATAAAATATCAAACCAAATGGAATTTATTTGGAAAAAAAAAAAAATGTCAGAAAAGTAGTTTTAAATGAGTAAACAATAGATATACTGTTTAAAATGAGGACTCTCTGGTTGTGAAACATTACTCAATCATTTTCATAGTAAGTGACCGGTTGTTACTGTTATGGGACAAATATTTTGTCACCCGTGTGGATGAAAATTGATATTGTTACTTCAGACAGCTTGTCATGTTGTTCATCCTGTTGCGTAAGGAAAAGATGCATTTGTCAAAGTTGTTTAATTAATAAGCATTTGATAGTCAGGCTTTCTTACATTTCAAACTATTAATATATAGAAAATATATTTTATATTTTACTGAATTTATTTTTACTCAATTATCAATAGAAGTGGCCCAAAGGTCCACAAATAAAATATTAATACATAAATACATAAAGGCATTTTTATTAGATTTTTAAAATAAAATATTTTTCCACTTTTTATTGATAGAGAGAAGTCAACTTTATTTCTGATTCTGATTTTTTTATTTATTAAATTATCAATTATCAATAGAAGTAGCCCAAAGGTCCATAAATGAAATATTCATACGTTAAAAATAAGTATTTTATTTTATTTTATAGAGGAAAAAAACAAAAAAAACTCAAATACTCAATTATCGATGAAAAAGTTACCCAAAGGTCCACAAATGAAATATTAATACATAAAAATAAGTATTAAATATTTGTAGGTATTAAATATTTGTCCACTTTTTATTGATAGAGAGAAATCAACTTTATTTCTAATTCCATTTCTTCTTTTTTATTTATTAATTTTGAATATTTGACTACTTGTATTGTTTTTTTATTTTTGTTTTTTATAAAGTAAAATAAAATATTGGCAACCTGACAAAAATGTAACAATTCATACATTTAAAATATATATATTATTTATTTTATTTTATTGAGCTATACTCAATTACTCAATTATTGATAGAAATAGCCCAAAGGTCAACAAATGAAATATTAATACATAAAAAAAAATAAGTATTAAAGATTTTTCAAGTATTAAATATTTGTCCACTTCTTATTGATAGAGAGAAATCAACTTGATTTCTAATTCTGTTACTTCTTTTTTTTACTTATTAATTTTAACTAGTATTTTTTTAAATAAAGTAAAATAATACTAATACATAAAAAAATAAGTATTAAAGATTTTTTAAGTATTAAATATTTGTCCACTTCTTATTGATAGAGAGAAATCAACTTGATTTCTAATTCTGTTACTTCTTTTTTTTACTTATTAAATAAAGTAAAATAAAATATTAGCAACCTGACTAAAAATATAACAATTCATACATTTTAAATATATATATATATATATATATATATATATATATATAATTTTATTTTATTGAGCTATATTATATAGCTCAATAAAAAGTTGATTTTATGGATGCATCATGGAATTTACATAAAAACCAAAGTAGTTTTTTTTTTTTCTTTTTTGTTCTTTTCTTTCTTTCCGCCCGCCGTTCTCCGTCTCCCTCCGGCTCTGGATGTGCTGGGGAATACAGATGTGTCTCGAAGTCCTGATTGCGATCACGTTGTAGCTGGTGCAACGCTATCTGCCCAAAAACCTGTGAATTGATAATCCTCCTTTTTATTACAAAGCCCAGGCCAGCTACATGTAATCATTTATACTTGCTGCTATCTCTCTAGAACAATACATCAGCCTGGTTCATGAAAGATGGTCCACGCACAAGCTCTTTTTCAAACCCTGCCCCCTCCATTTTTGCGGTGAAAAAAGAAATAACCACCGCGGATAACCAGGGGACGACAGACAGCTACATTTTAACACAACATATGAATTTGCGTTCTGTCGTGTAATTAAGGGGAGAGAGGGATTTCCTACACAACAACGACTAGCTTAACAAGCATGTTTAGTCAGCTATCGTTTACCATGCCAACACAGCAGTGTGCAAACAAACCGACGACTCGGCTGTCCCCCCACTGATCCCAGCATGCTCGGGGAAAAGGAGGGAGGGAAACAAACGGAGAGAGAGGCAGAAAGTAATGTGAAACGGAGTGATAATGGATCAAGGAACAGAAAAGAGGATTTTAAAAAGAAGGTGGCGGAGGTTTGCTTAGTGACTTCGTCTGATAAACCGCCTGTACCTATTGCGTACCGCATTGGGAGCCGTTCAAACGAGCGGCGCCGAGTTAAATCACATGAAACAGGTGATTACACTTGGGCTTGAGAAGCGTTTCAGACTGTGACTTGGAGACAGTATTGGCTCTGACACCTTCAAGAACGCACAATTGTCAATGATATTGAATTCCAATGGACTTTCAGAAGGTTCTTTGCCGCCCAATGTCACAGGGCCGTCACGAGAGACGCGATTGATTTTGTCATGCATACGGTCCCGCTATAAAGCACTGATCATCTTTGAAGGTAAATGCTTCGAGCAAGGACTCGCTACTTATTTAGGACCCTTTTTAGTTGGAAGGTTTTTAAAAAGCAGTGTCGCTAACTTATTTATTGCCCTTTTGTGTGCAGTGTTACACATTGTGTTAGCAATAAAATGTAGGGCCCTGTGATTTCAGAAAACAGAATTGCAGAATCCGGTCATAAAAATAGACTTCACTGTATAACGTGGAATGCCACAGGAAAATTTGAAGGAATAAATCAAAAATAGGGTTGCACACTTGATCAAATCGTACTATGGCCTAGTGACTTTTACACCATAAGAGTTATTCAAATGTCAAATTATACATGTTTCTGTGTTAGCTGTTTCATTTATTGCACACACTCAAGTATGTGTGACGATTGTGTTGTTTTCAGCATCTGTCGTCTCACTATATGTGGACATGAACACGTAAACATCATCTCCAAAGCTGCTATATCGTTAGATAGACACAAAAACTCAGAGGTCGCTCAAGTACGTGTTGTCTTCGGTGCCTGCCGTCTCACTATATGTGGACATGAACACGTAAACCTCATCTCCAGAGCTGCTCTGAGAGTCACTTCATGTGCATTTTACCATTTCATTTGATAAAACTATCGTCAGATACACGCAGAAACTCAGAGGTCACTCAAGTACCCGTGACAATTTTTTTTATTTATTTACTTGTTTATTTATTTTACCATCTGTCGTCTTTCTGTATGAGGACATGGACGTGTCCATTTTGTTATGTGCATTTTACCATTTCATTGGATAAAACTATCGTCAGATACACAGAAACTCAGGGGTCACTCGAGTATGTGTGACGATTGTGTTGTTTTCACTGTCTGCCGTCTCGCTGTATGAGGACATGAACGTGTAAACTTCATCTCCAGAGCTGCTCTGAGAGTCACTTCATGTGCATTTTAACATTTGTGACCCTGGACCACAAAACCAGTCTTAAGTCACTGGGGTATATTTGTAGGAATAGCCAAAAATTCATTGTATGGGTCAAAATTATAGATTTTTCTTTTATGCCAAAAGTCATTAGGATATTAAGTAAAGATCATGTTCCATGAAGATATTTTGTAAATTTCCTACTGTAAATATATCAAAACTTAATTTTTGATTAGTAATATGCATTGCAAAGAACTTAATTTGGACAACTTTAAAGGCCATTTTCTCAATATTTCGATTTTTTTTTGCACCCTCAGATTCCGTATACTGAAATAGTTGTATCTCGGCCAAATATTGTTCTATCCCAACAAACCATACATCGATAGAAAGCTTATTTATTCATCTTTTAGAACATGTATAAAGCTCAATTTTGAAAAATTGACACTTATGACTGGTTTTGTGGTCCAGGGTCACATTTTAATTGATAGAACTATCGTTAGAAAAACTCAGGGGTCACTCAAGTATATGTGACGATTGTGTTGTTTTCACTGTCTGCCGTCTCACTATATGAGGACATAAACGTGTAAACTTCATCTCCAGAGCTGCTCTGAGAGTCGCTTCACATGCATTTCAACATTTCATTTGATAAAACTATCATCAGATACACGCAGAAACTCAGGTCACTCATGTATGTGACGATCGTTTTCACCGTCTGCCGTCTCACTATATGAGGACATGAAGACGTAAACTTCATCTCTAGAGCTGCTCTGAGAGTCGCTTCACATGCATTTCACCATTTTATTTGATAAAACTATCGTAAGATATCCACAGAAACTCAGTGGTCTTCTTTACAAACCGCTGTCATAACAGTTTGGGTTTAGCTTAAAGAAATTATGACAGAAATGTATTAACTCTTTCCTCACCATTGATGAGTTATCTCATCTTTCATGATAAAACGCTTCCTCGCCAAAGACGAAATTTTCGATATTACGCATCTTCTGAATTAAACCAGAATGTCCCGATCAAAAACACAGACGAGGGAGATGCCAAAACAAGTGGTCTTGTGTCAGCAGATGGCATATGAAAATTAATGCGATCATCAACAGTGTATGAATGAAAACTGTCTAATGTTACTGAATGAAATATCGATTCAGGAAGTGGTAAAGGACTGTAAAGATTTGGGGGTGCTGATGGAAGTGATCTACTGTATCTGTGCTTTGAACAGTATTGAATATCATGCGGATGTAGTATTTGAGCTTTTTGCTCAAAATTTAGCATTTTTTAAATGAAATTTACCTACATTTAAGTGTTGATTAAAAAAGAATGCTTGAAACTAGAATAAAACTTTTTTTTAAAGTAGAGATTCTGATTTTGATGTATTTCATGTTCAGATACTGTATCCATACAACAAATTAATCTGGGGGTCATGAAATGTTATTAAAAATGATCAAAAACACTGACGGTGGCCGGCAACTTTTTTCAAAAACACTGGCGGGAAAAGAGTTCATGTTGTGCAGTACAATGTACTTTTCAAAATAAGTACAGTAGTTTTTAAATAGTTAAAAAAATATATATTTATAAGAAATTTCACACACTATTACAATTTTTCATATTTATTATTTTTTTTATTTAAACAGTATTTTTTAATTAAACAGTAAACATCTGTTGTGCAGCATTTGATTTGCCAACAAATTGTTTGAATTTCATTTGATTAGATTTTAAAATATTAAAAAATGAATTAATTGTTAAAGTTGTATGTATTAATTTGCTTGTATTTTTTATGTACTTAATTTGCATTAAATCATAAAACCAGAAAAATCCTAAAATCCAAAAAAAATGAAAGCAGAGTTTCGAATTCTCAAAACTCAAATTCTCAAATCTCAAATTTTCAGTAAATGAGTAAATTGTTAAAGCTTTATGAAATTTGTTGGAGCTGATTTTCTCATGGCCAGTGCATCAACCCAAGTTTGGGTCCCGGATTGGGAACCTTTAATGATCCAGCCCCCTTGCTGTCTCCCATTTCATTTCCTGTCAGTTGTATACTGCCCTGTTTCATTAAAGGCAAAAACAAATCTTAAAAGTTTTATAAAAATTTTACTAAAACATTGAAATGGGAAAAAACAGAATTGAAGAAAAAAATAAAACTGAAATTAGGATGAAAATGGATTCTATAGGGCACTAAAAATGGGCAGCGTCAGCCATATGAGGTTTTGATTTCCACATATCTGTGTGTGGCAGTTTGTGCGTTTCTGCTTTTGTCTGAGTGTGTTTATGCACATATGCGTGTGTGTGTGTGGCATCCGTGGAGGCCGTCCTCCCCTTTCGGAGTGACCCTGTGTTCGGGGGGCTTATCTCTGTGCTGTTTCACATTATTGATAGCCTGTGTGGGTATTGACAGGGGCATGTGGGGCGGAGGAGCGAATCCAGACTTTGATATGACATATTGTGCATCTCAGCAGCTCTCATAAATAATTCTGACACGTTTTTGTATGCATGGGAAGGTCTGTGATTCGGCCTCCCCATAAAAATAAACTTCTATTATGGAATGTATTTGTCAAGTGGGTGTTTGATGGATGGGGCGGCGTTTAGTGCATGGCAGGTGGAAGGCTTGCAGACGCACTACCTTCTGGGGAGGATTTGCCTGGGCCGAGCTGCTATAATTATTCAGTATGAGACGACATCACACACACACACACATACACACACACACTGCACCTGTATTCTCATCTTCTCATTCCACAACTGCATTATCTGCAACTGCTGCATGACGACATAGAGGGACTTAAAGAATGAAGGGATTCAGAAAGAGAGAGAGGGAAGGAGAGAGAGACACAGAGAACATAAATCAAAGGAGAAACTTTCTCTGAATAATGCAGGAGGCTTGTACTGTATCTGGGTTGCATTATGGATTATTATCGGTAAAAGAGAAAAAAGACGGAGTGACAGAAAGACAGAGAATCTATCACCCCTGAAGTGGCGCTCTGTGATGATATTGAGAATTCAGTACGTAGGAAGGACAAGGATCTTGTTTTGTGGGGTGACTTTCAAGCTCTTGTATTCCCAGCAGGCATAATGGTTCAACTGTTTGCTGGTAATGCCACACAGCAATCATTCTTATTTGCTGGAAATGGTCTTTTTCTACACTTTTGTTGCATTTTCTTCCTCAAAAATAGACCTATAATGCTAGTAAAGTGTTCTTTTGGCACCAAAATAATTGTAAATTTTACATGACAATTTGCACCCTTTTTTTTTGACTTTTAGAGCAAAAAGGGCTGATACCTTAAAGACTCCTTCATGTAAATAACCTTTTATGACTGGCCAATTCGATTTGGGACACATGATTAAAATGACAACTTATATAAATATATATATATATATATATACTTATAAAAAAATATAGAAGTTTTTCCCCCCTTTTAAATAAAATGTATAAAATGTAAAACCATGTCCCAATCACATTTTCTTGCTTAAATAAACATTACATTAACAATGTAATCAATATTTTATTTATTAAACCCAAGTATCAATCTCATCAGGTTAGTGTTTTTAAGTATTTGCATTTATTCCAAAATAATAACTCAAAGCAGTAACAATTTGAACAATGTATTTTATTTGTGAACTTATGTTCACCTATTTTTTTTAATAGCTAACTTTTAACTATTTTTTTAATTTTTGCATTTTATTATACAAAAATACACTTATTAATGTTATATTTTTTATATACATATTTGGGCTGTCAAATGATTAATCGCGATTAATCGCATAAAAATAAAATTTTGAGTTTGCCAAATATATGTATGTGTACTGTAATTATTATGTATATATAAATACAAACACATTCATGTATATATTTAATATTTACAAGTATATATATTTATTACATGAATAGCATATTTCTCTTAAATATATACATTATACAAATATACAAATACACATATATAATAAGCAAACACAAACTTTTATTTTGTATGTGATTAATCGCAGTTAATCATTTGATAGCCCTAATATACTGTATATATATATATATATATATATATATAGTTCACATACTGCACGGTAGAATTTTTGCATTTAATGTTGTAGTCTATCTACATAGAAGATTGAATGCTTTTGTTTCAAATGAGCAGAGAAAATCATATTTTCCATACTAAGTTCATTTTAATTCTTATTTATTGTACTTATTATATCTGTATATAAATGCAAGTGAAAACCATACACACGTCTAATAAATCCTTTGACAATAACAGAGAAAAAAACCTGTAATATACTGAATAAGATGCTAGTTTATGTGACTGCCATGAGTCAACAATAAAACAATGAAATGGGCCTTGCACGACAGAACTGTCACGCTCACAGCCACTTAACTCAGACATACAGAATGCCCATTTACATAATAGATTATGTCTTTGTTGAGATGCGTTGCAGCTGCATTCATAATGTATTGCACTCACGGGCATCTAGTGTGTCTGCCTGGTGTGTTGAGGGCACTGAGTGAATCTTGTGATGCTCAAACGCAAGCCTCATGGGGTTTTTCTCTGAAATCACAGCAAAAGAGCACTAGACAAATCTAAATTGGCAGTTTGCATACATTTATATTGTCTGATGGCTCAGTGTAAGTGTAGCTCGCTAAAATGGCATCTGATGTCAAGTTCTGTCTAAGACGTCGCAGTCTAAACAAGCAGAGGGGGACATAAGCGGGGGTTAAATTGTGTCAGAACGGCATCTTTAATTAATCTTTAATTAAAAAAAAGGTGGTTTGTTTGTCAGTCCAATCCATCCTAGTTTGCTTCAGTCCAGTTTTTGTTTGATGCAGAACCCATATTCTATTCTATTCTTATCTATTTGCTTAGCACACATAAAATGTGAAGTTATTCCCCATTATTGTGTGGGTGTGTTGTTCTATTTTGCCATTGAAATGCAAAGAATATAAGTGAATTTGTTTACAGGCTCTATAGTGCGACTGAAAACTACTGTGTGCGTCTATAAAAAAAAAAATTTAGGAGCATCAGTGCGACTGACCCAATCAGCATGTTTGTGTTTGAAGGGAGCTTCAAAGGTTTTTACGCAACGTTGAGCATTGTATCACAGACATATCTCACAAATCCTTTCATAAACAAAGTGTGGAAAGACTGTAAGTAAGAGATTGATTGTGCAGTGTAGAGAGTTTCGTTGATTATAATGGAACTTTGTGAGATCGCGATGAACTAAGATGAGTGACAGCTTTTAATGATTATTATCAGAGTTTGTAAATGAGATGTTGATTTAATACAACAGTTAAATAAACGTTAAGTGACTTGCATTGTCTGACTATAACATTATTCCCTGATTTTGCCCTATTTTGTCGTCAAAAATAGTTTGAAACAAGTCACATCTGAGCCGCTGCGCATCTCCATTCAAACACAGCGGTGTTTCGTTTATGAATGAACGTGCATTTTTAAACGAGTCAATTCAATTTCCCATTCATAAAGACAGTCACTTGCTTTGTTCCTGAGTGAATCAGCTTTTCAAACAAATCAGATGAATGAATGATTCAGTAATTAAATTCAGTAACTTGCCGCCACCTACTGGCAGTTTTAGTTTCATTTTTAAAGTTATTTAAATCATTTAACATTTCTATGTTCAAAATTGTATATTTAAAACATTAATCTCAACGTGAATTTATGAATTGTTCTTTTGTGCCACCTCTGTAGTACAAATTAATTTTGTTCATACTGATTTCATTTGATTGGTAACTTATTCTACTTGTTCTTATTCTGTTTTAAGTAGAAATTTTACAAAGTTTCTAAAAGATAATTTTCTAAACAATTGCCATAAAAGATCACATACTTTTAATAAAGTTTGAAAAATGCCATTACAAAGATAAAAACTAAATTCCCCTGTAAATCACTCTAAGGAGTCAAATATCACCTCATAATGGGAAGGCTAATTTTTGATCAGATTTTTTGATTATTGATTAGAATAGTACATTTTTTGAATTAGGAGAAGTGCTCCTAAAAAGAAAAGTAAGGGTAGTGCCCTGGATTGCAGTCTTTCATTTTAAAATAATATAGTTTAATATAGTGGAACTTTTAGTTTCGGCCTATGAAGTTAGTTTTTTTGGTGGTTTGTAGTAGAAAAATTAGGCACCTCTGAGATTTTGGATGTGATTGAAACGTGCTGTCAAAACGATTCTTTAATATGACTAATTGCATCCAAAATAAAAGTTTACACAATATATGTGTGTGTGCTGTGTATATTTATGTGTATATATAAATACACATACGTGTATATATTTGCACATACATGTACGTATTATGTAAATACAAACTATTATTTTGAAAGCGATTAATTGTGATTAATCGGAAAATACATAATAAAATGTAAGGCGTGATAAATGATGCAAATACACCCAGTTTAGTGACCCTTAAGCTAGGAAACATCCCCTTTCTTGCACTGGGAAATGAAGGCAGTCATCCTCACCTCCATAACAACAAAGATCAAAGGCTATTTGAGGAGGCCCTTAAACAAATCCATCTATCATGAAATCCTGTGCATTATTCTTCAAGGTTATTTTTGCTTAAGAGTACCTGTCAGGCGTCGGACTTCATTATGACAAACTGCCAGAGAGGTTTAACCTTATTTTGGCCAAATTCTATGGCAGCGTCGCATATATATTCAAAATGGCTGAGTGTTGATTTCAAATAAGAGTGTTGTTAAAAATGGTTCTAAATGGTGGCAGGTAGTTTTATGCTTATTAGATTGTCATGTGTTAGCTTAGCGACGTGCTAGCATCAAGTTTTAGTGCAAAGCACACTATTTGTGTGTCACACAGAGTTGCTCTTTATGAGAGCACTTTAAATCAGTTACTTTCACCGTTTCATGTCAGTTATGTTGGTATCTTAAAGGGCAGCGAACAGTTTGCATGCTTGTGTTTTTGCGCGCAAATCTGTGTTTTTGTGAGGTGGGGTAAAGTGTTTTACAGGAGTGGGCGTCAGGGTCAGTGTGTTGAACACATTTAGGTGGGTGTGACACCTGTTCGCCCGCTCTCTCGTTCTGTCTCCAGAACATCTGTTTAGACCCAGGCTACAGGACCTCTGAGAGCACACCAGGTTTATTTCAAAGCTCACGCCGAGCCACTGACTGGATGCTGCCGCCCACAGAACCAGATCCTCTGGCATAAGTCCATCTGCCGCATTCTGTACGCCCTCTAGAACTGTACAAAGTACCAATAAGTCTCAAAGGTGTCTGAAACTACAGCATCTTGCAACTTGTTTCAAGAATCTGTGTGCGAGAGCGTCGTCTTGTGTGTGTGATTGAACTTATGTTATGGGGGGATGAATGATAACTTTCAGTAACAAGGGATTTCTATTTCTTAGGCCCAATGATTTGGATGTATTCTTTCACATAGAAGAACATGATTAAAAAGACGGGAAAAAAATATTTAGAATAATTGTTAATATAATTAGTGCTATAAAAAAATATAATAAATACATATACTTGTAAATATTTCTTAAATAAATACATGAATGTGTTATATTATAACTTTGTTATATATTTGTTATATTTGTCTATTTAGTTTATTTAAAAATTTGCTTCGATTTGATATTTTGTGCTGTTTTTAAAAGAAATTTCTTACGCTCATCGAGGCTGCATTTATTCAATCAAAATATTATTGCAATTTACAATAGCTGTTTTCTATTTAAATATATTTTAAAATTTAATTTATTCCTGTGATGACAGTGTTGAATTTTCAGTATCATGATTCTTCAAAAATCATCCTAATATGTTGATTTGGTGCTTAAGAAATATTTCTTATTATTACTGTTGAAAACAGTTTTCTTGCGTAATATTTTTGATGTAACCGTGACAATTTTATTTTCTTTCCCTCAGGATTCTTTAATGAATAGAAAGTTCAAAACGAGAATTTATTTGAAATTTTTAATTCAATTTTTACATTAGAAATGTATTTACTGTAGCTTTTAGTTCAATCAATTTATCACATCATTTTTTGGATAAAAATATCAATGAAATCTCTTACTGATTTCAACTTCTGAATAAATTCAGAATTCAGACGAATTTTTTTTTTTATTATCATAAAACATTTATATAATGCTGATTAATGAATCAAATTAATCTCATATATCAATATTTGAATAATGTCCAAACACTGTAAGACAAATGAATTTCAAAAATTTGGGAACTAGCCTATTATTGACTAGACAAAATGTGCGTTTTGTAATCCATTCCTAAATCATTGAACATAAAGCCCAGAGACGTTCGTGTTTTCTATCTGTGTTATTTTTCAAATAGCCGGTCTATATGATCATTTAGCCGATGCATTGTGTCTTGCTCTCTTTTTTCAGCACAGTATTATACTCCAGTGTACCCTTGAGGGGCCTTCATCTCCTGAAACGCTCTCACATCAAGTCAATGCTCAGTGTCAGTCTACCTCAGCTAGCCGCTCTCTGATTGCTATCGTTCCTGAAGGCTGTTTAACTATGCACAGCTCCCTTTCTCCATTCGCACAGGCAGAAATGCTTAATCCCCTGTAAGGGTGTCTGTTGCAGCGTGGGGTCGGGGTGAACCGCAGGATTTGGTCAATAGGCTTACAATACTATCAGGGACTATTGATTTTGCTGGACCTTAGCGCCAGTGCTACGCTAATTGTTTCTTTTACTTGCCTATAGCAAAGAAAACATTAAAATCGCTGCTCATGAATTTTAAATCCTCCCTCCAGCTCGCAGCGGTGTTGAAGTTCACGTGAGAACCGCGGGACATGGGCAGTGTGTGTCTGTGTGAGTATTTGTGTACTGAATCCGTTGAAGGTTGATGGGTGGTCAGATAATCACATTAAGAATTTGTTTTACATATTAGCATTGTGTAATATTTTAAATATGAGCCTGTGTAGTTGTGTTCCTCTGCTTCGTACAGCACAATATTTGATCTTTCTTCTCTAAATCGCTAAGACTCTAGAGATGCTACCTGCCCGAGGTGGACATTTTCAGAAAACCTGAGTTAAACAAAGAAAAATGTTCTAATAAAGTCTGTGCTTCTTTCGAACTTTGCAGAAACTGCAAAATAGCGTTTCAGGTCTCTGCCGTGACCTGCTATGACCTTCATGTGCTCCCAGAATGCTCTCTTGCTGCTGGGCCGTGACATTTTGAGCTTGTCACATAACAGTTGTTTAAAAACAAGACTGGATTGCAAAAGTAGATGCATGTGAGATCATTAAAGATGTAAAGGAGTCAATGTTCATGGTGATAGCATACATTTTTTAAGAACGTGATGATGCTAAATTACATTACTGCTAATGGGTTTTACAGTCATTTTCGGTCTATTTTAAGCTGAATTGTTGAGACTGTGCATTCAGTATACAGTGTTTCCCGCAGGATTCTCACATTTACTATCAAACACGCAGCCAGGAGACTATATAGCTATTTAATTGAATTTCAGCCTTTGCTGTTTGATAAGTGCACTAAGCCGTATCGTGATGGTTTTGTTTTTACTGACAGATGCTTTTCCGAGAGTTTTGGTTGGAAAAGGTTGAACTGGTTGAACAATGGAAGCCCGTTTCTGCCGCTGGATAAAAAAAATTTAAAAAGGTAATTGCGTCTTTTTCTCTCACAATTCTGAGTTTTTTTTCCTCAGAATTGCGTAATACAAGCTCACAGTTTTGACTTTTTTTCTCAGAACTCCGTGATAGAAACTCACAATTGTGAATTATAAAGTATCTCGCAATTCTGACTTAATAACTCGCAAATACATATTATAAAGTCAGAATTGCGAGATATAAACTTGCAATTCTGAGAAAAAGTCTGAGTTATCATTTTACATCTTGCAATTCTGACTTTATTTCTCAGAATTGTGATTTTTTTTTTCTTTTTCTGAGAATTGTGAATTTAAATCTTGCAATTCCACGTTTTTTTTGCATTACACAATACTGACTTTAGAACTTGCAACCAGGAGTTTTTATCACACAGTTCTGAGAAAAAAGTCAGAACTGCAAGTTTATATCTCACATTTCTGACTTTATAACTTAAAATTGTGTGTTATAAAGTCCAGTTGTGAGGGAAAAAGATACATCTCACAATTCTGACTTTTTTCTCAGAATTGCGTAATACAAACTCGCAGTTCTGACTTTTTTCACTGTGTGATATAAACTCACAATTGCGCATTATAAAGTATCTCGCAATACTGACTTTTTTTTTTTTTTCTAAACTATGAGATATAAACTCACAGTTGTGAGTTATAAAGTCCAGTTGTGAGGGGAAAAAAACTATGTTCTCAGAATTGTGAGTTTATATCTCACAATTCTGAGTTTTTTTCTGTGTCGGGAAGCACTGAATATAAGTAAGTAAGTAAATAAATAAATAGCAATTTTATACATATATAGCAATTATATATAGTACACAGTATAGATGTGTCACTTCTTCCAAAGTCCGCCAGTGATTAAAGGTAAGTTTAATGCATAATACCAGGGGTTTTAAGGCTTTTTAATGCAAAGAATAATGCAAATATTATAAATTGTTAAGACCCACTTTCTGAAATTACATATTATGATTAAATATCATTCACACAATAGCAGCAAATTGTTCATAATTTATTGAATTATTGATTTTTTTTTTTTTGTTGTTGTTACTTTGAGTGAGTAGAAGCCTGCAACCATTAGCCAAAAAAGCATAATAGATTACCTAACTAAAGCTAACGCTTCCGGTCTGGCAGTACGTGGGAAAGGAGACCAGAGGCCGTTTTTTCTGAATGGATGTCAATGGAGAAGAGAGGCTTTACTACGCTGATTAAACAACTTTTTGGAGGAAACGGCTTATCTGCTGATCTTCAACATGTTTTACACTAAACAATACTTTTAGATTGAAATAAATTTAGAGTTTACCTCAAAAAAAAAGAAGTAACTGATTTTTTTGAGACAGGTGTGACTTCCCATTCGTTCCTGTGGTATCCGTAAACGACGATTGAGTGTCGCACAACTCTGACTGAAAATCAATGACATCAGGGCTGTAATGTGATTGGTTATTAAGTTAGCCGTTACGCTTTCTGCAATATTAAGTAATACAGACCCTCTCATCTGCCTATAGTAAGACAATCTCTATCCTGAAGACATTGATTAGCATACTCAGCTGTGTTTGATTAGGGTTAGAGCTAAACTCTGCAGGAAATTGGATCTCGTGGGCCAGATTTGATAATCGCTGGTATAGTATATTATGGTACAGAAAAGTGTAGTATACTATAAAATGCTGCAGTTAGTTCTGGATCTTTAATTTAACCGGCCAAGCGAAGTATACTGTATATAAACGCAATGTAACGCTTGAAATTGTGCTGTTTGTCAGAATTAACTACGACCAAACAGCGCTCTTGTTCATGTAATGTTGGTTTAGTATAGTGCAGCATAGCATTGCAAAGCTGTTCAAAAACTTGTTCAAACATTAATGCTTGAGCTTGCATTATAGTTAAACCAAGAGAGTGTGTGTGTGTATGTATGATGGAGGACACTCAGACTTTCTCATCCAGTTCACATTTGTTCCAATCAATTATTCAAGCAGACAGCCAATTACAAATGAGAGGATTTGAGAGGCTGAATCCAGCTCTCCAAAGGACTGCGTTCGAGAAGTCTACCAATGACTAATCGTAGCAATTAATTTGCTATTGAACAAGAGAGGTGTTTCCTCTCTCCTCTACCATTAAACAGCATCGAACACAACCTTGCTCCCATTAAAAGCCAACGGAAAACTCCAACATCACGGCAAATACCTCATCAGGTCTCAGCGGCCCAACCGAAAGACTTTTTAATTGTGTTTTTGATCTGTCTGATTTCGTGTGACGCTTTGTCCCACCCTGCTTTGATCCACAATTATTCTTTGTCCTTTGAGCAGTATTATTTTCAGGTGGAAGGAGTTAATGCACAGCAGAAAAAAAAATAAAAGACTTCTGATTTATTCATGCCGTCACACTGAGAGGAATTACAGTGGGGTTTTTTTTCTCCTCCATTGATCAATCCCACAATCCCCTGTCTGCTGTTTGATGGGTAGATTGACAAGTGAGTAATTTATCTGTCTCCCGTGACTGACAGACTATAATGGAACTGCATCTAAGAGTGCTGTTACCTCTCTGAATAATTTCCAATTTACCACTCATCAGCGACACACTCAAAAGACATGGAGCGAGAGACAGCGATGAAGGAAAAAATAGATTTATCACCTCAATTACTGATGGGTTCTGTTGCGGCTTTGAAGATATGTTTTTAAATTTGACGGACCTGAAAGATTCAGAGACACGTTTCAAAAGGGACTACTTCCAATCAAAACAATGTCCGAACACATGAAGCGCCTCGCAGGGATGGGCGACACTTGGGTAGGATGTAATGTAATTTGATTTAAAGGGATAGTTCATTTAAAAATACAAATTCTGTCATCATTTACTGACCCTCCTTTCCTTTCAAACCTGTTTGACTTTCTTTTTTCTTTAGAAAACCACTGGACCCCATTGATTTTCATTGTATGGGCCAAAAACAAAAATCAAAATTTCTTTTTTTGCATTTTGCATCCTACAGAAGAACGTAAACCATACAGGGAGCACCGGGAGAAGTCTCAGTTTTGTGACGTACAAACAGTATGTCTATTACAATAATGTGTTTTTCATGCTCTTTAATGTGGCGTGACAGATCGCTGTATTTACCTCAGTTTAAGCAACATGTGAATCAGTCATCTTACCCATTACAATGAGACATTAGTTTAATTAAATTAGACTATACTGTTTTTCTTTCATTCCTTCTGATATTCCTTCACGTTTATATTATGCAATAAGCAAATAAAACAAATTTATAATTTGGCCTCGCAACTTCTCCCAGTGCTCCCAATCCAGGCCATTTGCATGCGCAGGCTATGCTCTCAAAATATTAGGCTATAACCTTAAGTGCTACGATTTAATTCTTGTAATTTTGATATTGTTCTTGAAACATTTCAACTTAATTCTCGTAATTTCGACTTAATTCTCGAAATATTTAGACTTTATTCTCGTAATTTCAACTTTATTTTCAAAATATTTCAACTTTATTCTCAAAACATTTAAACTTTATTCTCGGAACATTTCGACTTTATTCTCGTAATTTTGACTTTATTCTCGAAACATTTTAACTTTATTCTCCTAATTTCAATTTAATTCTCAAAATATTTTGACTTTATTATCGAAACTTTTCAACTTTATTCTTGTAATTTTGACTTTATTTACTAAACATTTCGACTTTATTCTTGAAATTTTTACTTTATTCTCGAAACATTTCGACTTTATTCTCAGAATTTTAACTTTATTCTCAAAACATTTCAACTTTATTCTCAGAATTTTAACTTTATTCTCAAAACATTTTGACTTTATTCGAAGAATTTTGACTTTATTCTCAAAACATTTTGACTTTATTCTCAAAACATTTTGACTTTATTCGAAGAATTTTAACTTGATGTTCAAAACATTTTGATGTTATTCTCAGAATTTTGACTTTATTTTTGAAACATTTTAACTTTATTCTCGAAACATTTCAACTTTATTCTCAGAATTTTGACTTTATTCTCGAAACTTTTTGACTTTATTCTCAAAATTTTAACTTTATTGTCAAAATAACTTTATTCATTTTGACTTTATTCTCAAAACATTTTGACTTTATTCGAAGAATTTTAACTTGATGTTCAAAACATTTTGATGTTATTCTCTGAATTTTGACTTTATTTTTGAAACATTTTAACTTTATTCTCAAAACATTTCAACTTTATTCTCAGAATTTTGACTTTATTCTCGAAACTTTTGACTTTATTCTCAGAATTTTTTCTGATTTTCAAACATTTTGACTTTATTTCAGAATTTTGACTTTATTTATAAACATTTCGACTCTTATTCTCATAAATTCAACTTTATTCTCAAAACATTTCAACTTTATTCTCATAAATTCAACTTTATTCTCAAAACATTTCAACTTTTTTCTCTAAACATTTCGACTTTATTCTCAGAATTTTTACTTTATTCTCAAAACATTTCAACTTTATTTTTGAAACATTTTAACTTTATTCTCGAAACATTTCAACTTTATTCTCAGAATTTTGACTTTATTCTCGAAACTTTTTGACTTTATTCTCAGAATTTTAACTTGATTTTCGAAACATTTTGACTTTATTCTCAGAATTTTGACTTTATTTGCGAAACATTTCGACTTTATTCTCATAAATTCAACTTTATTCTCAAAACATTTCAACTTTATTCTCATAAATTCAACTTTATTCTCAAAACATTTCAACTTTATTCTTGAAACATTTTGACTATTCTGATAATTTTAACTTAATTCTCAACACATTTCATCTTTATTCTCGTAATTTCGATTTAATTCTCAAAATATTAAGACTTTAATCTCGTAATTTTCTTTTTTTTTTTTAAACGTAACACTAAAGCGCCATCGTAAAATCGTGTACTGTAGGATAAACCGGGGCTAATTGTCACACATGCAAGACTATATTTCAGTAACTATCATGTATTTTGTTGAAATTTCATTTACACAATTGTGTCCTTTCTTTATGAATCATTCTGTGTTTCATAATTGGTTTACTTTTAAATGTATCTATAACAGGTTGTTTAATGGCAGGTTGCATTGTGACAACTTACCCCATGTAGTGTGACAATGCATTCGATTTTATTTCTTTATGCATTAATGGTGGACTTTAAGCTAAAATTGACTGTCAAAAATAATCCTTCCCTGAAAATGTAGCCTCTTCTGTTATGTTGCAGTTCTTTATAAAGTTTTTACCTGTCCTGTATGGAGCCCACTGGACTATCCTGTACAAATCCTTCATTATTTAGTCTTGTAGGTCTTTCTCTCTCCCTCTTTTCTCTCCCGTGGTCGGGATCCGTCCACACCAATGATGGAGTGGAGAGGTAGGGCCGAACAGACGGGACAGCTTGCTCAAACCCAAGGTGCTCAATCACTCTTTCTCCCTTCCCTCCTTTCATTTATATACCTCCACAAGACCATATTCCCCCTTTCCCCTTGCCCCTGGTCATTATTATGTGCACCTGAGAAGGGTAATAGCATTCAGGTTCCAACGCCTGCTACGTTTGTACAGTACGTGTATGTGCACAATTTGCGAATTCCTTAAAAATGTGCCTTAATGTGTCAAGTTAAATACATCTGTGCAGTAAAGTCACATATAAAGAACCATATTCACCTTTTTGTCATTACAAACCTGTATGGTTTTATGTGGCACAGAGAAACATACAAGAACAATATAGTGACTATCAAACTTCAAAAAGAATAAAAAATAACCACCATTAAAGTCATCCATATGATTCATATGAGTGTTACTTTTTAAGTCTTTTGAAGTTCTACAAGAACTTTTTAAAGAAAATTAAATCACATTTAAAACTGGTATGTTGATGCGTCATACCAATTTTTATGTAATTGCCTGCAAGAGTAAGCAATTCTTAAAAAGTATTCTTAAAAAGATTTATTTAAGATTTATTTATTTTTTTCCCTCCTTTTTTGGAGCTTGATTGTGAACTGCAGTTTGGGAATGACTTGAAGGTGAGTAAATAAAGCATTTTTAGTGCACAATCCCTTTTACATAGTGTTTGGTGTAATGGTGTGTAGTATCAATGACTTTGTTGTGGTATTTGTAAGTATCTGAAGCATTTTCTTCCCAGTTTCATCCTTTCAGATTCCTCGGCAGCTGCTGTTCTGCGTTTGACAAACAAATAAGAGGCTGCTGCCGTAAGCCGAACACTTGACGACAATGATTCCCGGTAAAGATTTCGGAGCTGTGTTTTGATCCGATGCTCCGGTGGGAATCAGAGAGTTTCCATTAGCCTGTTCTGCCCGCGTGTTTCACGGCTGGTTATCTGGCTGTGGCTGACAGGCGTTGAGCCACGCCGCTGGCGTGTGAGGCCTTTCTGCCTGTTCACCTCCCTGAGATGACGTTGAAGGGAAAAGTAGCACCTGGGTACGTCTGAACCCTCATCAATATGCCATATGCCAGTTTAAGCTAAACGTACACACAGGCATCGGCGGTTTTGCTTTGATTCAGCGCACCGAGGAAAATAGCGGCTCAACCGGGTATTTCCTCGTCTGTCCGCTCAAGAAAAATGCCAACACAGAGCATTTCTTTTGCCTCTCTTGGGTGTGAAAATAGGGCACAGACCACAGCTGCAGTTTCTTCTCTCTTTAAATCCCACAACGCATTGTAGCGAGTGGCTCGATACGCGAAACAATTAAATTGAAATAAAAAGGGGCTGAAGACCGAGCCCTGATGTACCCCACAATAAGACGTCGGACACTTCTCTTTGCATGCGAGTGCACTGTTGTCTCTCCCTCTCTCCGCCTCCTCCATATCCACTTTTATTCATATTCCTGAGTTCAACCTTGCGGTATTCAATCATTTTGATTAAAAGACCGATTTCTTATAGAAGTGGGCAGAGTTGGGAGCAGTGGAGCCAATGGCATTTGAGGATTCATATATTTTCATAAACTTTTAACAATGTCAATGAGACATGTCTTCAATCTTGGCTGCGCAACAGCAGGGCACTCAATCTTTCTTTAGCTTTCGACAGAAAATTTGAATACCAGCATAGGGTTATTAATGTGACAGTTCACATAGAGAGCTTCATGGGGATTCACCAGCTTTTTATTATTTCTCTCTCTCTCTCTCTCTCTCTCTCTCTCTCTGTCTTTGTCTCTCTCACAGTCTCGCTCGCTCTTTGTGAAAGAATGAAAAGTTTTAAAACATAAGAAAGTGACAAGTTGGGAATGTAAAACCACGGACATTTGCAAGCTCAACTGAGCTTAAGACATACATTTAAATTAACCCCTAATTCTTTTGTCATTTCCAGCCAGCACAGAGCTAGAATATTAATTTCTGTTGCTGATATTACCTTGCCCAGCTGGCTATGCTAGAAAAGACACGTTCGGTTCGCATTCGTTTACTGTTTACCATTTTGTAATGTACAGTATTTTTATAACTCAATACTATTGTGGCACATTTCCGGTTGGATGCAGATTCATTTGTAGAGCAGCAGAAAAATAACTGATGTTAGCTGTGTGGAAACATTCTTTCCTATTACGTTTTTTGCTCTTTTTCACTCAGAGTGAACAAGATAATGCAGTTTACTTTCTCATTTCGTATGTTTAACTGATTTAGAAATGTGTCTATATCTGGCAAAGTGGGAGCAAAAGCAATAACTAGTTCAGTTTCACTTTGACAAGAGAGTGTATACACTTACAATCAATGACCCGATAGGTACAGTCTAATACATAAATTTCCATTTATTTTCTTGGCATGTGCTTTCTTGCCAGAGTGGCTTACTGTACAAGAAAACGCAGATGTTGTGTTTTGGACAGAGCGAACAGGAGCAATTAAGCAGCATGCAAGGAAGTGCCAATATCAATGCAGTATCAATAAGATTGCAGTGCTATTAGTTAACTAAGCTACATGTTTTTGAATGTTGGGGATTCTTCCTTTGGTTTAAGGCTGCTTGCAATGTTAATTTGGTCTGATTATATATATATATATATATATAATAATAAAACGGAGCTGTTTACATTTTTGGATTCAAAGATAGCTGGACCTACCAGTCCATAAAAATTTATACAAAACTGTAACTGAGTTGGGTTGTACAAAAAAAAAGAAAGTTTGACTCAAACCTAAAGTCCTCGAACTCTGAACCTCTAGGATAAAAACCTATAAGAAGTCACACTAGGGCTGAAAAGTTTGGGGTTGGTAAGATTTTTAAATGTTATTGAAAGAAGTCTCTTATGCTCACCAAGGATATATTTATTTGATAACCAGCTAACCAGCAATTTAAATGTAAAGCAGCAAGCTGATTGGCTGCCTGTGGGCATAAACATGAACCAATCAGCTTGTGCTGAGAAATTCAACACTGTGATCATTCAGTGTCAAAGACATCATTTTGCATTAACGACCCATCAGCCTGCACCATCTAGAATTTCATGACAGAACTTGGCATTTATTTTGAATATTTTTTGTAACATTATAAGTGTCTTTCCTGTCACTTGTGATTGGTTTAATTCACCCTTGCTGAATAAAAATTTCATTTGTTCAGCAAAAAGAAAACGATAGTGTACATTTTTGTACACTCTAGATCATATAAAAGCATACAATATCATATTTCATAGTAAAAAATGTGTTTTTTGGGGCTTAGCTAGGGACCTTTAATTTCAGCAATGTGGAAAACACAGAAATAAAAATGGAATTTACTGTACAACGCGGAATGTCATGGAATTTGCCAAATTTTGGATGAATAAATCAAAAATAGGTCAGTACGCTTAAATCAAAACACAATATGGACTAATGTCTGTGAATATTAAGCAAAAATACTATTTAAATGTGAATGAATAGAGCAGACACGTGGTTTCGTATACTGCTCACATACTGAAGTGCGCGTGACGCTCGTGGTGTTTTCACATCTGCTGCCTCAATATGAGTACATGAACATATAAATATAATCTTTAGAACTGCTTTGAGAGTCACTCTCATGAGCATTTTACAGTTTATTTGTTTTGCAAACAGAAATTGAAAGGTCTTCACAGCAACCTGTCAAAATAAAAGTTCAGTTTAACTTAAAGAAACTGTGACATAAATATATTACCTAATGTAATGATATTTACCAGAAAAAAAATATTTACCAGAATTTATTTATCAGAAAAATGTAATACAACACAGAATTTCTGGGATAAAATAAAATAAATAAATAAATAAATAAGAGATGCTTTTGATTATTAAAATTGAATGAAACCATTAAAATGGAATTCAGAAAATTAATGGAAAACACAGAATTTGTTCAAAATAAAACTGAATTTGAAAAAAAAAAAATTCTTCGGGCCTTAAAATGTAATTTGTGTTAAAGGAGAAGTTCAATTCCATAACAAAAATTTACAGATTATTTACTTACCCTCTTGTCATCCAAGATGTTCATGTCTCCCTTTCTTCAGTCGTAAAGAAATTATGGTTTTTGAGGCAAACATTTCAGGATCTTTCTCCCTATAGTGGACTTTTTAACCTCAAATGCTCGTCTTGTCTAGCTCTGCATTAACTCTGTGTATTCCGGTTCAATACAGTTACAAAACTTTTACAAAAAAAAGGTAAAACAGCGATGTAGGACAATTTTGGATGAGAAACTGAGATGGGAGTTTTTTTGACATCAACTGTCATGACCCGGAATACACAGAGTTCACACAAAGCTAGAAAAGAAGAGCGTTTGCGGTTAAAAAGTATATTAATTGTAAAAAAATTTTTTTTTTTTTAGAAATTAACCGATCGTTTCGCCAGATAAGACCCTTCTTCGTCGGCTGGGATCGTTTAGAGCCATTTGAAGCTGCATTTAAACTACATTTCGGAAGTTCAAACTCACGGGACGTCCACTATGTGGAGAACATACTTATTCATTACATATTTTCTTTACGACTGAAGAAAGAAAGACATAAAAATCTTGGATAAAAAGGGGTGTAAATTATCTGTACGTTTTTGTTCTGGAAGTACACCTTTAATAATAAAATTATTATTAAAACATTATATTATATAAGGGATATTTGCCAGAAAAATTATTTACCATAAAAATATAATAAAATATAAAATAAAATAAGATTTTTTTTTTTCTCATAAAATTAATAAGAAGAAAACCATTAAAATGAAATTCAGAAAATTAATGGAAAAAACAGAATTTGAGAAATAAAAAATCATAGGGCCTTAAAAATTTAATTTTTGTTAAGCTTTTTAAAAAGTTTCATGATTTAAAATAATTAGACATGCTTTTTTGATAAACATTTTTAATTTAACAATTAAAACGGAGTCTATAAAAATTTTAATGTAAAAAAACGGGATTTGGGAAAAAATAATATTTCGTAAGGCCTTATTTTTGCTTTAACTGTAAGCAAATCATGTTTAAAATTGGAATAGATTGGCTGCTTCTATTTGTTTTTTAGAAGATTTACTAGAAATAACTAAACTTGAGCGGTATGAAACGGATTTAGAGTTATAGTAGGATGTTCCACACTGAGATCCCTAGTATCTTAATGGACTTGTCGGGCCGTGTTGAGTTGGACAGAATCTGGCTGTGGGTCAAAGGCAGTAGCGCAGAGCACCTGGACAGATCGAGAGAGCTCGCGGAGGTCAGAATGTACAGACCACACCAGCTGTGGATTAGACAGAAGGTCTCATTCAATTACAGCTCATCTAGTTAGTGCCATTTACTATTACATTTTTTGTTTGTGTTTGTTCATTGGTTTTTTTGAAGCACTATCGATGTCTTATTTGTTTCTGGGGCTAAAGATCCCCTCCTTTCCGAGGATGTAGGTTTGAACGCCGACAGCTTTTTCCTCCCTCGCTCCAGATGACCATGTCCGCCGAGACCACGTTATCGGCCCACCACATCAATCCGCATCTGTGAAACGCAACTGGTTTATCCATCTTCTTCCAACCCCCTCTAGACTCTCCACCTTTCTTTCCTTGTCTTCTTTATGTGATACCTCGAATTCAGCAACTTTTTTTTTCTTCTCGTTTTTATCTTTTTTGTGTTCGCTGTTTGTTCCCTCCTGGGCAGTCTCTTTCTTCATCCACCCCTCCTCCTCCTCCTCAGCCTCTTTCTTCCTGTATCAGTGCATCCTTGTCATAAGAATGAATTGAATTTGTCCCCTTTAGTGCAAACAACAATGGAGTGGGGGAGCCTGCTGGAAAACAAATCGGCATTCCGTCCCTTTTGGGGATGTGGGGAAGGGGAGGGAGGGTGAGGGATGCGTGGAGAGGAGGCTGGGGACGGCGGATGAGGAGCAGGTCGGATGGCAGAGTGGCGGCTGTACTCGTTTATTAACATGTCGTCTTCATAGCGCCGGCTGAAAGCAAAGGTGCCGGGCGAATGATACAGACAAATGATGTTAATAATAATAGCTGGCCCCGCGGCGAGAGAACACTACCTGGGGCCAGCCGAGCAGGAGCTCACACCTGATACTCTCTCTGCCTCTCTCCTTCTGTTTATCCCTCTCTCCTCCCTCCATCCTTCTGGAGAGAGACGCTGGTGTGAAATAAGAGCGATTGTGGTGAAGTTTCAGTTTGTACACTAGTATACAGTTTTAAAAGCATTTGCACAAAAAACTTTATATGTATTATGTTAAGTTTTTTTTTTAGGCTTTTTATTTATTTATTTATTTTTTATTTAGTGTTTTTCTGAAAGCTTTTTTTTGACAAATACCAGGTGGGGAAGTAATAATTTGTAATTAATAAACTAACTTTTATCACTTGTATTTGAAATTCAGTTTTTATTTAAATTTCACTTTTCGCTACATTTTATGGTTCAGTTTATGTTTGGTAATCTTCATTTTTTAAAAGATCTTCTTTTGTTAGAAATGATATATTAGTATTTTATAATAATAATTATAAAAAAATAAATGTGTGTTTATTTTATTATATTTTATTTTATATGTGTATGTGTGTGTGTGGATATGTGGATTTATTTAATTTAGCATATATTTTATAATATTTTTGTGTTATTATTGTTTTATTTTATTTATTTTTTATTTGTTTATTTCCTGGTTAAAATGACCTAGATTTGCAATGGGATTCAACGACTTACATTTGTATTTTATTATAATATTTAGAAAAAATAATATATATATTTATTTCATTTCAGTTGGATTAAAAATCATATTTTATTTTATTTTTTATATGTTCAAAATTTGTTTATTTCCTGGTTAAAATAGGGATAGGGATTCAAAGACTTATATTAGTATTTTATTATAATATTGATAAAAATGAGATATATTTATTTGGATTTTATTTACCATCATTGTAATTTGGTATAAAAAACATATTTTATTTTATTTTATTTTAGTTTATTTTATTTTTTATTTTATTTAATTTTATTTTATTTTATTTTTTATATGTTCAAAATTTGTTTATTTCCTGGTTAAAATAGTGATAGGGATTCAAAGACTTATATTAGTATTTTATTATAATATTGATAAAAGTGGGATATATTTATTTGGATTTATTTACCATCATTGTACTTTGGTATAAAAAAGCATATTTAATTTAATTTAATTTAATTTAATTTAATTTAATTTAATTTAATTTTACTTTATTTTTTATATGTTCAACATTTGTTTATTTCCTGGTTAAAATAGGGATAGGGATTCAAAGACTTATATTAGTATTTTATTATAATATTGATGAAAATGGGATATATTTATTTGGATTTATTTATTATCATTGTAATTTGGTTTAAAAGAATCATATTTTATTTATTTTTGTATTTTATTTTATTACATGTTGAATATTTCTTTATTTCCTGATTGACCCAGATTTGCAATGGGATGCAAAAAAGTTTGGACACCACTGTACATTTTAGGAAACATGCTTTTTTTTTTTCTGCCACAAATCTTTCACCTTTTTTCAGGATTTGCTCTGAGGTCATAATTACACTTTTTAATGATTCAGTTTTTATTAGCTCTGTTTTAAGTAATTGCAGACAAAGACAAAGAGAAAAAAAAATCTTGAAATTCATTTAGTTTAATTAATTAATTTATTTTTTGTTATTTGTTTGGAAATGACACCCTTCACATTTCTTAAAGTAAAAATATATACAAATTCTAATTGGAAACACTTTACAATAAGGTGTCATTTGTCACAAACAAAAAACAATAAGTTTATTACAGTGTTAATCTTTGTTGATGTTAGTTAATAAAAACAGTCGCTCATTGTTTGTTCATGTTAGTTCAGTGCATTAACTAATGTTAACAAACATAACCTATAATTTTATAATCTGACATGAACATTAACTAAGATATAAATAAATACTGTAGAAGCATTGTTCATTCTTAGTTAATGTTAACTAATGTAGTTAACTAAAGAACCTTATTGTAAAGTGTTATCAGGAAAATGAAAGAAATAGCCTCACTTTATGATTCCGTCATAATTCTTAAATAGCTTTTCCCCCCTTTCAGCTATACAGGTTAATTCCACCTTCTCATTCTGTGCCCACCAATCAGCGTAGCTTTTTAGCCTCATTAGTGTTGGTATTTAAATGCACTCGGAGATGTCTTCTTGTGCTTGTCTTTATAGAGCACTAGCTGTTCTATCAGAGGTCACACAGGTCAGTGCACGCACTCCTTTTCTTCTGTCATTAAATCAATTTGTTTGAAGGCCAATCATCTTTCCTTTTCAGACGTTGTAACTTTATTCATCAGAACAGAATGCACTGGTGACAGAGGTCTGTGACTGATGTTGAGGTCATTTTAAGTAAAATGTGGCTGTATAACTAGAATTTCTTTGACTGAGCTGCATGTCTTTATGAATGCAGAGCAGATCCTGATTATGTAACCGAAGGGCAAATTAATTCTTATTCGCTCTAAACAGAATTGTTTTGTGCTACCTCTTGCATATCCCACAAACTGAACCCTTGTTCTGAATCCTAAAAGTTCACCTTGTATTTATAGATGAAACTATCACTAGATGATGCACGATACGGTCAGTGCTCTCCGTTTGACATGCCGGATGGATTGATCGGTCAGTCTCTGAGAGGCCCAAAGTTGGGTGCCGGTCTCGGATATCTGCGTCCTAAGCACCATTAGCGCGGCCGATAGCACATTCATCCTGCGCTCGTTTCTCAGAACAGCTCCGTTTCGCGTCACTCCATCAGGACTCAGGAGACGTGCCGATTCTTCACCTTTAGCCCTGTTTAGCATTTGCATTTGTTATGTCTGTTTTTGGCCGTGCTGACCTCGCAGCGGTCGCGGCGCTGGCGCCTCACTGCCTCTGTCCGCATTGATTTGATATGATATTTCAGAGCTCGGCAGAAGCAAGCCGGGAGGGGGACGTGGGGACGCGGCCCACGATGCATTGCAGAGGGACCTGTGTGAGGCCTTGACTGTTGTGTCAAGATCACACTGTTATATCACAGTCTTGGATTATAGTCTCCTATTAATTTCTTCTTACTTGAAACAGTGGGATTCAAAGGTCTAAGACCACTACTTAAAATGTTTCTATTTTGTATTTTTCTACGTTGTTTTAGTTGGACATTATATATTTGTATTTTATTGTATACTATGTATTATTGATTTAAAAAAAAAAAAATTAATATAGAATAATTACATTAGCATAACAGTTTGGTTAAATAGTTGTAATAATACATTCAGAATATCTTGATTTTATTTTTTATTCTTTTATATTTTTTATTTGTAATATTTACACACACACACAAACACACACACATATATATGTAGTTAAAAAGTGAGTAAAAAAGTGTTTATTTATATAAATATAATAATAAAATATTATATTAATATATAGAAATATTATATTTTATAATACATTTATACATTTTTGATTATATAAATTTTAATTTATATTAGAATTTTATTTTTAAAAATTGTGTGTGTGTGTGTGTATATATATATATAACACTTTTTACTCACTTTTTAACTATATATATATGTGTGTAAATATAAAAAATATATATATATATATATATATATATATAAATAGTAAAAAGTGAGTATTAGTGTTTTATTTTATTATATCTATATATATATATATATATATATATATATATATATATATATATATACATACATCATGTTATATTCTGTAATAAATATAATAAATATGACTTATTTTTAATAAATTTAGAAATATTTTTATTATATTATTTTACAGTAGAATTTTATTATATTTGTGTGTATAGTAAAAAGTGAGTATAAGTGTGTTATTTTATTATAATATATATTATTTTTTATTTTATAACATTATTATATTTTATATTTTATATTTGTGTGTGTGTGTACATGCATAAAAGTGAATAGAAAGTGTTTTTATTATTTTGTTTTATTTTATTTTTTATTTTATTCAAATCTGGTTGCCAGATTTGTATTGGTTTCAAAATGACTTTTAGACCCAGCTGTGTATTTTAGCAAACATACCTGTATTGATGCTTAAGATTTTATTAGAAATGACAATTTCCACTTTTTATAATGATTTGCTCATTTTAACTTTCAGTAGCAGTTATATGCACCAGCTTTCGCCAACCACACTCTCTTTTACAAGATTAAACTCCTATACTTGACAGCTATTCAGATTTTCCCCCCCAATATGTGCCTGCTTTCTCCTTCTCCAGTTTTCCCCTCAAAAACCTCTGGGTAAACATTTATTTTTTTTCCTCCATTGCCACATAATCCGCAGGTCAAGTGTAGTTGCAGGCTAGTACACATCATTAGTGTGAGTAAAACTCAAGTGGGAGAGCGAGCATGATGGAGCTTTTTCACTTGTAGCCGGTCGGACGTTCAATTTGTCATCCTCGCCGTCTGTAAAGGCAGAAATTAGCCATGGCAGGCCTGGAATAATGTATAGCCCCAGTTGCTGAAATTAACCAATGAATCACCCATTTTGGCTGATTAGGGCCAATATATTCACGCTCTCTCCTGACACATTTTTAGTAAAACAGTGTGGTTTATTTAAAAGTTTGCCCCAGTCTCTTGGCCTTTCCGAGCATGTGTTGCGGAGCGGCTGACAGTAGCAGTATGCTGCTGTTGTTGTGTGTGTCTGTGTGCGTGTGTTCGGAGGGAAGAGGGAATTGTGGGTAGTTCAATTTGTTGTCAGAAAGAGGGATTATTTATAGATTCATTTACTTCCATTACTTGGGCAGTCAGGACATCATGAGTTGTTAGACCTCTGGAAAATATTTTGTTATAGGAACATAACTCTGGTTTTTAGCCTTCAGCGCAGCACAGAGTGATGTACTGAGAGAAAGAAAGACAGAGAGAGATAGAAAGAGCAAGAGCGAGAGAGAAAGAGAGCTTGTGCGTTGTGCCAGAGGCTGCAAGTGTTCTTTACCTCGTCAATAACAAATAGATTTATGACTGATTTGATTCGATCACATGGAGAAAATGGCCCTTTAGTATGACACATTTCTCTCGTTCCGACAGCTGAGGAAGGAGATGAAGCGGGTGGCGTGGGGTGAGCTGGGGTGGGGGGATTGCTTCTGTTGCTTCTTTCTGCAGGACAACAACAACCTCGTTTTCTGCATCATCTCTGTATGTCAGCGGATCCTGTTAGTCACGATAACCCGTTCAACCTCCATCAACAATACGTGCGATTCTTGGTTTCTGTAAACTTGTAGAATTGGAGTTAAGAAGGCAATATCAAGTAACTTATGCTGGCAGTATATGGTTTTTCTCCAGTGGAAATAGTTCCAAAAGCAGCCGAAGCCAATCAGAGTAGAGTTTCGGAACAGTAGCATCATAGAATGTTCAGCATTTAAAATGTAACTGACATCGTTGACATCATTACGATTAGTCGTCTTTCTTGGCTGTTTCCATGCTGTAGACCTTCTATCACTGTGTTTCATTTCTGACAGAAATGAACTGAGGGATAGCAGTAAAGTGCATTCAGTGAATTGCACAGTTGTATAACAACATACCTATTGTTCAGCTGACGAAACGTCTTTACGAAAAAAGTTCTCCCTTTTATACAGTGCCTCTTTTTCCACCTGTGTTAAATTCAATATGCCGTCTAGCCTGATTAAGGTCTATTTGTCTGTAGTCTGGTCTTGTCTTGTTATTTACCTACGATGTGACTTTCCACGTGTCTGAATATGCTTATATTATGCAAAAGTCATATGCTGAATGAGTAGAATATCTGAAATCTTCATTTTGTAGGATGCAAACGATATTTTGCTATCCCATAACACCGGAGGAGCTGAGAAGCCATTACATTTGAATACTGAAGAACAAAATGGTTAGCATTTTGTTCCTCCTGTACGTACAAAAACTGGTGTTTGGCAGCTCTTTACAAGATGGCTCTTGTTTTTCCAAATTCGTAAGACCATCTTCAGAACACAAATTAAGATATTTTTTGATGAAATCTGAGAGCTTTCTGACCCTGCGTAGATAGCAATGTAACTGACACATTCAAGGCCCAGAAAGGTAGTAATGACATTGTTAAAGGAGACGTTCACTTTCAGAACCAAAATTTACATATAATTTACTCACCACCTTGTCATCCAAGATGTTCATGTCTTTCCTTCTTCAGTCAATAACAAACTATGTTTCTTGAGGAAAACATTTCAGGAATGTTCTCCATATAGTGGACTTAAAAGGTTCAGAGGTTAAAAAGTGTATCAGTTGTCAATTTGTTTTAAAAATGACCGATGGTTTTGCTAGATAAGACCCTCCTTCCTCGGCTGGGATCATTTAGAGCCCTTTGAAGCTGCATTTAAACTGCATTTTGGAAGTTCAATCTTGGGGCAACCATTGAAGTCCATTATATGGAGATAATTCCTGAATTTTTTTTCTCAAGAAACATAACATCTTGGATGACAAGGGGGTGAGTAAATTATCTGTACATTTTTGTTCTTCTCCTTTAAAATAGTCCATGTGACATCAGTGGTTTAACCATAATTTTGCGAGAAATTTTGTGCACAAAGAAAATAAAAATAATGACTTTTCTTCTATGTCAGTTGACAAGTCAGTTGCATGCGTCATTGTAAACATGCCAAAAACTGGCATGGAAGAGAAGAAATTGTTGAATAAAGTCGTTATTGTTGTTTTCTTTGTCGTTATTGTGGTTTTCTAGGCCTTGAGCAATGTCTATGCATTGTCAGAAAGCTCTTGGATTTCATCAAAAATATCTTAATTTGTATTCTGAAGATAAACAAAGATCTTACAGGTTTGGAACGACATGAGTGGGAGTAATTAATAACAGCATTTTCATTTTTGGATGAACTGTCCCTTCAAGGTGGTCACTGACCAACAGAGCGTTGCTTGATTTGATAACAAGTTCTATGTAAACTGTGCTTTATGCAGCACTATCCCATTTGTTTGCCTGGTAATGTGACCTTACCTTAAAAAAAACAATGCATTTGATTTATAGCTAAAGCCTACACTTTCCACAAATTTCAAACTATTCTTTTGCTGCGTTGAAAGCTCTGATATTTCCCTCAGGACATGCAAATCTAGAAATCTTCAACGTTATGAGAGAGCATCAACCAGGAAAAGGTCAAACCTGTCAATTTAGAACCAGATGCGATGATCTGTTCACTTATTTACTCTTTCCACGACACATGTAAGCACTAGGGCGGATCGTAAGAGCGCGGCGCAAAAGTTTGGCAGGGTCGCAAAAGATTTGTCGCATTTTTCTTAATCTCCCGTATCCGCCGTCTCAGTGTAATTCATTCAGCCCCTACAATTTCCAAATATGACTAGATCGTATTTCCTCAGGGCTTTGCCACTTACAACATTCACCTACACCTCATTATGGACAATTGTGGGCTGAGCATTACAATTCTCCAAACATATTGCCTACGTTTTAAGAATAACAGAAGAGCGTTCGGCAGCGGCGGAAAAAGAAAAGGCGTTTGCTGCAGCGGAGCGGGGATTTGTGCTCGGCTTATCCGTGGAGTATTCTGAAAGGGCTTTTAATAACCGGCATCGGCCAGCAATTAGAGAAAGAGAGAGTGTGTAAATTGATTAATGAGAGGGAGAGAAAGACGAATGCTAATTCAGGCCTGTAGGAAATCAATGCGGCTGGAACAGGGCAGGGAAACAAAAGAAGCCTTGAAGAGCCGTGCCGAAGACACCGTAGTAATTTCATTTTGATCATGAAACAATGATACCGAGGGTCCGTCATTTGTATGTTTCTGCAACGATTATATTAAACACAATGGTACTTTGTGAGAAATCACGACTGGACTCTAATTCTAATATAATACTGTCATTTCACAACACGCCAATAGCGCGGCACGCCTCTATAGCCGTCACTTTGGGGTCAGTCACGACGTGTATAATTTCTTTTGAAGCTTCTGTGTAATTAGCGAAAAGCAAAGGAGAGAAGACAAAATGGCTCCCTCCCTTAATCGGGTTTAGAGACCACGCTCGTTATTCAGTCTCCGTATTTCACCGAGCCAATCGGACGCGTCGTGCGACCGCAGCGGATCCCTGCGCGGTGCACAAAGAGGAACTGGAGTTCTCGCATCTTTCTAGGGACGGTGGCTCATAAATATTGCTTTTGCGCAGGATTGAGTTGATTTTATCTGATGAAAAGGACACATCAGTTTCTGATGACTTCATGAAGAGGCAAGTGACCTCATGGCCCTGTCAGAGTTTTGATCAAATATAAGTTAATGCATTCAAAAATGCATTCTGAAAGGAGTCGCAATCTAGATTCATCACTATTACAGTAGTATTGATTTTTTTTCGGAGCAAACAAACAAGAGGGATGGAACTCGTTCAGCAAGTTTTGATTTTGAGAAAATATTTTTTGGTTGATTTTTCTGCTGGTGCTTCACGTTTTGAGGCTTTTAATGTATCATCTTAGTTTTTGGTGAACATGATGAGTGCATTTTTAATGTTTTGCTTTAGTACATTGAATGGCTCAGGTTTTATTATTTTTTTTAATATCCAGAAGAGTTTAGTTTTGTCACTGCCATGAACCTTCAGTACTTGGTAGTCGGCTGTATGTGAAATAAAGGGGGAGGGACATTCTCATTCTACAGAGTGTCTGATTGGACAAAACTCTGTGTAGTGCAGGATGAGTCATTAAAAGATTTATTCTGTTTTGCAGAAAGGGAATGACTTGAAATACTATTTAAAAGTGCATTTTAAATTAAAAAATGCATTGAAATAGTGATATTGTGAAATATTATTACAATTTAGAATAAATGTTTTCTATTTCAGTATATTTTAAAATGAAATTTATTCTCTCTTCAGTCTTCAATGTCACATGATACTTCAGAAGTCATTCTGATATGCTGATTTGATGCTCTAGAAATGTTTCTTATCAATGTTGTAAAAACTGTGATACATTTTTCCTCACAGGATTCTTTAATGAATAGAAAGTTCAAAAGCTTTTATTTGACAGAAATCTTTTTAATTTTAAGTTTAAATGTCTTTACTCTTACTTTCAATTAATTTGGCGTTTTTGATGAATAGAAGTATTCTTTGAACATTAATTTATATCTGCCAGAAATGTAGATTGTTTATCATTTGCTTGCTGGATTTGTGACAAGAAAATATTGTAGAAACGCAAATATTTTTTTCATACACTGCCATTCAGGGATTAGTAAGATTTTTAATGTTTTTAAAGAAGTCTCTTATGCTAATCAAAGTTCTATTTATTTGGTCAAAAATACAGAAAAAAAAAGTAATATTATGAAAAGTAATATTATGACTGTTTAAAATAACAGTTTTCTGTTTTAATATACTTAAAAATATAATTTATTAGGCTGAATTTTTATCAGCCATTACTCCAGTCTTCAGTGTCATATGATCCTTCAGAAATCATTGTAATATGCTAATTTACTATTAATGTTGGAAACAGTTGTGCTGCTTTATTTTTATTTTATTTTATTTTATTTGAACCTGTGAAAGTTTTTTCAGGATTTTTTTGATACATTAAAAAATTAAAAATAACAACACTTATTCAAAATAAAGATCTTTCCAAACATTATGTCTTTAGTACCACTTTTTGTCAGTTTAACATATTCTTGCTGAATGAAAGAAAGAAAGAAAGAAAGAAAGAAAGAAAAATTACAGACCCCAAACTTTAAACGGTAGTGTATATTGTTACAAAAGATTTCTGTTTGAAATAAATGCTGTTCTTTTTAACATTTTATTCATTAAAGAATCCTGAAAAAAGTAGCACAGGTTCCAAAGTGTTTTCAACATTGATTATAAATCAGCATATTAGAATGATTTCTGAAGGATCATGTGACATTGAAGAATGGAGTAATGATGCTGAAAATTCAGCTTTGCATCAGAAATAAATTCTATTTTAAAGTATATTAAAACAGAAATTGACTATTTTAAATTGCAATAATATTTCACAAAGTTACAGCTTTTTCAGTGTTTCTAATCAAATAAACACAGCCTTGATGAGCAGAAAAGACTTTTTTAAAAAACATTAAAAATTTGTAAACAAGTTTTTAGTCAAAAGAGGTAGATTTGTCAGTAGTCTGTGAGTTATGAAGAAAAATGGAAAAATGTTGCCCCTGGTCTCCCCTGTTTATTTCCCAGTAAGTAACGAACGTACGCGCACACACACACACACACACACACACACACACAGTTTTATCTATCTCAGTCTCCTCTCTCTTTCTCTGTTTGTTTCTGGTCTTTATGCTCTGTCATTCAAATTTACCTGCAGTTGTGATATCGTGAAGCACAGCTCAGAGGCAGGACTTATCCCGGCTTATATTTATTTCATGTAAATTGGCCGCGTCATGCATAGCTTTTGGTGATTATGATAAATCCGATTATCTCCTCGATCTTGTCACAGTCCCCGATGGAAAATTAAAGGTGAGAAATGTATGAAGAAATGCATTTAAAAGGGTGAATTGATAAAAAGTGCTGACGTCTCCACTCATTGACCCTCTCCGTGCATCCGGATACGTTTGTGATTGCGATGAATTGATATAAATGTGAAAGGAAACGTGGCCGCTTGTGCGAAACGATGAATATGATGTTTAGCTATTTGTTCGATCATTAAGGAGTCGTCCTTCTAGACAAAAGCAAACACGATAAGATTAATACTGAGCTTATGTCGAGTCTCATGTGTTGTTGTCCAACATTATGGCAGTTCAATGACCACGATACCTCATCTCTCGGCCCGAAACCTCTCGCCTTGCGATGGATCATCTGAATTAGCGACGTAGCGTTAGTCATTACAGTTGGGGTTGTGGGATAGTTAAAGCGAATTATTCCAGATCAGTTGTAAATAGCGGTTAGTCACCTCAGCCCTCAATCTGCTCTGCAGAGCCGGGCGGTACTTACATAAGGTCTCTGGATTGTCTTTGGCAAGCCTTGCCACTGAGGCATCAATCCGTCCATCTGGGTAGAATCAGCAGCCAAGTCCAATGTGGCTAAATATTTACTCAGTCAAATACACACAGCCACACAGATGAAAAGAAGCATTCATCAGGAATTCTGCCTCTTGTCAGCCTAAAGACCAACAGTTGAACCGAACCTCCCACAGTGTCGCTGGGTGCCGTGGCTACGCGGCTATATTTAGCCACGGCGCAGCGATAAATATCGCCGTATTGCTCCATCTAGGTAAACAGAAGATAATCATTGGAGCGTTGATTCATAGGTAATGTAAATAAAAGGGGATGGCTGGGGACACTGCGATGAGCCTGTGTTCCAAAACATAGTGAGCTGCGTCCATAGACAGCATTTTGAGGCGTCACCTGACAGGAAAAACACGCTTCTGAAAAGTAGACGTTTCACTGCGCCCTAAGATTGCAGTTGCATGGCCCTAACAGGATATAATTACTGTATATGATATCCAATTATATATTTATAAATCTTGACTATGTAAGAACATTTTTTAAAATGTATAAATGCAAATCTGAGTATTTAGTTATGAGTCTAAAATTTGAATGCACGTATACAGTAAATCTGATGTAATTATGTAATTGTAAATTGTGAATATATAGATGTAAATTTAAATATACAGTTTATATAGGTATAGTCTGAAAATATACATGCAAATCCTAAAATTGTTATATCTCTGAAAATATAAATTTGAAATACAAAATTATCTGAATGTATATGAATTCCTAAATAAATGTAGATACAAATATGAATATATGATTGTCAATTCTGTATATATAAATGTAAATTTAAATTAATAGTTAAGTCTGAAAATATAAATACAAATCCTAAAATGTAGTTATATCTCTGAAAATATAAATGTAAATTTGAAATTACAAAACTGTCTGAATGTATATCAATTAATGAATATATATATAGATACATATCTGAATATATAATTGTCAATTGTAAATATACAAATGTAAATTTAAATATATAGTTAAGTCTGCAAATATAAATACAAATCGTAAAATGTAATGCTGTTATATCTCTGAAAATATAAATTAAAATTTTCAATAAAAATAATCTGAATTTATGTAAATTAATAAATATAAATATATAGACACAAATCTGATTATAGAATTGTAAAATGAACATATAAAAATATACTTTTAAATATATAGTTAAATTTGAAAATAAAAATGCAAATCATAAAATGTAGTTATATTTCTGAAAATATACATTTAAATTTTAATTAAAAATGTTCACCTGAATGTATATAAATTAATATAAATATATACAGTGTCCTCCACAAATATTGGCACCTTTGGTAAATGTGAGCAAAGACAGTTGTGGAAATAAATCTGCATTGTTTATCCTTCTGATCTTTCATTAAAAAAATTCACAAAAGTCCAACCTTATACAGAAGTAAAACAATAGAAAGTGGGGGGAAAATCTCATTATGAAATTAATATTTTTCTCTAGTTCATGTTGGCCACAATTATTGGCACCCCTAGGAATATCTCTGAAGTATATTCCCATCTACACGTTTTAGCACACGTTTTGACTTTCTGTTACACAGGATTATAAATATGAGGAACACAAAGGCCAAATTCCCTCAGTCGTCCATGACAAGGAGTAAAAACAAAGATTGGGACAAGATTGCTGAGCTTCACAAGACAGAAAGTGGCTGTAAGAAAACAGCTAAAGGATGAAAATCCCCATTTCCACCATCAGGGCGTTAATTAAGAAGTTTGGAATCTGCTTGGAAGAGGACGTGTGTCTATATCGTCCTCATGCACGCTAAGGAGGAGAGTTTAAGTGGTCAAAGACTCTTTAAAGATCACAGCTGAAAAACTGCAGAGATTAGTTGAATCTAGGGGCCAGAAAGCCTAAAAAAATGTCAAATAGCCCCTACATCAAGAAAAATCCTGCTCGCTCATCCAAACTCCAGCATATTCAGTTGTCAGACATGACTGGAACTTCAAATGAGACTGGCTTCTATGGTCAGATAAACTCTTAAAAAAGTGCTTTTCAGCAGCTAACCCTCCAGACGGGTTTGGTGCAAACATTGATAAAAGTATCCCATGCTCACGGTTAAATGTACTGCTGAATCTTTAATGTTGTGGGCCTATTTTTCTGTCGGAGTTCCTGGACGTCTTGTTCAGATGCATGGTTTCTCTCAAATACCAGCAGATAAAAAATCTAAACCTTACTGCCTCTGTTAGAAATCTTATAATAGGTTGTCGTTGGATCTTCCATTAGGACAGTGATCCAAAACAAACATCAAAATCAACACAAAAATGTGTCACTGAGCACAAAATGAAGCTTCTGCCATGGCTGTCTCAGTTCCCTGACCTGAACTGTAGAAAATCAGTGGGGTGAACTGAAGAAAAGAAGCACCAACATGTTTCTATTGTTTTACTTCGGTGAAAGGTTAGAATTTTGTGAATTTTTTGAATGAAAAATCAAAAGGATAAACAATGTATATTTAATTCTGAAAATATGCAAATCCTAAAATGTAGTTATATCTCTGAAAAATCAATTTAAATTTTACAATAAAAAATGTTAATCTGAATGCATATAAATGAATAAATATAGAAATACAAATTTGAATATATAATTGTAAATTCTGAATATATAAATATATTTAAATATATAGTTAAGTCTGAAAATACAAATGCAAATGCTAAAATTTAGTTATATTCCTGAAAATATATATTTAAATAAAAGTTAATCTGAATGTATATAAAAAATTTAAATATGTAGATATAAATCTTAATGTATCTAATTGTACATTGAGAATATATAAATGTAATTTTAAGTATATATAGTTAAGTCTGAAAATATGCAAATCCTAAAATGTAGTTCTCTGAAAATATAAATTTAAAATTAAAATTAGAAAGTTAAATCTGAATGTATATAAATTAATAAATATAAATATACAGATACAAATCTGATATATAACTGTAAATTGTGAATATATAAATGTTAATTTAAATATATAATGTATTTATATCTCTGAAAATATACAAAAATATACAAAATAAAGTTGAAATAAAAAATCTAAATCTGAATATATATATAGTCATGTGCATTATTTATTAATAATTGTATAATTATTTAAATATTTCTGCTTTCTCTGAGGTATTAAATGAATTCAAATAATATATACACATTATTATTATTATTTGAATATACTTTTAATTCATTTAATGAATGAAATGTTATACAAGTTCTGTAAATCTAAATTAATATTATACGTAAAATTAAATTTTTATATAAACTGCTTTGTTTCCAGTATATGAATAAGTTTTAATCCTCTTTTGTAAGTTTCTTTGGATAAAAACATCTGCAAAATATAATCACTGAAAAAAGACATTTTAATGAATTATTTTGGAATGAAAATAATGTAAAGCCAAGGTTGCCAAGGTTTTCTGTACTGTGTAAATGCACAAGTCACGTTGCCTGCTTTAAAATCAGTGTGCAGATGTCTTTATGATACATATGTAGTTGAGAAGCTGATCCCAGAATGCATTGCAGTGTACTTAGTGAAAATATGAGAGAAATGTGTATCTTATGTTAACTCTTAAGAATGTTACTTGTGTGCCTGCCTATGTATATTATTCACTTATGTCATCTATTGTATGAAGTTTCTTTTCAGTAAGTATGTTGCTTTAAAAGGCAGCTCACTAGGTTTTGGAACAGAGCTTGTGTGTGTTTTTTGTCACCGATTAAGATGAATATGGTGGTTTTCATCACCGGACTCCCCTCACCTCCATGTTCCAGTTCAGAGACAAAGAATTGAGTCTTGCTTCAGCTGGGTTAACCAGGTCTGTTTACACTACAGGAACCGAATGATTGACGAATGGCTAGCTGGACGGATACATTGACGTCTGGATGGATTGATGGGACCGTCACGTTTCGCCCAAACGCTAGAGCATAAACTCAATGCAACATTCAGAATATTCCCGCCGCGATGCGTCCCAGATGCAATGTAAACATTGTGTTAACCTTTACCGTTCACTGCGTGTCGTAACCCCCCCTTCCACACACACCCCCCATCGGTTTCTTCATCGCTCAACACTTCCCATTCACATCCAGCAAGCAGACACACGCCCTGTGAAGACCAAAAAAATGGAAACTTTGTGGTTAATTACACCAGATAATTTAATTTTGATTAATAATTAACATCCCTTTTCCTAACTAAATATTCATAATTAATCAACAAATCATAAAGAGAGGGAGACGACTAATTAGCTCCCAGACCCAAACCTGACCACTTAATCCATATCGTGGAGTTGACACTGCTAATTGCGGGAGTAATCAACGCAGGGCCCGGTGGGATTTGATGAAGGAGTTTGTAAATGGGAGGGAGCACCAGCCTCCTCTGAGCCTCACTGATGGCTCCATTTGTTACCATAGGGGAGCGTCGTCACGGTGACAACATGGGAGCGATGTCACGGCGAGAGGAAGGAGTTTTGATCCGACGGCTCCGGCTTCGCTGATGTGCATTGATCTGGCGATAACTGATTGTTTTGACTTTGAGGGAAATGTTTAGTTCAACTCATTTGCTTTTCAAAACTCGTGCCTCTGCTTCCTGTAGCGCAACAAACGCACATGTGAGTCGAATTAAGCGCTTCAAACGAGCCAGCGTAATTGTTTTCGTGCCGAATGCCGTTTGTTGGATGTACGTTGATACTCCATATGTGTTATCGTAAGCTAATTAAATAATGAACGCTAATGAAGGCTTCCTCAAAATGTAGTGATACCGTTTAAATATTTACACATTATGGCATTAGACGTTTTTAACCAAATGTGTGTTTCACAAACAGGTCAGAGGTCATGTTTCTCAAAGTTTTCTCAAGACAATTCTGATTTTCTAACATAATCAGTAGTTGAGGAACAGGAAGCCACAAAAAATGCTGCAATGTCAACTTTGTTCATATTTTTTTAACCCCACTGCTGATTTAGTTCTAGCAGCTTACATAAAAATAAGGTTGCTTATTTTTTGTTTAAATAATATTATTTATTAATCAAATTAGTAGTAGTATGTGGTTGGGAAGATTTTACGTTTTTGAAAGAAGTCTCTAATGCTAACCAAGGCTGTATTTATTTCAGAGATATCCAAGACAAACTTGACATAGGCTATCATCCGTGAGGCTATTTTAATTATCCCATTTCATATTTTAGTTATCATTAGGGGTTCAAGTGCATAGCGTAATTGTTAGAATGGCCAAGGATCAGCAATCTCCATGTAAAAGCTGATTGTGCAGACCAAACCATAAGTCGTAGAGACCTGAAAATAGGAGGGATGGTAGTACTCACGCCGCCAACAACATCACCAAAGCTTACCCCAGTCGGCCTGATGGGGGCGCTACAGCAGTCAAAAGTAAATCGCTCATAACTTCTAAACCATTGGTCGCAAGCTCAAGTGTCTTATGTCATTGGCGACATTTTGCGAACTAAATTTTTCACCCATTCGGAGCCAAAGCGGTACAGAAAGATTCTCTGGAGAGTGAATATCAATACTTATCAAGAAAATTTGAACTTTCGACTCACCGTCGCAAAGAAACACCAAAACGTTCGAAAGTGGGCAGGGCCACTTTTAGTAAAACGGATATAACTTTTGAACGGAATGAAATATCTTTGCCAAACTCAAAACGCTTATGTAAGCGCTCAATCTGAGGTCCCATGAAGAAAAAAAAAAAACACTGTACTTTGCCACTTGGTGGCACTATAAGGGAAGAAAAAAAATAAAAACGGCTATAACGACACAACCATTTGTCCTATCAACATGAAAATTGCTATGCACAGTCTTGGTCAAAAACGTCACACATGTTGCCACAAGTATCTCTACAAGTATCACATTTTTCAAGGCCATAAATGTTTGTATATTGTGAGTTTTTTCACACATGGACACAATATTCATTTCATATGATAGACCTCCTCATTCCGAATAACTTTGCCTCTAGAACCACTGCTGTCAATCATATTGTTTGTCAAATGATTGAGATGTAAAAAAAAAAAAATATGCCCAAAAGCCTATAAAGGCAATTTGTTGAGTCATCTTAAAATAATTTGTTGTACTAAGTAACAACTTAGATATTTGTATTTGCTAAACTTAACAGATGGGTAAGTAACCCAGCTGCCTTAAAATTTTAAGTTGATTCAACTTAAATATCTAAGTTGTCACTTAGTATAATTTAACATTTCAAGTTGAATAAACTTTTTTGAGTTGACTGAACTAAAAATTTTAAGGCAGCCAGGTAACAAATTATTCTAAGTTGACTCAACAAATAGTTTTTTTTTTTACAGTGTAGGCTATAATGGCCATAACCGCGAAATATCATCATTATTTCTATGGTAAATTACCTGGATTTACCAAAAATGCTTGTTTTAATTGTTGATTTAGGTGGTTACATGCTTGCTAAATAATACGTAATGTCTTTTTTTCATATGTCCTTGAATGTCTAAAAGCACTTGAACCCGTAGCTCTTGAATGAAATAAGGTTAAAGACCCCTGATTTATTTGATCAAAAATGCAGTAAAAACAATTTTGTTATATTTAAAATAACTGTTTTCTGTTTGAAAATATTTTAAAATGTAATTTATTTCTGTGATGACTGACTTTTTAGCAGTGTTTAAAGTGGTTGTACTGCTAACGTTTTGTGGAAACCATGATACTTTTTTCAGGAGTCTTTGATCTTTGTTCAGAAGAACAGCATTTATTTGAAATACATATGTTTGTAAAATTGCAAGTCTCTACTGTCACTTTTAATAATTTCAATGTGTCCTTGATGAATAAAAGTAATAATTTCTTTAAAAATAAAAAATCTTACTGACCCAAACAGCTATGCAGTTGTTGTTGTTTTTTTTTTTTAATTAAATGTTTTTTAAAAATACTTAAAAAACATTCTAAAATACTTTCTCTATTCCAGCTTTAAATGCAGAGGTGACACCAACAATATAAGTGAGCCAATCAAATCCTGATGCCAGCCCAACAACCAATGGGGTGAGTTTATCAGTTTGGGGGCGGGACTATCAGTATGTTCAACCAATGGGTTGAATTGCTGATGCTACTTGTGTAAAAATCGTATGCTTTTGCTTTAAGATTTGAATTTCTTGTTTCATTTTATAATGAACATGTAAAATACAACAATAGAAGTGATGGTATTAAAAAGTATTTATGTCAGCTCCATTGAGAAAAACATGCTAATGCAATTTTTAGAAAAACAATCCTTTAATATCCACACCATTTATTGACACAATAAGTGCTACTGTGTACTTTAAAAAGCTTTGATGTCATTGGGAAAATATAGGAAAATGTATCTGGTTTCTTTTCCACAGACCAGAGTCTCACCTCTCATGAAACATTCATGATCCGTTCAAGGTATAACACCAGGCAGTGGCATCTTTAGCACTTGAGGTTAGGAGATGTCTAGAGATGCGTTCGGATGTGAAAATATTCATGTTTGAAAGAAATACATTAAAACATTCAGCAAGAATGGAAATTGTTTTAGTATGTGTTATCAGATGTATGGCATGGTGTGAGACCTGTATGAGATGTATTGTATAATAGATGAGTTAACAGAACTATAAAGTGTTTTCATTATTCTCACTTCAAGATATTACATTTGTATTTGTCTTCAGTACAGTATTCGTCTAATGTGAGAAAAAGTATGATTTGAGTGGTGGTGATAGCCTGAAGGTTATGGAAGTGGGCTTGCAGGTTTAGTTTGAAATAGGGGTGACCCGGGAACTGGAGAATTAACTTGAGATTGCAGGCCTGTTCTATCAGCATTATGCCCTTGAGCACAGCACTTAACCCCATGTGGCTCCATGGAGACTGGCCCTGCAATTAGTGCGCTGCAAGTTGCTTTGGACAAATAGTGTCTGCTTAAGTAACAAGTGACTGATTAGAGCTTCCATCGCTAATTAGTGGATTTTACTATAATGTTGTATTCCGTTCATCAGAGAATTTACTCCGCTTAATGGGATGATGTAATAATTGCTTGAAATACAATCAGCGATCAGGCTGAATCTTGTCTAACCTGTCAAGAGCATGTCTGTGTTTGTGTTTTTATCTTCCCAAAACTCAAAAAAGAAATAAGCAAATACGATAAAATCATACCTCATTACTGAGATTGTTTTGCATCATATTTTCATTGTAATTAAACACATAAACAATTAGGAGATTTTTATTAAAAATAAAAAAAATCTGATATGCATACTGTAATGTAGAAAAAATTCTATCATATATTCTCAATATTTTATGATATTATTGTATTATATTATCTGTCATGATAAAAATGCAGGAAATCCTAATATTAAAATTTTTGCATCATGACATTTTCATTCTAATTAAACGCATAAACACTCAGAAAATATGACTAAAACTGAACTTCATAGTATTTGTTTTAGTATCAGTACTGTATTTGTAGTACTGCATTTCAATTAAGCTTATTTTTTCTTTAAGTAAGAATATTACTATTACAGCATTTTTATTTTAATACGGTAAAAATATTATAGTAGTAATGTCAAAAGCATAACCTTTCAGAATGAAGAGAATTGCTATTCTAATATAATATAATATAATTAATAAAATATATTCTTATTTTATGATATTATTGTATTACATTGTCTGTCATGAAAAATGCTTAAATCTTAATATTACAATATTTTGCACCATGACTTTTTTTTTCATTATAATTAAACACATAAATGCCTAGGAAGTTATTATTAAAACTAAAAAAATCATATTTTTTTATTTTAATGCTGATTAAAGCTATATAATTTAACTCTAAAAATATTACTAAAACAATGAATATAGTAGTAAGTTTTATCAGTACCATAATATCAGCAGTATTTGTAGTACTACATTTTATTTAAACTAAAAAAACTATTACAAAATGTTTAATATAATACGGTAAAAAAAGTGGTAATAGTATCAAAAAGCATAACTTTTCAGAATGAAAAGAATTTCTATAATATAATATAATATAATAATAGTATTGTATTGTATTATATTGTCATGAAACATGTTTTAATCTTAATATTATAATGTTTTGCATCATGACATTTTCATTATAATTAAACACATAAACACTTAGGAAGTTGTTATTAAAATAAAAAATCTGATTTTTCATACTGTAATGCAGATTAAAGCTATATAATTTAAAGATATAATATATCTGCATAATGAAGTGATTTGCTATATAATATAATATAATATAATAATTTATTAGTACTGTAGTCTTAGCAGTATTTGTATTACAGCATTTCATTTAAGCTTATTTTAAACAAAATGTAAAATATTACTATTACAGCATTTTTACTGTAATACAGTAAAACATATTTAATAATATCTAAATCATAATCTCTCAGAATGGAGAGAATTAATATAATATGCTATATAATATAATATAATATAATATAATATTATTATAATATTATTATAGTAATTATCATTTGTGAGTAAATTAAAACCTGTGGTTTACATTTCTTTAAGAGACTGGCACATTTTGTTCTAAAATATCAAATGTGAATTTTGTTGTGAAGTTTGCTAATAAGGACTACAACAACTGATCCTACAAACTTATGTAATGACCAAACAGCTCTATAGACAACAGAAAAGGGAAGTTTCCCAGCAGTTCTGTAACCCGTATATGTACAAATACAACAGTATACTGTACAGGAGAAATATGAACTGGATGTGTTTGGTATTATGAAACACTAGTGAAGATTTAATAACTTATAGAGATGTCATTTGGTTGAACAGTTGAATTTAGCTTTGTAGCACTTCACCTTATATTTGAAGATTTAGAGCTTTTAAGTTCCTAATGAGTGTAGCGTCCGTTCCCCGTCACAACCTGAGAACTTATTTCCCAATCACTCCGATTATTATGCCACTGACGTTCATTAGCGGCAGACTTTGTCCTTGAGGCAGCATTCCTTCTTGTGTTTTTTTTTCATACTTCCCTCACACACCTTTCTTTTTGTGTCAATTCCTTCTTAATTGGACGTTTTGTCACCAAACAAGATTTATTACATGGGCCAGAGTGGAACGGAATAGTGCTGAAATTAGAATAAGGTTCCTTCTGAGACTCGGGCACGTCCACCGAGGGTTCCGACCTTGCGGGTCGTTCCCCTGCCGTTGGGTGAGAGGGGGAGGGGGAGGAAGCTCCCACCCCTTCTGAGGGGAGGGGGGGGGGGGGGGAAGGATACAAAGAGAGATACAGAGAGGGTTGAAGGGCTCTTGGGATGCTTCACCAGTGGCCTGAATACTCAGTCTGAAGCTTTATCTACTTATCCATGTCACCTTCAAACCTTGCAAACACTGACGCTCTTTCCTGCCTGTCCGTACAGAGCGATTACAGAGCAGGAGCTGCTGATCTGGACTGTGAGCTGTCTGTCTGTCTGTCTGTCTGTCCATTAGTCAGCAGGATCTGTTTAGTATTCTTATATAGAATCAGTGTCTATCTGAATCTATCTATCTGTCCGTCTGTCTGTCTGTCTGTCCATTAGTCAGTCAGTTGTTCTATCTATCTATCTATCTATCTATCTATCTATCTATCTATCTATCTATCTGTCTATCTATCTGTCTGTCTGTCTATTAGTCTGTCTATTTATCTATCTGTCTGCCTATCTGTCTGCCAGTCCGCCCGTCCGCCCGTCCGTCAGTTGTTCAGTCTGTCTATCTATCTATCTATCTAGTCTGTCTGTCTATCTATCTATCTGTCTGTCTATCTATCTATCTGTCTACTAGTCAGTCAGTTGTTCTATCTATCTATCTATCTATCTATCTATCTGTCTGTCTGTCTGTCTGTCTATTAGTCAGTTGTTCTATCTATCTATCTATCTAGTCTGTCTGTCTACTAGTCAGTCTAGTTGTTCTATCTATCTATCTATCTATCTGTTGTCTACTAGTCAGTCAGTTGTTCTATCTATCTATCTATCTATCTATCTATCTATCTATCTATCTATCTATCTGTCTGTCTATCTATCTATCTGTCTGTCTGTCTGTCTGCCATCTGTCTGTCTATCAGGCTCTATCTATCTATCTATCTATCTATTAGTCTGTCTGTCTATTAGTCTGTTGTTCTATCTATCTATCTAGTCTATCTATTTATCTATCTATCCTATCTATCTATCTATCTATCTATTAGTCTGTCTGTCTATTAGTCTGTCTATTTATCTGTCTGTCTGTCTATCTGTCTTCTATCTGTCCTGTCCGTCACAGTTGTTCTATCTATCTATCTATCTATCTATTTGTCTGTCTGTCTCTGTCTGTCTGTCCATTAGTCAGTTGTTCTATCTATCTATCTAGTCTATCTATTTATCTATCTATCTATCTATCTATCTATTATCTGTCTGTCTAGTCTGTCTGTCCTGTCTGTCTGTCTATATCCGTCTCTCATCCATCTTGTTCTATCTATCTATCTATCTATCTATCTATTTGTCTGTCTGTCTGTCTGTCTGTCTATTAGTCAGTTGTTCCTATCTATCTATCTAGTCTGTCTATTTATCTATCTATCTATCTATCTATCTATCTATCTATTAGTCTGTCTGTCTATTAGTCTGTCTGTCTATTTATCTGTCTGTCTGTCTATCTGTCTGCCCGTCTGGCCCTCAGTCCAGTCTCACAGTTGTTCTATCTATCTATCTATCTATCTATCTGTCTGTCTGTCTGTCTGTCTATCTATTTATCTGTTCGTCTGTCTGTCTGTCCGTCCATCCGTCCAGTTGTTCAGTCTATCTATCTATCTATCTAGTCTGTCTGTCTATTTATCTATCTGTCTGTCTGCCCGTCTGTCCATCCATCAGCTGTTCAGTCTATCTATGTATTTGTCTATCTATCTATCTATCTATCTATCTGTCTGTCTGTCTGTCTGTCCGTCCATCCGTTGTTCTTTCTTTCTATCTATCTATAATCTGTCTGTCTATCTGTCCGTCCGTCCGTCTATCCATTCATCTGTCTATCTGTCAATCCTTCCATCCGTCTTTCATTCTGTCTTTCTATCTATATATCTATTGTTCTACCTATAATTCTTGATAATCGATGATTATGTTTACTTATCATCTAATCTCTAGATGTTTACATTTGACATTTAACTTAGTCATGTGTCATATGATTATAGAAAAACACGTTAATGGTGTAAATGGGACCTTATTTTTCATTCCCACTACTTCAACCACCTGTCATGTAGAGATTTTTCACAGCCCATCAATCCCAGATGGATAAAATCAAATCATTCTCATTGAATCTCCTGATTCACTCTGAAATAAGTCACATTATAAAAGTAAAATGGGTTGTTTCATGTTGATTTCAAGCTTATGCAACTAACATTTGGTGCATAAACTGTTTAAAAAAACCAGAGCACCATATTTAACATCAGAACATGATGACACTCCTCACACACAGATGTTTTCTGTATCCATCAATATTCTGTCATTGAGTCATTCACCTTCACTTTACCAGAATGAATGTCTCTCGTTTGACTGCACATATCCTGTTCGCCGAGCACCGAGCAAATTTTTTCATCCTCTTCTCTCCACGCAAACGACTGCCGAGGTAGAGCTGGCAGGTGTCGTTCCAGATGTTTCTCCCACACTGATGTCATTTAGAGCCAGCTGTTGAGGGAGAGGTGTCTCTGCTCCCCTGTCCGTCAGCGCATGTGGGGAGGAGAGCAGGGGGAGGGCTGGGGGTGAGGAGGCTAATTTCTTTAATTGATTGTAAGTACAGCATGACAGGTCTCCTGATGCGGATGTACAAGCACGGGCCCCGGCACTTAAAACTCAGCCACCAGGGAGGCGATTGATCCGGCCCATCGATCCTCACTCTTTTGCATCAGGCTCTCGAGCGCGGCTGAAGTTCTTGAACAGTTCTAATGGAGAGAGACACTCCTGTATGGCTACAATAACATGACTGCAGGCGCTAAATGCTATGCAGGGACGTGTTGATCATGACCTGTTCATGACACTTCTGGGTTGCTTACAAGTAATGACTTGAGATCTGTGTACTTTTACGCTTACAAGATAGGCTTTTACAAACAGTTCAAGAGAGGCTGTTGCATGAGTGACTGATTGTACGTACGTTTAATACAGCTTAAAGGGATAGTTTACCCAAAAATGACAATTTTGTCATTAATTACTCACCCTCATGTCGTTTCAGACCCGCAAGACCTTTGTTCATCTTCAGAACACAAATTAATATACATTTTTGATGAAATCTAAGAGCTCTCTCGAAAGGTAGTAAGGACACTGTTGTCGTAGCTTCACTAAATTAAAGTTGAACCACTGATGTCACATGGACTATTTTGTCAATGTCCTTACTACCTTTCTGGGCCTTGAACGTGGTAGTTGCGTTGCTGTCTGTGCAAGGTCAGAAAGCACTCGGATTTCATCAAAAATATCTTAATTTGTGTTATGAAGATGAACAAAGGTCTCACTGTTTTGGAACAACAAGAGGATTTAATGACAGAATTTTCATTTTTGGATGAACTGTCCCTTTAAGAGTATTTATAAAATTTGGTAGAAACGAATCCTTAATCAGTAGGTTTGTAGTTTTCAGCCGTGTTTAGCCTTGGCATATCGGTGTCTTATGAAATGACATTTTGGTTAATCAATTCAGAAAAACAGATTTTTTGCAATTTTTTTCTTTTTTGTTATGTTATCATGTTTTTATTGTGTTAGTTAGCTGTATTCTTTTATTTTTTACCTAATCAAAATAACCTAACTGCACAATAAAAAAAAAATACAATTTGAAAATTTGAAAAACTGAGTTATCTGTTTTTACAAATGAATTCTTCATATACACTCTAGTTCAAAAGTATACAAGTCTCTTCTGCTCACCAAGCCTGCATTTATTTGATCCAAATTACAGCAAAAACAGTAAAATTTTGAAATATTTTTGCTATTTAAAATAACTGTTTTCAATTTGAATATGTTTTAAAATGTAATTTATTCCTGTGATTTCAAAGCTGATTTTTTAGCATCATTACTACAGTCATGTAATCATTCAGAAATTCTGTCAAAAAACATTTATTATTATTACGTTGAAAACAGTAGATTTTTTTTTTTTCAGTTTTCTTTGATGAATAAAGTGTTATAGAAAAACAGAATAGAAAAACAGCATTTATCTGAAATAGAAATCTTTTGTAACATTATAAATATCTTTATCATCACATTTGATCAATTTAAAACATCCTTGCTAAATAAAAGCATTAATTTCTGTAATTTCTATAATATATAGAAACAATAGTAATAATAATAAAAAGTTTCTTGAACAGCAGCATATCAGAATGATTTCTGAAGGATCATGTGACACTGAAGACGAGTAATGATTCTGAAAATGTAGCTTTGATCACAAAAAGTAAATTACATTTTCAAATATTTTCAAATAGAAAACAGTTATTTTAAATAGTAAAAATATTTCACAGTTTTACGTTTTTTTTTCTGTACTTTGAAACAAATAAATGCAGGCTTGGTGAGCAAAAGAAAAAAAAAACATTAAAAATCCTACTGTTCAAAAACTTTTGACTGGTAGTGTACAATATTTCATATTTGTTAAACTGAATGAAATGTTCAACAGGTAAAGAATTTCAGCAAATGAAAGTGCAAATGAACTTATAAAAGGGCAAACGTTAATTTATATATCACTTACAGAAGAAAATATTACAGCACACTGCCAAATTTTGCATTAGTCAAAGTATTGTCATCCAGGTCAAGTAATAAAATGAGTAAAATTATAAAAAATGGAAGCATGCAAAATGTTCAGTACCATATGCTTTGCATTATTCATGGAATTATTTGTCACCTCTGATCCAGCTACAAGTTTAGTACTGTAAGGGCTAGTTAACGCAATTAAAATTCTGCCATCATTTACTCACCCTTGTAACTGAGTTTTTGCAGTCAAAAAAAAATAATAAAAATAATAAATTAAAAAGTGTTTTATCTTTTTTGAAAATAAAAGAAAGTCAATAGGTTCCAATTTTGTTTGGTACCTTAAAATATCTTTGTGTGTGTGTGTGTGTGTGTGTCTGCAGAACAAAGTCAGCCATACAGGTTTGGAACAGTATGAGGGAAGCACATGCCAGAATTGCAGTTTTTGGGTGAATTGTCAAATCTTTGGATGAGAAGTAATGAATCTCAGTGCCAGAACAGAGATTTGAACCACTAACTTCTCCCTAAGCCTTTGTGTGTATTATCAGTACGTGCCCGTGTATTTTTTTTCCCCGATACCCGTCTCCTCCATCACACGATGTCAGCGCTTACGTCTTAACGAGCATCAGATTACCAAACATAATCACCTCGCCGTCACCATGATGGAACCTTATGGCAGCCGTGTCTTCCAGAAGGTTCCATATTAAGTAGGGCTTGATATTTCCACTCATTCCCCCCAAGCCTTGATAACGTTAACCCTTCTAATGAAGCTATTGTGATGCTGTCCAGGGCCATTGTTTTCGCCAGGTCTCTTCTCTTCATCAGCTTGGCGTCCTCCTCGATGGTCTTACCTGTGTCTGTCACATCGGGCAGTTGATGGTTTGCCCTCATTTTTTTATCCCTCCTACATGGATGTATTTACATTCAAATTTACAGGCCGTGCTGTTATTTGAATTCACGCTGGGTGGAAGTGCTGCCAGCAGTATATCTACTTGAGGCGAAATGTCATCTTGCATGGAACTATGGTATAATTTAATAGCAATTAACAGTAAACAATAGTGCGGTGTCCACTCGTAAATCAGCAGACGGGGTGGTGGAGAAGAAAACACAAATGCTCTGTTTCTTTTTTATCTCTCGCTGATAGAATCTTGACTGACTTTCCACATTCACAGACACTCATATAATTATAGTAAGGAACAATGGGGCTAAAAGGATTTTTTTTTTAAATCATTGCTATAGCAACAAAATTTATGTTAAAAATGAATAAAAAATAAAGTTTGTTTTGATTAAAAATACATGTTAATTTAATAGCAGCGTTCTGGGCCTTTTATCCCACAGCATGAGGTAAATTGATGCGAGCGTTGATATAGTAAGATCATTTTAAAGAGCATTTATCTCTGTTTTCAATACCCACATCAGCAAATGTGCAACAGTTTCACAGTTTTATTAGCTTTTTATACTGTATATACATTATTAATAATGAGAAGAAATCTCTTATGCTCAACAAGGCTTTTATTTAGTCAAAACAATTAAAAATAATGTTTGTTTTCTATTTTAATGTATTGTGAAATATCATTTATTTTTTTTTAGCAGTCATTACTCCAGTCTTCAGTGTCACATGAATTTTCCTTCTCATATGCTGATTTGGTGCTCAAAGAAAATAATTATTATTATCAGTGTGTTGCTTAATATTTTTGTGGAAACTGTTTTTTTTTTTTTTTATACGAATAGAACATTTAAAAGATCAGTATTTATTTTAAATAGATTTTTTTTTCACAATTTCTGAAGATTATAACGTTCAAAAGAAGCATGTTTATTTTAAATAGATTTTTAATAGTATTTATTTTATTTTATTTTATTTATTATTTTCATTTTTTTACAATTCTTGATGAATAGAAATTTCAAAAGAACAGTATTTATTTTAAATATATTTTTTTCCACAATTTTTAATTAATAGAATTTTCAAAAGAACAGTATTTATTTTAAATAGACTTTTTCCCACAATTTTTGATTAATAGAAAGTTCAGAAAACAGTATTTATTTTAAATATTTTTTCCACAATTTTTGATGAATAGAAAGTTCAGAAGAACTGTATTTATTTTAAATAAATATTTTTCATGCTTTTTGATGAATTGAAAGTTCAAAAGAACATTTTTTTTTTTTAAATAAATATTTTTCCACAATTCTCGATGAATAGAAAGTTCAGAAGAAGAGTGTTTATTTTATTTTAAATAGAATTTTTCCACAATTTTTGATGAATAAAAGTTCTAAAGAACAGTATTTATTTAAAATAGTTATTATTTTATATTTTTTTTCCCACAAATTTTGATGAATAGAAAGTTAGGAAGAACGGTTTTTATTTAATATAATTATTTTTCACAATTTTTGTTCAAAAGAGCAGTATTTCTTTTAAATAATTATTTTTCACACTTTTCAATGAATTGAAAGTTCGAAAGAATGATGTTTATTTTAAGTAAATATTTTTCATACTTTTTGATGAATTGAAAGTTCAAAAGAACAGTATTTATTTGAAAAAAATCACAATTTTTGATGTATAGAAAGTTCAAAAGAACAGTATTTATTTAAAAAAAAATCACAATTTTTGATGAATAGAAAGTTTAAAAAAAACAGTATTTATTTAAAAAAAATCACAATTTTTGATGTATAGAAAGTTCAAAAGAACAGTATTTATTTTAAATAAATATTTTTCACACTTTTCCATTAATTGAAAGTTCAAAAGAATAATGTTTATTTTAAGTAAATATTTTTCATACTTTTTGATGAATTGAAAGAAAAAAATCACAATTTTTGATGAATAGACAGTTCAAAAGAACAGGATTTATTTCAAACTTCTGTTTTTTTTTTTTCTTTTTGTATTTTGTATTTTTATATTTTTTGTGTCAATGTAAAAGGCATTTTTAAATGCATATTTTTTCATTTAGTTTTGTAGGTGTGATGTGACCTAGAGGTGTTTTCGTGTTCATAGTATTTTTAACCAATTTTTAACCAAAACGGCTTAAAGTAAATGGCACCAATTGCCATTACATCATTTTTTTCATTATGATTGCATTCAGCATTTTAAAGTAACAAGCATTGAACTATTAGCTATAAAAACCAAAAGAGCAGAAACGTTTTGCCATCAGATGTTTTTTCCTAACCGAACACATTACTGCTGTAACGGCAGTCGTTACTGGGCCGTTTTCAAAAGAATATAAAAAATACATCAATTTTACATTATTTTTGTGGAAACTATCATACTTTGTATGAAAGACTCTTTGATGAATAGAAACAGTGTTTATTTAAACTATTTTATTTGGCTGATTTGAGGGAGTTAATGAAGCAAAAGCAGTCGAAATGAATCTGTTGGCTATTTTAGTTTTGATTCGTTTAGCATGTTTTGGTATTTATTTCGTCGTTTTTGGTGGCTTTGTCAATGGTTTATAATATTGCGTGGCATATCAGTGTCCAAACAGGTGAGTGGTAGATTGCTAGCATGATAATACGATTCTATGGTGGCAAAAAACCGAGCGTTCACCACAGTAAGACAGAGTTCTCAAGCGCTGCCAGTCGCTGGATGGCAGACAGATGTGCGCTGAGAAGTTCTTTGATGTCACAGTCTTTCAGGAAGGAGATTTCAGCTGTTGTCTGAGCTTCAAGGCAAATGCTACTGCGCCTCTCCTTCTGAACTAGAGATGGCATCTCTATAAAGCGCTCTCTTTAACAATCAGCTTTTACCGTTTGCCTCGTATTCACCATCAGACACCAGTTTAAGTTATTTTGTAGATACGCACAGCATGACTGCTCAGCTCTTAGGGGACGGGAAAAAAAAAAATCTGTATTTTCCCTTTCTATATCCATAGCCAATTAGCATTATGCTACCATAACAATCGTGTATTGTCGAAATTGAGCGGAACGCTGCGGAGGCTTTCTTCCAAGCAAAACAAATTCGAGGTTTACCATAATCTTCCCCTCAGTGGTTTTCAAATCATTTGTTTCTTTTGAGCAGACTGAGGCGCCAGATAAGTAAATAGATAAGATATGAGATGTTAAATGAGGGCTGAGCAGAAGACACAGCTATACAGATAGCATACAGAAACTCAAAAAGTGTTTTAAAAGGCCCCTGGCTGTTCTGCCGGGCAAATTTGTGCACCTTAAGTCACAGACATGCTCCATTTTTAGTAATCGTACCAGTTGAATGCAGGAAAACATGGAGATTCTAAGATCAGACTTCAGATCAGGAATCAAAAACCTTAAGATGCTGATTAGCAGAACCAGTGGCAGTATTTGTTCTCCATGAGTATGTGTTACTCAAGGATATCAGTTCAAATAAACGGTTGGGAAGTGTGTGTTTGACATCTAATTATATCTTTATCTTCACCTTCCAACAACGTGTATTGCCAGCGAACTAACAGTAACACTTCCAAGTAAATGTCCTAGGCGTTACATTTGCATTTGGATAAGAATAGCAAATGGGATGTACAAGAATGAAAACGACTGAATGAAATACATTAGGGAAATGAGAATTTGCTCAGAGTAATTGCACAATGCCAATAAAATAAAATAAAATAAAATAAAAAATAATTATTATTTTCCTTGTTGGAAATTATACAGTACTGTTAAAAAAAGTTTTCTATGGTGTCCATAAGGTTGCACTTTGATGAAAACAGTAATACTATGAAATATTATTATAATTTAAATTAATTAATTTCTATTTCATTTTAAATTTTATTTATTTCAGTGATGGCAAAGCTGAATCTTCAGCATCATTACTCCAGTCTTCAGTGACACGATCCTTCAGATATCATTTAATATGCTGATTTGAAGGAGAAAAAAAAAAATCTTATTCAAAAAACTTTTTTTTTAAAAAAAAAACAATTTTTGATTTATTTAGTATTTATTTAAGTATTTTTTTTTTCAATTATTATTATTATTTTTTTTTTTGTAAAAATCAGTATAAAAGTCATTTCTTAATATTTTTGGGTTCATGTAAAAATCATTTATCAATACAAACTTATTTTTTCTTTTGGAATTGGTGATGTGACGTGTCACATGATCCTTCAGATATCATTTTAATATGCTGATTTGGTGCTTTAAAAAAAAAATCTTATTCAAAAAACTGTATTTTTTACACAATTTTTGATGATTAGAAAGTTCAAAAGAACAGTATTTATTTTATTTTATTGTTTTATGCTTTGTAAAAATCAGTATAAAAGTCATTTCTTAATGTAAAAAAATAATTTATTAATACAAACTTATTTTTTCTTTTAAAGTTGGAGGTGTGATGTGACCTAGACTTGTTTTCATGTTCATAGTAGACAATTTTTAACCAAAATGGCTTACAATAAAGGTACAAATCATATTAAATGGCACCAAGTGGCAAGACATGATGTTTTCGTTATGATTGCATTCAGTATTTAAAAAAAAATATTATTATAATTTAAAGTAATTGTTTTTTATTTTAATATAATTTGAAATTGTATTTATTTCAGTCATGGCAAAGCTGAATTTTCAGCATCATTACTCCAGTCTGCAGTGTCACATGATCCTTCAGATGATCCACATGATCCTTCTTATTAAAAAAAACATTTTTTTTTGTTTTGTTTTGCACAATTTTTGATGAATATAAAGTTCAAAAGAACAGTATTATTTTATTTTTTGTTAAAAGCAGTATCAGAGTCATTTCTTAATATTTTTGTTTTAATGTAAAAATAATACAAACTTTTTTTTTCTTTTGGATTTGGAGATGTGATGTGACCTAGACGTGTTTTCATGTTCATAGTAGACACTTTTTAACCAAAATGGCTTACAATAAAAGTTACAAATCACATTAAATGGCACCAAGTGCCATGACATGATGTTTTCTTTATGATTGCATTCAGTATTTAGAAGTAACAAGCATTGAACTATTAGCTATAAAAATCAAAAGAGCAGAAACTTTTGCCATCAGATTGGTTTCCTAACTGAACGCATTACTGCCGGGCCATTTTTAAAAGAATATAAAAAATGAAATGTACCGTACATCTATTTTACAGCTGTGGAAAATGGGGTCGCTAGTGTCCTGGTCATGATAAATTCACTCCATGACATGATTCTGAAGATGCCATACACCTCTAATCTTTTTATTAGAAATCGTCTGCTGTTTGTAATGAAAACACTGGCAGCTTACGGTAATCACTGCAACCAATCTCTGCTTCTATTTCATCCGGCTGAATGATGTCATAAACAGGAACACATTCAATACATAATTTCTACACTTGATGAATGCTAGCCCCAAGCGCTTGGGCCCTGCGACGCTTTTGGCCCGAATCAAATCCCCACCATTTGTATAGAATAATCGCATTACGGCGGAAGAAAGGATCAAGGAAAACTGCCGTGACGTACCGCGTTTAGCATGTAGTGCGTTTGGTACAAAAGAGAACATTTTACATGTGTGTCATAACACAGACCGTCGCAGGCCGGCTGCGTTTTACCCGGACGAGCGCTGAAGATGAAGTGTGTGACATAGGCGAGGGAGAGAGAGGGATGACACCTTGACAGAATTAACACACGACAGCGGACGCCGGGGCCCCTGCGTGTGTCCCCCCTCCTCCCCACCGGTCTGGCTCGACACCGAAAATCTTTATCTGTTATATGATGCATGAAAACACACTGTCTTGTTTTAGAACTGTACGCAACCTCTGACCTTCCCACCACAGATGCAATGTGACCCCTCAGTCGCCATCCATTTCTGTGGCTGAGCAGATTCTATGAATTTTTATTAACGCCTCTTCTTTTTTTTTTCCTGCTTTTTTGTCGCCGTCTCTTGACTCGTGACTTGAGCCTTTAAACAAATTGCTTGACACTTTGAAAATGAAGCTCTAGAAGTGGCCTGAGATAAGTCTGTTTTCTCACTCTACCTGTGTTTTTTTTTTTAAAGGTGTATATATTGCAAAGTATGAGAGAGAGAGAGAGAGAGAGAGAGAGAGAGAGAGAGAGAGGGGTGGTCCATAAATGACAGGGTGGTTCAGTTTGACTTGGTTAGTACACATTGTTCTTTGTGTTTTCTAATCGCATAAGTTATTATGTTTCATATAGTTTTGTGTTAAAGATACATTTAATAGGCAAAAGCTAAGTCCTCTTTTCATATTGTTGCTCAACAAGTGCTCAGAAGAACTTGAGATATACGTTGCATGGCAAAAAGTATGTAGATACCCAAACAGCACATCTGTGCTGAACAGTGTTGGGCATTATTGAACAGGTTGTTGAGCTTAGTGAACGTTTAATTTAATAGGTGTTGGTTTTTCTAACAGCTTATGCTCTTCTAGGAGCGTTTTTCATTAGATGTTGAAATTGTTTAGTGGTTCAGGTTAAGCTCAGTTGAGAGCAGTCATGTTTTTCAAAGCTTAAAATCTTAACATACCATGTCAGAGACGGTCTTTACTTTTTATTTTACATTTACAAATGCTTTTGTCCAAATTGTATAGAAGCCTATTTCTGCCACTTTTTAATCTCACAGTTTTTTTCTCAAGACTTTTTTCTCACAATTGTGAGTTTACATCTCAACAAATCTGACTTTTTTTTTTAAAGAACTGTGTGATACAAACTCGCAGTTGCAAGTTATAAAATCTGTGTTGCATGATATAAACTCAGAACTTCGAGAAAATACTCAGAAAGTCGCAATTCTGACAAATAAAGTCAGAATTGTGAGATACAAACTCACAATTCTGACTTTTTTCTCAGAATTGCAAGTTTATATTTTGCAGTTGTGACTTCTGTTCTTGCAATTGCGAGTTTATATCTCGTGATTCTGACTTTTTTTTTTCGCAATTATGAATTTTTATCTTTTTCTCAGAACTGTGAGATATGAACTCGCAATTGCAAGTTATACAGTCCAATTCTGAGGGGGGAAAATATGTTTTCAGAATTACGAGTTTATATCTCACAATTCTGACTTATTAACTCGCAATTGCATGTTATGAAGTCAGAATTGCTAGATACTGTATAAACTTGCAAATCTGAAAAAACTCACAGTTGCAAGATATAAACTTTTTTCCTCGCAATTGCAAGTTTATATCACACAATACTGACACAAGTGCGAGTTTGTATCACACAAGTCTGAGAAAAAAAGTCAGAATTTTGAGATAAAAATTCGTAATTGTGAGAAACAATGTCAGAAATGTCAGAATTGTGGGATAAAATGTCACAATTACCTTTTTTAAATGTTTTATTCAGTGGCAGAAACAGGCTTCCATAAAATTTACTTACGGATGAGGGGTATTTAACCTTAAGGAGTCAATATTGTTAGCAGTGAAGCAGTGAAAATCACCTTGAAAAACAAGCAAAACTTTTGAAAAAACCTTTCTGTTGATTAGGCATAAAATAAAACAATGAGCAGTTAATGCGTATTTGATTTCAGTTGTTAAAAAAAGGAAAGCTTGCATTTTTGTGTTCTATTATTGTCTGTAGACTTTAATAAAATATTAAAAACTTAACGTTAATTTTAATTTTGTAAATGGATTTTACACTGAAAGAAAAATGGTGTAGAAACAATTTTCACTCAGAAATTAATACATTTTTTTTTCAAAAATGAAACATTAATTAAACATGAAATTTTGAAATCATGAAATTGTATTTTCTTGTAAATTGTACTTATTTATTTATTTATTTATTTATTTATTTATTTATTTTTAAACAGTGTAGTATAGTTTTTCAAATTGTTTTTTTTTTTTCAATTTTATTTTATTTTTTTTATTTTCCATCATTTACTTACCCTCATAATCATTCCAAACCTGCATTATTCATATTTTTATTGACTTGCAGAGCAATATTTGTTTTATCATTTACTAAAGTCCACATTCAAATCTGGTGGATTAATGTTACTCATGAGAATGTCTTTGAAGAGCGATGAGAAGAAAAACTGCAAAAACTTAATTGGTTCTCATGTGAACCATCAACACAGCAGATCTGAATGTGAGGAAGTGAAGTCTGTTAATACCTGAAACATCCCAAACTTTGAGGAGCAGTATATTAAACTAAGAATAAAGTGAATATGTTCTTTATATTCGTGTGGAGTAACTGTTCCTGAACTGCTTATGTCAAGCATAATGTAAATGCGTGTCTTTCCTTATGCAAGCCTGGATAACATCCATGCAGAAACAAGTCAATGAATTCTTGGAAGGTTTACTTTTTCTTCTTTTTCTTCCCTTAAACCGAACCCCATGGTGCATTGGAATTAGGGAGCCCACGCTGTCTGTACAGCACATTTCCGCTTGTAGATTTTGATTAAAGACTTTAAATGGTGAGGCAGATATGCTGCCATCTTTAGAGGCACTGACATCCCCAGTGTGGCGTAGCGTCCCCAGGTCCCACACAGTGTTCTGAATGCATCAATTAGCACAATCAGCGGTCCCCACCCCCTCTGCTTTACATCCCATTTTAATATCTCATTGGGAAAGCTGCAAAGGGATACAATTAATTTTTGACACAAAAATGAAGGTGCTAATTCATTCGCGAGAAGTTCTATTCTTACTACATGTTGATTAATTTTGTGCTTTTTTATTTATTTTTCAGGACTTTGCTCAAACTTTGGTAGCCTGTTGAGTGTCACATCAATTCATCTGTACGCACAAGCTCATCTTACTAAACGTTTCATCAACATTAACTTTACTGTGAGGACGAAGTTTAATAACCAGCCTCTTTTCAGTTTTTATCAAATGATCCCAAAATCTTTAGTGTGAGGAATTAAGATGCTTATCATGCAATCCTGGCTCTTCCAAGCTTTATAATGGCAGTTTATGACTGTTGAGATTTGAATTTAAAAAAAGTGCATCCATCCATCATAAAAAGTCCCACACAGCTCCAATGGGTTAATAAAGGCCTTCTGAAGCAAATTAATGCATTTGTGTAAGAAAAATATTTATATTTATATAAAGTTTTATATATTTATATATATATATATATATATATATATATATATATATATATACAGTAGTCAACATTTTGTCAAATTTGTCCTAAAACCAAAACGATACCCATTCTTGTCATAGGACAACTTTGATGAACTTTTTTTGATCCACTTCAAATGTTGTCTGTTTATGAGTTACATTTAAAGCAGTGTCACATCAGCTTCAAGTTCATCAGCGGCAACTTTTAAAGTAACAGCAGCCGAAATATCCTAATAACCAGCTGCTGTGAGGTCTGTTAATCAAATAACAAATTTAAAAAAAGGAAATCAATAACTGCTGTATTTTTAAGTTTTATCTTTATATAATTTAGAATTTAGCGTTTGATAACTTTATTTAATTAGGCTATATTTTCTTGCCGAAAAGCACATTTATTATAATAGGGTTTATGTGAAGATTGTTTTAAGTTCACTTAAATTAGAAATTATTTTTTTAAGTCTAATAAATGTTAAAGTGATAGCTCTTAATTATACTGTAATGTTGAATGGCTATAGTCAGTGGTTAAAAAATAGGGAAAAAATCATAGAGACATCAGTTGGTATCAGTGATACTTGCCTTCAGTCATATAAAAGATGGCATTAAACAAATATGAAAAGATGCGTTCTTTGTTGTTTTTCTTTTAATTGGAAGATTGAATGTGAAATTATTGCATTATAAAAGTATAATTAAAAACTTTAATATCAGATGGAATTAATCGTGATTAATTTCAGAAAAAAATGTGCTTTTGTATATGCTGTCAGTTATATTTCTTAAAAAGAAAATAGGAATCTGCAAAAATCAGTATCGGCCAAGAAAATTGCAATTGGTGCATCTCTATATTTAAAACTTTATAAACTTTAATAACTTTATAAACTAATTTCTAGCTTCTGCTAGCTGTCACACACGCGTTCATGAGAGAGTGGTGTTCCAGCGGATGACGTAGGATGTAGGTGTAGCTTAAACTCAGGTGAGAAGTGGCGAACGTCGAAGTGCAGAGAGCAAAACAATACACAGATCACAAATTAGAAGTACAAAACGAGGATTTGTAAAGAAAAATGTTAGAGGATTTCGATATAAGCCAAGAGGAGACTGATTTTCCTTTTCTGTAAACAAAACTTGGTCCTCAAGAGACTGGCATTTTCTCACTGGAGCTACACCTGTGTCCTATGTCATCCGCTGAAACGCCACTCTCTTGTGAACAGGCATACGACAGTTAGCGGAAGCTAGAGATTATGGTTTATAAAGTTCCAAATATGGACATTTTTCTTACACAAACACATCAGTTCACTTCAGCAGGCCTTTATTAACCCATCAGAGATGTGCGGAGTACTTTTTATGATGGATGGATGCACTTTATTGGACTTCAAAATCTCAACACCCATTCACTGCCATTGTAAAGCTTGGAAGAGCCACAACATTTTTTAATATAACTCAATTTGTATTCGTCTGAAAGACGAAAGTCATATACACCTAGGATGGCTTGAGGGTGAATAAATCATGGGGAAGTTTTCATTTTTGGGTGAACTATCCCTTTAAGAATGGATTTCTGCATAATAGAATGCTGAAGGATCGTGTGACACTGTAGACTGGTGTAATGACTATCACAGGAGTAAATTACATATCAAAATATTTAAAAAAAAAAAAACAGTTATTTCAAATTGCAATAATATTTCTGTATTTTGATCAAATAAATGCAGCCTTGGTGAGGATAAGAGACTTTTTTTCAAGAGCGTTTCAGCGTGTATATGTAGTTTATAATTTCCACAAAGAAAATTAAATCTATTTTAGAACTTTTTTTTGGCATTGTGGAATTGCTTTTAGCAAATTCTCATTACCCTAAAAAAGTGACAACATTGCAGACCCCAAATTTTTCACATGTATCCCAACATTCAAAGAAGAAGCGGTGGCAGCCCCCTTGAACGACAACACAGTGCCCGTTGTCACTCCACTCAACTCCACACTACGCCAGTCCATCAACCGCACGCTGCTCTGCCATCCAGTATTTAATTAGCCTAGTATTTATTTTCAAAATGTCATCACCTACTTCGGCTAGAAATAAAGAAAAATGAAGGCAAAGGAACGTAGTTGTGTAAATCAGTGAGTTTTTTTCCTTCTTATTTCTGGGCTCGGTAAAATGTTAATGCTTTGTAAATCAGCGGGGATTTACCACTGATATACTCGGGAGCAACAGGCTGGTCTTATCCCATTGTCTAATAGGGTTAAAATATTTCAACATGCCAGTCAGCCGCGACCATCTCCACCGCAAACATTGGGAAAAATGATATTAAATCACAGATGCACGTTTGTGCTAATGACTGGGGTGCCACTGCATATTTCAGCACTAATTCATTAAGGCGGGGACGGGGGACAGGGGGACACTGGGAGATAGTCGGAGCTGGGCGAATCTCCGCTGCCTGATTGAGGCTGTTATGTTTTATGGGAGCCATTTTTCAAAAACCGCCCATGACAGCACTTGAGGTTATTAAACTGCTGGATCAAACGAAAGACTGAGGAGAGATAGGGGAAGAATAGAGGTTACGGAAGTTCAGACGTCGAACGTCGCCGGTCAGGTGGACCGAAGGGGGGGGGGTGTAATTTGAGGGAGAGGACGCGATTGGAGGTGTTGTTGGGCAGGATAGTCTGTGAACTCACAACCAGAGATGTTAATTTATAGGTAAAGCATCAGGTGTGCCACGTTACAAGCTATCTGTGTCGTGATGCCTATTGTAAAATGGATCATTTTTGTTAGACTGACTGGATCGTCTTAGGGATGCACTGATATGAACATTTCGGAAACACTTTATTAACTAAGGATGAACAGTACTTCTACAGTATTTATTAATCTTGACTAATGTTAATTTCAGCATTTACTAATGCATTATTAAAATCACCAGTTGTGTTTGTTAACATTAGTTAATGCACGTGAACTCACATGAACAAACAATGAACTACAGTATTTTTAACTAAAAAAATAGTTAACTAACATTAACAAAGATTAATAAATAGTGAAGTAAATGTATTGCTCATTGTTTGTTTATTGTTAACAAATGACATCTTATTGTATTAGTGGCCTGATGCCACGATAATAATTATTACTATTTTATAAATAATAGATAACAGATAATAGAAATGATAGAAAATAGATATTTTATTGTAATTTGTATAACTATATATTATAATTGTAATTAGTAATTATATGTTTTATAGATAACCATTAATTATTTTTAGATGTCAGATCATCAGTATTATATTAATAACTGTAAATATATGGTAATTCATTTTTTATTTTATTTTATTTTACAGATAACAAATAATTATATTATATACCTAGGTATCAGATAATTAATATTTTATTAATATATATATGTATATATATATATATATATATATACACTTTTTTTTTTAGAGATAACAGATAATTAGTATTTTATTGATAATAATAAATTAATTAGTTAATAGTAAATATTTTCGAATAACCATATGTTTAAAAATATTTTACAGGTAACCAATAATTATATAGATATCAGATAATTAATATTTTAGTGTTATTATTGTTTTTTTTTTTTGTTTTTGTTTTTTACAGATAACAGTATTAATTAGTATTTAGTATTTTATCGATAACCGTTAATTGTTAGTATTTTCCTAATAACCATACTTATTAGTATTTTACTTATGACGATAATTACTAATATTTTACAAATGTAGATAATTAGTATTTTATTTATAACCATTAATTATAAATATTTTCCAATAACCATATTTTATTTTATTTTATTTTATTTTATTTTTTACAGCTAATCAATAATTATATTATATAACTAGGTATCAGATAATTAATATTTTATTAATAACATATCATTTTATTTTTTGGACAGATAACAGAAATTTTTTTTTTTTATCATAACCATTAATTGTTAATATTTTCCTAATCACCATACTTATTAATTTTTACAAATAACTGATCGTTATTAATGTTGTATAGATAACGTTATAAATATTGAATATTGAAATTTCAACAATATAACAAATCTTACGTTAAGTAAATATTTTATTTGTTACTTAAATAATATCTTATTTCATATTAATATTTAATATATTTAAATAAATAAATAAATAAATAAATTTGTCTTATTTGTCTTGTCTTAATTTGGCTTATTTTACCAATACTGCTAACATTAAAAAGTTACATTTGACTTATCCCTAATAAATATTCATAAATGTAACTATTATTTAACACTGTCTTTTTTGTCACTTTTCTTTTGCCACCAGGCTGAGTTGCAGTAGTTTTACCACAGTAAAGTAGGTTAAGCATGCCCTGATTCCATGGTAAAATCACAGTAACGTATGGCCTCTTGCAGCTTATTGTTTTAGTGTAAGTTATATTAAATGCATAGATAATAATTTAGGCTGACAAATGCTTTAGCTCTCTGAAAACGCTTGTTTAAAGCTCTCGCTTGAAAACATGACAAATGGCCGCTATACGAAATCATTTATTGAGACGTAGAAAATGTTGTCATAGACAATCTATTTACATTGTGATATGCATCCCTCACGTGTGTATGAATGTGTGGGAGATAGCAAGGTGGAGATAGTGCGTGTGTGTGTGTGTGTGTGTTGCAGACTATGAGAATTTTTTTCTGGTGTCAGCTTTGATTCAGGTGTGTGGAGTGGAGGAGAGAGAGGAGAGAGGACACAGTTGACCGTTCTGACCTTGACACACAAATCAGCAGATTACACACACACACAAACACACACACGCCACTCACACACCACATACTCACTGAGCTTTAAACCATGCCCTTCTCCTTCAAAGAAACACTTTCATTTTTCTCCACAAGGTGAATTCAACATATTTAAAGGAAAAGTTCACTTCCAGAGCAAAAATTTACAGACAATTTACTTATCCCCTTGTTATCCAAGATGTACATGTCTTTCTTTCCTCAGGTGTAAAGAAATTGTTTTTTGAAGAAAACATGTCAGGATTTCTCTGCATATAGTGGACTTGCAATGCAAAATACAGTTTAAATGCAGCTTCAAAGGGCTCTAAACAATCCCAGCTGAGGAAGAAGGGTCTTATCTAGCAAAACGATCGGTCATTTTCTAAACAAAATTACAATTTGTATACTTTTTAACCTCAAATGTTTGTCTTGTCTACACTGTAAAAAACAATTTGTTGAGTCAACTTAAAATAATTTGTTACCTGGCTGCCTTAAAATTTTAAGTTCAGTCAACTCAAAAAAAGTTTATTCAGCTTGAAATGTTAAATTATACTAAGTGACAACTTAGATATTTGAGTTGATTCAACTTAAAATTTTAAGGCAGCTGGGTTACTTACCCATCTGTTAAGTTTAGCAAACACAAATATCTAAGTTGTTACTTAGTACAACTTAACATTTCAAGTTGACTAAAGTTATTTGAGTTGACTGAACTTAAAATTTTAAGGCAGCAGGGTAACAAAATATTTTAAGCTGACTCAACAAATTGTGTTTTTTATTTTTTACAGTGTAGGTCTGCGTGAACTCTGTGTATTCCGGTTAGAGCTGAAGATCTTTGCCCGAACCCGATGAAACCCGACGGTACCCGACGGGTTCGGTCGGGCTCTGGCTTAATTTATATCATTTTACACGGGCTCGGGCCGGGCTCGGGCTTCCGCTCCGGCTTGCGCTCTGGCTTGCCCGGTAAATTAGCGGTCATGTGATGCATTTCGATTAGCGTGAGAAAGATGCGAAAATGGATGCTGAGGAGGTGAAACGGAGGCTTGCCTCTGGTGATTACGTTTTGGCAAAATTAGCCAGATCAGTACTATGCATCCCGGCCAGTCGCAGCAGCAGTGAAAGCGTGTTCAGTGCTGCTGGACGCACCATCAGTGAGCGCAGGACCGCACTGAAGCTATCTTAATTTCGTTATCGCCAAAAACTTAACTTAGAACTTATCTTAATTTAATTTGTTAAGAAAGAGTCTTTTTTATTGGCGTGTTGGCCTATTTATAGGCTAAGTGTACGCCTATTTAGAGTGCTAAGATGTTACGATGTTACAGAGGACTTCTTATATTTCTTTGTTCCAACTTCCAAGTGGCCTATAGCCTACGTTAGTCATTAATAAATTATGTTAAAACATGTATAAATGACTCATGCTTGACAAAAGGCAAAAGAGCTGTGTGCTTGCGCACATTTGAATAATGTCGGGCTGCAAACGGGTTCGGGCTTTTAAAAAGCTGTCAATCAAAATATACTTGTCGGGCTCGGGCCCTGTCGGGCCTAACTTTTAAGGCCCGATTACAGCTCTAATTCCGGTTCAAGACAGTTAGAGTAGGTCAAAACACTTCCATCTCATTTACTTCTCCAACTTCAAAATCGTCCTACAGGGCTGCAGAAGTACCCTACCCAGTGTTTACAAAGTAAACATGCAACGAAGGTCAAACGCCAAAAAAGGTCAAAAAAGCTAAATCTGCCATGTAGAACGATTTTGAAGTTGGAGAAGAAAATGAGATGGGAGTTTTTCGACATACCCTAACTGTCTTGAACCAGAATACACTGAGTTCATGCAGAGCTAGACAAGACGAGCATTTGAGGTTAAAAAGTATATAAATTGTCGTTTTTTTTAGAAAATGACTGATCGTTTTGCTAGATAAGACCCTCCTTCCTCGGCTGGGATCATTTGGAGCCATTTGAAGCTGCATTTAAACTGCAGTTTGGAAGTTTAAATTTGCGGGCACCATTGAAGTCCATTATATGGAGAGAAATCGAAAATCTTTACAACTGAAGAAAGAAATACATGAACACCTTGGATGACAAGGGGGTGAGTAAATTATTTGTAATTTTTTGTTCTGGAAGTGAACTGGTCCTTTAACTTAGTGTCAGAATAATATGCGTGATTAATTGGGAAGTAGAGAGCAGCTCGTGAAAATCTGTATGTTCATACATTCACTTCCATGAACTGACAGCACTCTCAACTCACTCCAACTTGGTCTTCTCACTGATTAAAATAATCCTCAAAATGGCACCTTTGACTTTATTTTCTGACATCGCAAACCCTCCCCTCCAACACAGTCAAACACGCACTCAAATATGAATATCAGCACACCCAAAAGAAAATTGCTTTAGCTGAGAGGGTTAGTTCACCCAAAAATGATAATTCTGTCATTATAACTCACCCTCATGTCGTTCCAAACCTGTAAGACCTTCATTCATCTTCAGAACACAAAGATATTTTTGATGAAATCCAAGAGCTTTCTGACCCTGTGTAGACAGCAATGCAACTGACATGTTTAAGGTCCAGAAAGGTTCAACCTTAATTTTATGAAGTTACTGTTTGTGCACAAAGAAAACAAAAATAACGACTTTATTCAACAGCATCAGAGACTATCAGTTAAGTTTTGTCACATTCAAAAGGTTCCGTATCAAGGCACCAATCCATCCACATGCAGATGTTTGTGTGCACGTGCTGATAGGTGTCTATTAGCGTATATGCGAGTTTGAGAGCGTGCAAGTGTGTGCACGTTAGCGTTGACGGCGCCGCGGTAGCGGCGTCAGTCAAGGAGCTATGTGTTCCTTGCTTATTACCGCTCTCTCCCTGAGGAACGCATCACACATCGTCAGTGGCAGGCTGGGAGAGGAAGTCCCCAGCGGGAGAGAAATATCAGGGGAATCAGGATTCATTTAGCCCTTAAGAGCCTCTCCCCTGTCTACTGCACACAAACACACGGTTGCAGATAGCGACTGATAACCATCGCAGTAGAATGTACTACCATAGAGTGGCCCGGTGCACAAATTCCCGCTCTCTGAGGAGGGCCACCCGTCCCTGACACCATGTGGGCTGCGCGGAGTGGATTACTGCTCTCAGATGAAAGCTACAGACATAAGCGTCTGTGAAACTGCTCGTTCATTTTGAGCCACGTAATGGTGGCCTGTAAGTCAAAATGGCAGACGTGTGCCTGCTGTGATGGACCGCGGCCTGTGTTCTGGGCGGGACGTTTGAGTTCAGTTCAGGGTAGAGATACGCTCTACACGATCCCAGACGAGGAATAAGGGTCTTATGTAGTGAAACGATTGGTCATTTTCAAAAAAAAGAAACATTTATATACTTTGTGTTCACATTGGAAAGGTCACACATGACATTGGCGGAAATACCATGTGTTTACAAAGCGAACGTGCAAAGAAAGTCAAACACTGTTTACGTAAAAGGTAAAACAACAATGTTGGACAATTTTGAAATTGGAGGAGGAAATGAGATTTGGAGGAGGAAAGTTTTTCCTACCCTACCTTTTTGAACCAAAGTACACAGACAAGTACACAGTACACAGAACTAAACACATGACCTTTCCAACATGAAAGACTAGTGTTTCTAGTTAAAATGTATGTACTTTTTTAATCTTTTTTAGAAAGTGGCCAATCGTTTTGCCAGATAAGACCCTTATTCCTTGGGTGGGATTGTGTAGAGCCCTTTGAAGCTGCATTGAAACTGCAATTTGGAACAGTGGCTCCCACTGAAGTCCACTATATGGAGAAAAATCCTGGAATGTTTTCCTTAAAAACTTAATTTCTTTGGACTCTTGAATGAACGTTAGGAAATTTTAATTCTGGAAGCGAACTAATTCTTTAATGATACCAGGGATTTGCAATTAACATTTTTTTTGTCTTTTCTCTGAGATTGAGATGCTGTGCTCTCTCTGGACTGTAGGAATGAGTAATTGAAGTTTAGCTGCATTTGTTACAGTTTTCTCTGAACACAATTTAAATAAATGGATGACATACCCATTGATTTTAATCTCTGATGCTAGTGATTAGTGCATGTAGATTCACATGGTAAACCAGAATGGAGCTGTGAAATCTATAAGTGCAATCTTCACACAAATAAAAAAAAACAGATTACTAGATGTGCCCTACTTTGATATGCTTTTTTCCTGCAGGTTATATAAATTCTTGTATCTTATAAATGTCAGTGTCGTCAAAGTGTTTGGTTTGCTAAGATACATGCAAGCTAAGCTAAGAGGCTTGAGGGCACTTTCCATGAATAGGGTACAAAATGGAATCTAAAATGGAACAGATTTGTTTTTCCTTTATTTTTTGCAATTTGTACAGTCAGTTGAGGTCAAAAGTTTCAGAATCATTAAAAATGTTAATTATTTTACAAAAGTAAGAGGGATCATACAAAATGCATGTTTTTATTTAGTATTGATCTGAATGAGAGATGTCACATAAAAGATGTTTACATATAGTCCACAAGAGAAATTACTAGTTGAGTTTATAAAAATGACCTGGTTCAAAAGTTTACATCCCCTTGATCCCCAATACTGTGCTGTTACCTGAACGATCCACAGCTGTGTTTTTTGTTTAGTGATAGTTGTTCATGAGTTCCTTGCTGTTCTTCAGAAAAATCCTTCAGGTCCCACAAATTCTTTGTTTTTTCAGCATTTTTGTGCATTTGAACCCTTTCCAACAATGACTGTATGTGTTTGAGGTCAGTCTTTTCACACTGAGGACAAATGAGGGACTCTTATGCAACTACTATAGAAGGTTCAAGCGCTCACTGATGCTCCAGAAGGAAACACGATGCATTAAGAGCCGGGGGGTGAAAACTTTTTGAATTTGAAGATCAGGGTAAATGGAACTTATTTTGTCTTCTGGGAAGCATGTAAGTATCTTCTGAAGGGCAGTACTAAATGAAAAATAAGAAAAATGTACACATCTCCATTCGTTTCAAAAGTTTTCACCCCCAGCTCTTAAAGCATATTTTTTCCTTCTGGAGCATCAGTGAGCATTTGAACCTTCTGTAATAGTTGCATATGAGTCCCTCAGTTGTCCTCAGTGTAAAAAGATTGATCTCAGAATCATACAGCCATTATTGAAAAGGGTTCAAGCACACAAAAATGCTGAAAAACCAAAGAATTAGTGGGACCTGAAGGATTTTTCTGAAGAACAGCAGGCAGTTTAACTGTTCAGGACAAGCAAGGGACTCATGGACAACTATCATTAAACAAAAAAACACAGCTGTGGATCATTCAGGTAACAGCACAGTATTAAGAATCAAGCGTATGTAAACTTTTGATTCAACTATTATTTTCTCTTGTGGACTTTATGTGAACGTCTTTTATGTGAAATAAAATATCTTACTCAGGTCAGTGCTAAGTAAACAAAAACATGCGTTTTGCATGATCCCTCTTATTTTGGTAAAATAATTAACATTTTTAATAATTCTGAAAGGGGGTGTAAACTTTTAACCTCAACTGTATATAAATAATGTCTCAAAAATGTAAAATTTTTGTAAATTTGCTGTTTCCTAGCAATAAAAATTAAATACAAATACAAAAGACAAAATGTAAATAAATAAAAGCAAATGCTGGTTAATGGATAAATGTATTTTTCTCATTTAAAAAGGTTTCATGGAATGTGCCTGGTGTGTATTATAATCTGGTTTGGCCTTGCCTGAGCAAACCACAGGTGAGCGTCCGTGTGTATGTGTGTGTGTGTGTGTGTGCGCGCATGTAGAGAGAGGCCCAGCAGATCATGTCCCGCCACACCACAGGAGTGATAAGAGGGAATAAGCTGTCAGTGGCACGCTGGTCGGACCGTATTGTTCATATTTAGATGGGAGAACAATACAGCACTGTCAGGCTCCTATAGCTCATAATCTGCTGATGCTGACCAAGTGTCAGGTTGATCCATGAGCTGCACCCAGGATTGGCTGTGGCTCCCGCATCCCTAAGCAAAGCCCCTGCAGGAGTGTCAGGGGAAGTACAAATGGGGCTCGCATCTGCCGGACTATAGATAGATACATACATAAAAGAGAGGGCTGAAGAAGACAAAGAAGAGAGAGAGTGAGAGAGAATGCTGGGAGGAGACCAGAAAGGTTCAAGTGGTCCAGCTGTGGAAACAAAAGGAAGCGATTGTGAAGGAATCAAAAGAAGAGAATGAAATAGAAAGAGTCTTGGGGAATCCTTCACAACACGATTTCACAGTCGACGTTATATTAAGGTCTGACTCAGGTCTGCCGAGCGGCTTGTTTTATGTCAGTGGTACATGTGCTAAAATGGGTCATGGCCAAAATTGTACGAGTTTGCAGTGTCAGTGTGTGTGATAGATGTAATGAATAGAGTTGGCAAACTAATCTAAAACAAGCTCAGCAAGCTACAAGCTATTGAAAGTATAGACGAGATATATTCAAGATACTCTTTTGAAGTGGTTAGGAACACTATGAACTAATAGCAAAAATATACATTATACACTACCAGTCAAAAGTTTTTGAACAGTAAGAATTTTAATGTTTTTTTAATACTCTTCTGCTCACAAAGCCTGCATTTAGTTGATCCAAAATACAGCAAAAGCAGTAATATTGTGAAATATTTTTACTATTTAAAATATCTGCTTTCTATTTGAATACATATTAAAATGTAATTTATTCCTGTGATCAAAGCTACATTTTCAGCGTCATTACTCCAGTCTTCAGTGTCACATTCTAATATGCTGATTTGCTGTTAATTAAAAAACAAAAGAACATTTGTATTATTATTATTATCATTAATATTTAAAACAGTTGAGTACATTTTTTCAGGATTCGTTGATGAATAGAAAGATCAAAAGATCAGCATTTATCTGAAATAAAAAGCTTTTGTAACATCATACACTATACCGTTCAAAAGCTTGGAGTCGGTATCATTTTTTGGGAAAAGAAATGATAGAAATGAAAACTTTTATTTAGCAATGATGCTTTAAATTTATTAAAAGTGATAAAAAAGACTTATAATGTTACAAAAGATTTCTATTTCAGATCAATGCTGTTCCTCTGAACTTTCTATTTATCAAAGAAATCTGTTTTCAACATAATAATAATATAAATGTTTTGTGAGCAGCAAATCAGAATAATAGAATGATTTCTGAAGGATCATGCGACTGGAGTAATGATGCTAAAAATTCAGCTTTGAAAACAGGAATAAGTTGTATTTTAAAATATATTTAAATAGAAAACAGTGATTTTAAATCGTAAAAATATCTCAACTTTTTACAGCAGGCCTGGTGAGCAGAAGAGACTTCTTGAAAAAAACATAAAAATCTTACTGTTAAAAAACTTTTGACTGGTAGATGATGAAATAACAATAAACATCATAAAACCGTGAAAACACTAAAGAAGGACGTCATTTAACTAAATATGTCACGCAAAAAGACGCAAAATGCAATGAGAGACTTTGTCAGGCAGTGACTTTTGAGAAAGAAAATCAGTAAAGCATTTCTGTATCTAGTGTATTTAAATGAATCATTTAAATGAACCAGCTCACTGAAATGAATCATTATTTCTAATGCTGCATAATACAGAGAGAAAGGATGTTTTAGGAGAGTTGTCTATCCATCTGATTTCTATTAAGGCCTCTGTTGTCGTTTAATGAATCGGGCAAGACAAATCCTGCTGCTCTTGACACATGAATCTGAAGTGTCTCGAGCAGCTTTTTACAGCCTGGATACATTCATTCATGACGTGTTGCAAATTTGAAGGAGGGACTATTGTTCAGAAAATGAGCCTTTCTGTTCATTGAGAACAGAAATTAGCCGTGATGGTCACGACAGACTGTGATAAAGAGGTCTGGGGACAATGCGACTATAGTCACTGGACCAGATTGGCTAGACAGAGAGAGAGTTTGACTGTGGCCAATACTGAATCACTTACAATAGAAAAGTGAATGGACCAATTTTTGCTGGATTTAAAAGCAGAAATGTGAACCTTTTCATTTTTATGAAAGCGCTTACATTAATTCTTCTGTTAAAACTTGTGTATTATTTGAGCTGAAATGCACAAATCCAGCCATTTGGACTTAACTCGTACTGAACTTCTAAAACATTCCTAAGTTTTTGTAAATCATACACTACCGTTCAAAAAGTTTGGAATCTGAGGTCCAAAAAACATACTGTATGTGTAGATAAATCAGCCAGTCAGTGATCAAATTTTAGAGTAGCCTATAAAGTGGACTCCTTTTCCCAAATGTAGACTAAACCTTTGCGACCCCACACATTTGCTTAGTAGTCTGCTATGGACCCCGAATCCAGTGGAGGATCATAAGGACTCTTCTGAGGCTTAAAATGACAAACGTCCATTGCAAGACCTCAAGTGCACCATTTGGGACAGGCTTCTACTCCAAAGAGCATCTGGTCCCTTCCCATGATCCTTTTCCCCCTAAACCCCGCCACAGCCCGCAACCCACACAGAGCAGAACTCAGTCTCCCTCCATCTGCAGAAATCATTAATCCTTCCCTCAGCACTGTAAGTCATAGAGACAGATTTCACTTTGAGCGATGCGAGTGATCAAAGCAGGCGCTTCACTCTGTGACAGGACCGCAGAAGGCACTGAGGACTCCTCTCTTTAAGAACACTGTACACCTAATCATCTGCAATGTCTGTGACAATACAATTTACATATTTATATTTTCTTTGTCTCTGACAAGAGATGTGTGACAATGTTCTCTCTCTCTCTCCCTCACTCTTTCTCTTTCTCAAACACATAAATACGTACACGCAATAGCGGAGGCTGGCATCGTCTGCAGGTTTGTTCGTAATGAATTCCTGGTTGTGAAGACACTGAGACGTTGCATTGTGTGTTTACAGGAAATGAGCTGTGGTAGAGGATGTTTGCTGCTTGGAAAGTATTATTACTGTGCATATGTGCGAGGAAAAGCAGGAAAACATTCTCAATGTTTGCAGTGCTAGGTGCGGTATGAGGAGTTCTGCTAATGACCGTTCTTTCAAGAGCATCTTGGTGTCGCACTTCCTGTTAGGGATCCTGTGTGGATGTGCTAGTACTGATTTGAAGTTATAGCAACATTGTATATCGGCTGTCAGTCATCATGGGTAATGATCTAGTACAAATTCACATGAGCTGTACACTAACTGTTACAATTTAGAAGAAAATGGGGTTAAAATCTGCCTTATTTTATAAAAGTATGTAAAAGTATAAATAAAATACGCTAATATATTCATTTATCAAACTCAGATGTTATTTTCTGCCTCATAAGAATAATTTGTTTGTGACTCAGTCTACACTGGTTGCACTGTATACTTTTGATTCATTATAAAAGAACTGGTTCATAAGAATAATTTATTTATGAATCAGTCTACACTGGTTGTGCTACATACATTTGTTGCACTAAGAAAGAATTGTTTCATTAGAGTCTCTTATTTATCAATCAGTCTACACTGGTTGCACTATATACTTTTGATTCACTAAAAAGAGTTGGTTCATAAGAATCATTTATTTATGAATCGGTTTACACTAGTTGTGCTGTATGCCTTTGGACTAAGAAAGAGTTGCTTCGTAAGAGTCTTTTATTTGTGAATCAGTCTACACTGGTTGCACTATATACTTTTGATTCACTTATGAATCAGTCTACACTGGTTGTGCTATATACATTTGATGCACTAAGAAAGAATTGTTTCATAAGAGTCTCTTATTTATCAATCAGTCTACACTGGTTGCACCATATACTTTTGATTCACTAAATAGAATGGTTCATAAGAATCATTCATTTATGAATCTGTCTACACTGGTTGTGCTATATGCCTTTGATTCACTAAAAGTAATTGCTTCACAAGTCTTTTATTTGTGAATCAGTCTACACTGGTTGCACTTTATACTTTTGATTCACTAAAAAGAGTTGGTTCATAAGAATCATTTATTTATGAATCGGTTTACACTAGTTGTGCTGTATGCCTTTGGACTAAGAAAGAGTTGCTTCGTAAGAGTCTTTTATTTGTGAATCAGTCTACACTGGTTGCACTGTATACTTTTGATTCATTATAAAAGAACTGGTTCATAAGAATAATTTATTTATAAATCAGTCTACACTGGTTGTGCTACATACATTTGTTGCACTAAGAAAGAATTGTTTCATAAGAGTCTCTTATTTATCAATCAGTCTACACTGGTTGCACTATATACTTTTGATTCACTAAAAAGAGTTGGTTCATAAGAATCATTTATTTATGAATCGGTTTACACTAGTTGTGCTGTATGCCTTTGGACTAAGAAAGAGTTGCTTCGTAAGAGTCTTTTATTTGTGAATCAGTCTACACTGGTTGCACTATATACTTTTGATTCACTTATGAATCAGTCTACACTGGTTGTGCTATATACATTTGATGCACTAAGAAAGAATTGTTTCATAAGAGTCTCTTATTTATCAATCAGTCTACACTGGTTGCACCATATACTTTTGATTCACTAAATAGAATGGTTCATAAGAATCATTCATTTATGAATCTGTCTACACTGGTTGTGCTATATGCCTTTGATTCACTAAAAGTAATTGCTTCACAAGTCTTTTATTTGTGAATCAGTCTACACTGGTTGCACTTTATACTTTTGATTCACTAAAAAGAGTTGGTTCATAAGAATCATTTATTTATGAATCGGTTTACACTAGTTGTGCTATATGCCTTTGGACTAAGAAAGAGTTGCTTCGTAAGAGTCTTTTATTTGTGAATCAGTCTACACTGGTTGCACTGTATACTTTTGATTCATTATAAAAGAACTGGTTCATAAGAATAATTTATTTATAAATCAGTCTACACTGGTTGTGCTACATACATTTGTTGCACTAAGAAAGAATTGTTTCATAAGAGTCTCTTATTTATCAATCAGTCTACACTGGTTGCACTATATACTTTTGATTCACTAAAAAGAGTTGGTTCATAAGAATCATTTATTTATGAATCGGTTTACACTAGTTGTGCTGTATGCCTTTGGACTAAGAAAGAGTTGCTTCGTAAGAGTCTTTTATTTGTGAATCAGTCTACACTGGTTGCACTATATACTTTTGATTCACTTATGAATCAGTCTACACTGGTTGTGCTATATACATTTGATGCACTAAGAAAGAATTGTTTCATAAGAGTCTCTTATTTATCAATCAGTCTACACTGGTTGCACCATATACTTTTGATTCACTAAATAGAATGGTTCATAAGAATCATTCATTTATGAATCTGTCTACACTGGTTGTGCTATATGCCTTTGATTCACTAAAAGTAATTGCTTCACAAGTCTTTTATTTGTGAATCAGTCTACACTGGTTGCACTTTATACTTTTGATTCACTAAAAAGAGTTGGTTCATAAGAATCATTTATTTATGAATCGGTTTACACTAGTTGTGCTGTATGCCTTTGGACTAAGAAAGAGTTGCTTCGTAAGAGTCTTTTATTTGTGAATCAGTCTACACTGGTTGCACTGTATACTTTTGATTCATTATAAAAGAACTGGTTCATAAGAATAATTTATTTATAAATCAGTCTACACTGGTTGTGCTACATACATTTGTTGCACTAAGAAAGAATTGTTTCATAAGAGTCTCTTATTTATCAATCAGTCTACACTGGTTGCACTATATACTTTTGATTCACTAAAAAGAGTTGGTTCATAAGAATCATTTATTTATGAATCGGTTTACACTAGTTGTGCTGTATGCCTTTGGACTAAGAAAGAGTTGCTTCGTAAGAGTCTTTTATTTGTGAATCAGTCTACACTGGTTGCACTATATACTTTTGATTCACTTATGAATCAGTCTACACTGGTTGTGCTATATACATTTGATGCACTAAGAAAGAATTGTTTCATAAGAGTCTCTATTTATCAATCGGTCTACACTGGTTGCACCATATACTTTTGATTCACTAAATAGAATGGTTCATAAGAATCATTCATTTATGAATCTGTCTACACTGGTTGTATATATGCCTTTGATTCACTAAAAGTAATTTGCTTCACAAGTCTTTTATTTGTGAATCAGTCTACACTGGTTGCACTTTATACTTTTGATTCACTAAAAAGAGTTGGTTCATAAGAATCATTTATTTATGAATCGGTTTACACTAGTTGTGCTATATGCCTTTGGACTAAGAAAGAGTTGCTTCGTAAGAGTCTTTTATTTGTGAATCAGTCTACACTGGTTGCACTGTATACTTTTGATTCATTATAAAAGAACTGGTTCATAAGAATAATTTATTTATAAATCAGTCTACACTGGTTGTGCTACATACATTTGTTGCACTAAGAAAGAATTGTTTCATAAGAGTCTCTTATTTATCAATCAGTCTACACTGGTTGCACTATATACTTTTGATTCACTAAAAAAGAGTTGGTTCATAAGAATCATTTATTTATGAATCGGTTTACACTAGTTGTGCTGTATGCCTTTGGACTAAGAAAGAGTTGCTTCGTAAGAGTCTTTTATTTGTGAATCAGTCTACACTGGTTGCACTATATACTTTTGATTCACTTATGAATCAGTCTACACTGGTTGTGCTATATACATTTGATGCACTAAGAAACTGTTTCATAAGAGTCTCTTTATTTATCAATCAGTCTACAATTGGTTGCAACTATATACTTTTTGATTCACTAAATAGAATGGTTCATAAGAATCATTAATTTATGAATCTGTCTACACTGGTTGTGCTATATGCCTATGATTCACTAAAAGTAATTGCTTCACAAGTCTTTTATTTGTGAATCAGTCTACACTGGTTGCACTTTATACTTTTGATTCACTAAAAAGAGTTGGTTCATAAGAATCATTTATTTATGAATCGGTTTACACTAGTTGTGCTGTATGCCTTTGGACTAAGAAAGAGTTGCTTCGTAAGAGTCTTTTATTTGTGAATCAGTCTACACTGGTTGCACTGTATACTTTTTGATCTATTATAAAAGAACTGGTTCTATAAGAATAATTTATTTTATGAATCAGTCTACACTACAAAGCACATACACTTGTTGCACTAAGAAAGAATTCCCATTAGAGTCTCTTTATTTTATCAATCAGTCGGCTAATTGGTTGCACTATATAACTTTGATTCACTCAAAAGAGTTGGTTCATAAGAATCATTTATTTATGAATCGGGTTTACACCTAGTTGTGCTATATGCCTTTGACCAAGAAAGAGTTGCTTCAGAAGTATTCCTTTAGACGTGAATCAGTCTACACTGGTTGCATCTATATACTTTTTGATTCAATTCTATGAATCATTCACACTGGTTGTGCTATATATACATTTGATGCACTAAGAAAAATTTTATAAGAGTCTTATTTGTCAGTCTGTCTACACTGGTTGCAATCTATATCTTTTGATCTACTCAAAAAGATGCTGGTTCATAAGAATTGTTCTTTGCATGAATCACCACTGGTTGTACTATGCTTTGATGCACTAAAAAGAATTGCTCTTAAGAGCTTTTATTTATGAATCAGTCTACACTGGTTGTGCTATATACATTTGTTGCACTAAGAAAGAGTCTTTATTTGTCAATTGGTTGCACCATATACTTTTGATTCACTAAATAGAGCTGGTTTTTAAGAACCTTTAATTTATGAATCTGTCTACACTGGTTGTGCTATATGCCTTTGGTCCACTAAAATTAACTAGTTCATAAGACATATTTATTTATGAATCAGTTTACACTAGTTGTGCTATATATCTTTGATGGACTAAGAAAGAATTGCTTCATAAGAGTCTTTTAATTGTGAATCATTCTACACTGGTTGCACTATATACTTTTGATTCACTAAAAAAACTAGTTTGTAGGAATCATTTAGTTATGAATCAGTCTACACTGGTTGCACTATATACTTTTGATTCACGAAAAGAACTAGTTCATAGGAGTAATTTAGTTATGAACCAGTCTACACTGGTTGCACTATATACTTTTGATTCACGAAAATAATTGGTTCATAAGAATCATGCATTTATTAATCAGTCTACACTGGTTGTGCTATATACTTTTGATTTACTAAGAAAGAATTGTTTCAGAAGAGTCTTTAATTTGTGCATCAGTCTACACTGGTTGCACTATATACTTTTGATTCACTAAAAAGAACTAGTGCATAATAATCCTTCATTTATAAGTCAATCTACACTGGTTGTGCTATATATGTCTGATGCACTAAAAACAAATTGTTTCATAAGAGTCCTTTATCTGTGAATCAGTCTGCACTGTTTATACTATATACTTTTGATTCACTAAAAAGAACTGGTTCATAAGAATCTTTTTTATTAATCAGTCTACACTGGTTGTGCTATATGCATTTGACGGACTAAGAAGGAACTATTTCATAAGAGTCTTTTATTTGTGAATTAGTCTGCACTGGTTGCACTCTGTACTTTTGATTCACTAAAAAGAACTGTTTCAGAAGTCTTTTATTTGTGAATCAGTCTACACTGGTTGCACTATATACTTTTGATTCACTTATGAATCAGTCTACACTGGTTGTGCTATATACATTTGATGCACTAAGAAAGAATTGTTTCATAAGAGTCTCTTATTTATCAATCAGTCTACACTGGTTGCACCATATACTTTTGATTCACTAAATAGAATGGTTCATAAGAATCATTCATTTATGAATCTGTCTACACTGGTTGTGCTATATGCTTTGATGCACTAAAAAGAATTGCTTCCAAGAGCCTTTTATTTGTGAATCAGTCTACACTGGTTGTGCTATATACATTTGTTGCACTAAGAAAGAGTCTTTATTTGTCAATCAGTCTACACTGGTTGCACCATATACTTTTGATTCACTAAATAGAGCTGGTTTTAAGAACCATTAATTTATGAATCTGTCTACACTGGTTGTGCTATATGCCTTTGGTCCACTAAAATTAACTAGTTCATAAGACATATTTATTTATGAATCAGTTTACACTAGTTGTGCTATATATCTTTGATGGACTAAGAAAGAATTGCTTCATAAGAGTCTTTTAATTGTGAATCATTCTACACTGGTTGCACTATATATTTTTGATTCAATAAAATAACTAGTTTTTATGAATCATTTATTTATGAATCAGTCTACACTGGTTGCACTATATACTTTTGATTCACGAAAAGAACTAGTTCATAGGAGTAATTTAGTTATGAACCAGTCTACACTGGTTGCACTATATACTTTTGATTCACGAAAATAATTGGTTCATAAGAATCATGCATTTATTAATCAGTCTACACTGGTTGTGCTATATACTTTTGATTTACTAAGAAAGAATTGTTTCAGAAGAGTCTTTAATTTGTGCATCAGTCTACACTGGTTGCACTATATACTTTTGATTCACTAAAAAGAACTAGTGCATAATAATCCTTCATTTATAAGTCAATCTACACTGGTTGTGCTATATATGTCTGATGCACTAAAAACAAATTGTTTCATAAGAGTCCTTTATCTGTGAATCAGTCTGCACTGTTTATACTATATACTTTTGATTCACTAAAAAGAACTGGTTCATAAGAATCTTTTTTATTAATCAGTCTACACTGGTTGTGCTATATGCATTTGACGGACTAAGAAGGAACTATTTCATAAGAGTCTTTTATTTGTGAATTAGTCTGCACTGGTTGCACTCTGTACTTTTGATTCACTAAAAAGAACTGTTTCAGAAGTCTTTTATTTGTGAATCAGTCTACACTGGTTGCATTATATGTTTTAATTCACTGAAGAGAATTGGTTAATTGGAGACATTTCAGCCAGTCTACACCGGTTACGCAATGTGCTTTTGCATGCAGCCCGTGAGAACAACTCAATAGAAAGATGTGTTTTGTTGCAGTTATTTTTGCATTAAATGTAATATTTATCATATCACATTCAGTTCGCACTGTGGAGTATGACTGGCATGCAGTAAAAGATTTTCAGAATCAGTGTTTTTACCCAGCACTAATCGTTATTTAAATATGCTATAATGTTGAGCTACCAGCGACGTTTCTGTGGGTAGTCTTTATGTACACTGTATGTTAGCAGTGTTCTGCTTCATAGTGCTGGTGAAGTTAGAGTCTTGTTTACCAAAATGTGTCAGCGACGTGCTGTTGAGTTTTTTAAGGCTGTTCTAGTCAGGTTCTGTCAGAAATTGTCTCCTGTAAGCTAATTATTTCTGTCCTTGAGATGTATTTGAGCAACCCCCTCCTTCAAGCGCTTAGCGCGTAATCAAGTCTCTTATCAAGGCTTTCTTGTCGTTCTCAGAGCTGCTGTTTAGCTCACCGCTATTCTGAGAAACAGGTGATTGAGAGGAAGTTTGAGAGGTGCTGGTTGTTCTTTAGGGTCCCTCCGAGCTGGAAGGCCCGTGGGCCTCGCTTTACCGCCGTCTGGCCGTGAATGGCAGCGGAGTCTGAGGAAGCGGCTCGGCTAGCGATGAGGCCATAACAACCTAATTACAAGCAGATTCTTTTTGTGTGTAATTACACCGCTAGCTCAGTTTTCATTGTTGACTAAAGGGGTTGTTTTGGCGTGAAAGAGCGCTTTCTTCTTCTCCCCACCCCTCGTTAGCCTTCTTTCTCTGTTTCTGCCTCTCTCATTCCACACAATTTATTACGCCAGCCAACAGATTCGACGGAAACCTCCCAGTATAGGACAATCTGTCATCTCAACATTATCAGCAAGCCACACCGCCTTCCATATTGTGCTACAAGAGCTTCAGCAAATTGCTATTTTTATGAGACATGATAAAGGAAATGCTACCTTATGTTCACATTTTTTACAGTCTGATGTCGGTGGGCGAAAACGGTTGCGATTTGCCAGCGAAAACATCATGTGTGGCACGAGCTAGCTAGCGAGAGAGAGAGAGAGAGGGAGGGAGATTTAGGTTCAAAGATGTATTTTCTCCGCTATGCATCACAGTCACAGTCATCCTGCATTCATCCAGCGTTTTAATTATGAAGTTTGGCAGGTTAAACAGCTGAATGGAAAGCGCGAAGACTAAGTTTGATTGTACGGAGGGTGACGAAAGGTCGCAGTTAACCGTTTCGGCTACAGCGCAAGGTCATGGGTGAAAAGGCTGAAAATCTCTCAGTGAATGCGAAAGCCCACATAGAACGAGAGAGAAAACCAGGTCTTGTTCTGGGTGTAGTCTGCATCTCTCCCTCCTTCTCTCAATCTGTCTCTCCTCCCCAGCCTTGTGCCTGCTTGACAGCCTGGGCAGCACCAAACTGACAGGCCCTCAAACTGCAGCCCAGAAAGCAAGCATTAATTAAGTCATTGCCGGACTGTAATTTCCTTGAGAAGTAAAAAATTCTCACACAAGAAAAGGTTACGGAGACCTTTTCTGTGTCAAAATTACCATGCGTCATGAATATTAATGCCCTTAATGAAGACAACCTTTGCTTCATCAAGAATGTACCAGAGCAGGTGCCATGCTGATAAACTCACTCGTCTGATACTCTCTCTCTTTCTCCTTCTCTCTCTCTCTTTGCATCTGCTGAAAATAGACAAGCCAAGATTTACTTGTTTAAATCAGCATCTCCCTTCGGGTTTGACTCGCCTCATTTTTCCCCCCACATTTTGCCTCTTTCATTCACTTTTGAGAAGCTTGTCCTCTTTGGCGTTCACCTCTTTGAACATGCTGACTTTTAAAGGGGAAGTTGTTTTTTTTATATACCAAGGGTTAGGGGTGTAGGATAGTTGTGTTTTTAATGTCATTTAAATAATAATAAACTCTCAACGTTGACGATTGAGGTGAACAATGCTGCCACTATTGTCATCATGTACAAGTAATGACCGTTTTCAGACAGGTTTCCTTGTATTGTTCCCAAACTCACACCATTGGTTGAGTTTCCTCCTAGCTAAATATATATGATAAATGGTTTTGGTTAATGAAATATGTGACCCTGGACCACAAAACCAGTCTTAAGTCGCTGGGGTAAATTTGTAGCAATAGCCAAAAATACATTGTATGGGTCAAAATGATTGATTTTTCTTTTATGCCAAAAATCATTGGGAAATTAAGTGAATATCATGTTTCATAAAGATATTTAGTAAAATTCCTACTGTAAATATATCAAAACTTAATTTTTGATTAGTAATATGCATTAGTAAGAGCTTCATTTGACAACTTTAAAGGTGATTTTCTCAATATTTTTTTGCACCCTCTGATTCCATATATTCAAATAGTCGTATCTCTGCCAAATACATACATCATTGGAAAGCTTGTTTGTTCAGCTTTCAGACGATGTATAAAGCTCAGTTTTGAAAAATTGTTTCAAAAATTGTTTTGTGGTCCAGGGACACATATATATATTTTCAAATTGGAAAAGTAGCCAAAAGGCCATCTACTAGAGGAGGACTAATGGAAGTCCAAATAAACAGATAGATGGCTTCATTTCTGTCATCTCCTCCTCCCTCCATCTTCTCGACACAATTATAACAAACGAATCCTGGCACAAACAAAGGTAGAGATCTGTTAACAAACTGCGACTTTAGTCCGACTGCGACTTCGGTGGGAGGCGGCTTTTCTTCTCCAGCTCACCGGCGATCCCCGGCCGTGCCTTTCATTTGACTCTCAGTGTGTGTCACATGTTAATTAGATAAACGTACACATGCGACTCGCCCATTATTCCGCACGCCGACAACCAGAACAAAGTGGAGACTGGTGGGAGCACCGCTGATGAGAGAGATGAAAAAAACACAACGCCATTGCAAGGGATGACAACAATTACCAATGGCTTTGAAGTTTTATTTATGAACTTCTCATAGTTCCCTCCTGTGGCTACATGTTAATGTATGATACTGTGAATGCTTTTAGGACCTTTCCACCTTTTTTTGAATTCATACTGAATAGTTTGTGTTTTGTCTTTGCTTGTTCTGTTTTAATATTTGCCTGAATGTAAATTAGGGCAGGTTTTGAGGTGCTGTCAGTATGTGTGGGGTCATTTTTCTTTGCTTTGTCTTTCTGCTTAGAGACTATAGACCTTGGTCAACCCAGACATCATATTTAATGTGAGAAATGAAGAAGCCATAGAAATGCAGTCCATTCAAAATGTTATACACCATGTTTATTTTCACAACTCATGATTTTTTAATATTTTTTTCCCAATGGTAGTTTATATATAGGCATATTTTCAGTGTTTTGAGAAAGTCAAGGTGTATACAGCAAACATATATTTAAACATTATGTCTCTTCAGAGCAAGTAAATAGCTTCAATGACTCTTTTTGAGTGAATCTCTGAATAATTAATTTGGCTGAGTAATTCAGAACTGTAATTCCGTCAGGAACAAAACAAGTGTCTCTATTTATGAGCAACACATTTGAGTCGTTCCCTGAACAAATTGATTAGAAAACACAAAACAAGGAATTAGGAACAAAACAATTGACTGATTCAAAACTGATTCATTCAGACAGAAACACATGACTGGTATTTATGAGTGAATTATTGCATCATTCACGTTACCAACTGATTTAAAAACACTGATTCATCTGGGACCAAAACACATAACTTGTATTTATGAGTGAATTATTGAATCATTCACTTTACCAACTGATTCAAAAACACTGATTCATTCATGACCAAAACACATGACTGGTATTTATGAGTGAATTATTGAATCATTCATTTACCAACTGATTCAAAAACACTGATTCATTCGGCACAAAGCACATGACTGATATTTCTGATTGAATTATTTAATAATTCACATTACCAACTGATTCAAAAACACTGATTCATTCAGGCACAAAGCACATGACTGTTATTTATGTGTGAATTATTGAATCATTCGCTTTACCAACTGATTCAAAAACACTGATTAATTCAGGCACAAAGCACATGACTGGTGTTTATGGTGAATTATTGAATCATTCACTTTACCAACTGATTCAAAACACCGATTCATTCAGGACCAAAACACATGACTGGTATTTATGAGTAAATTATTGAATAATTCGCTTTACCAACTGATTCAAAAACACTGATTAATTTGTGACAAAAACACATAACTGGTATTTATGAGTGAATTCTTGAATTATTCAATTTACCAGCTGATTAAAAAAAACTGATTAATTCAGGCACAAAACACATGACTGGTATTTATAAGTGAATTATTGAATAATTCACATTACCAACTGATTCAAAAACACTGATTCATTCAGGCACAAAGCACATGACTGGTGTTTATGAGTGAATTATTGAATCATTCACTTTACCAACTGATTCAAAAACACTGATTCATTCAGGCACAAAGCACATGACTGTTATTTATGTGTGAATTATTGAATCATTCGCTTTACCAACTGATTCAAAAACACTGATTAATTTGTGACAAAAACACATAACTGGTATTTATGAGTGAATTCTTGAATTATTCAATTTACCAGCTGATTAAAAAAAACTGATTAATTCAGGCACAAAACACATGACTGGTATTTATAAGTGAAATAGTTGAATTATTCACTTTACCAACTGATTCATTCAGGACGAAAACACGTGACTTTTTATGAGTAAGTCATTTTTATCACATTCTCTCTCTCTCTCTCTCTCTATTTCTATAAATATATCATTCCTAGATAATGTTCTGGCTTTAGCCCCAGTTGCTTGTTGAATCAAATTAGAGAAAAAACAAGTAACCATTGTATAATTTGTATTGGCAGTATGTCGTCGTAATTGAAATCACAAGCAGCACTTTGAGCAAACCTCTCCTAGAAGAGATGTGGCCCATGAGAGCAGAGATGAGCTTTGATTGAGCTCCGTCCCTCAGACCGGTGTAAAAGGCCTCAGTTCTGTTTACTGTTCTGGCCTGCTGAGCACACGAGTGAGGGCCCTCACCTCAGCTTCAAGCTCTGAGGGGAAAAAAAAGTGACATTTGAGGGGCACTTTACAAAACTCGCTCTGCGAAAGATCTTCTGTATCACCTAAAGAGCCTTTGTCAGTCATTGGAAAGCTGTCACCTGGCAGGGAGATACAGCCAGGCGACCGGATGACAGGTTGGAATTAATGAGAAGAGTATGACAGCAGCCGAAGCAGAGATGGGGGGTAAAAGAGAGACAGAGAGAGAGACGTAGAAAGGGGTAGAATGGAAAAGAATGGCATGGAGGTCTTTGTTTCTTATATAGAAATGTACTGAACGGGTTGTGGACCTGCAGAAACGAGGGATGAGAAAGAGGGCAAGAGGAAAGATACTAAAAGAAAAGAGGGTTTGCAGTTAATATTGATAATGAATGACAAGGTTTCTGGTACAGCATCAGTGTGTTTTACTCCTCTTGACTCTTGGGAACTGGAATCAAAGTTCCTACATTTTCATATTTGTATGATTTTGAAACCTCCCGTTAAAGTGATAGTTCATCTAGAGATGAAAACTTTGTCATGTTTTATTCACCCTCATTTCCAAATGCACAGCACAAACAATGAATTTTTAAAGAATATCCTGGCCGCATTTTCCTTATAATGACAGCGAATGAGGACAATGACAAGATCATAAAAGTGATCTACATGAACTGTATGCCATATTTCAAATCTTCTGAAGCCGTATGATACCTTTGTGCAGTGTAAAGACAGGAATTTCAACCTGATGTTAGCAGAAAATGCAACAATTTTTTAAAGTGGAGATTTCATATGAATTTTCTTTAAAAATTAGTTAGTTATTAGTTACTGCTAGTGTAATTAAAAAAAAAAGTATGCACCCCTAAACACAACAGTTACTGGGTTGTCAGCAAATATAAAAACATACAAATGAGGTCATATGGATTCGTTGAAATTAGCCAACAAATATAAATAGATGTATATCTAATTATTAAGATATGTGTATCTAAACAATATGTCTCTTCTGAGCAAGTAGACTCTCTCTTTTTGAGTGAATAACTGAATAATTCATTGGAACCGATTCATTCAGGAATGGATCCAGTGATTATCCAGTGTTTGAGTGAGTCATTGAGTCATTTACTGTAGCCACTGTAATTCTTTCAGGAACCAAACAGGTGGCTTTATTTATGACTGAGTCATTTGAGACACTCTCTTTTTGAGTGAATCTCTGAGTAATTCATTCCAGTGACTCATTCAGGAATGAATCTTATGATTATGTATGAGTGAGTCATCATAGTAATTCTTTCAGAACTGAAACAAGGGACTCATCATTTGGGTTGATGATGGGATCATCTGACTCATTCACTAAGTAGATTTAATTCATTCAGGAACAAAAAACAAGTGACTTTTTATGAGTGAGTCATTTAAATCATTCAGTGAACCTGTACATTAAAAAAAACTGATTCAATCAAGTACAAAATGCGTCACTGATATTTATGCAAATGTATGTCTAATTATTAAGATATGTATATTTAAACAGTATGTATCTTCTGAGCAAGTAAATGGCTTCAGTGACTCTCTTTGAGTGAATCTCTGAATAATTCATGCAACTGATTCATTCATGAATGAATCATGATTATGTATGACTGAGTGATTATAGATCATGTAATTATTTCAGGAAGAAACAAGTGACTGTTTATGAGTGAGTCAATTAAGTCGTTCACAGAATAGATTTATTCGAAAAAACTGATTCATTCAGGAATAAAACAAGTGACTTTTTATGAGTGAGTCATTTGAATCATTCACTCAGCCAGTTCATTAAAACAAATATTCATTCAGGTACAAAACACATGACTGGTATTTCTGTGAATTATTGAAGCATTCACTTTACCAACTGATTCAAAAATACTGATTCATTTAGGACCAAAACACATGACTGGTTTTTCTGAGTGAATTATTGGATCATTCAGTTTACCAGCTGATTCAAAAACACTGATTCATTCAGTCACTGATAGTTATGCAAATGTAACAGTCATTGGGTTGTTGGCAAATATGAAAACATTCGAAAGAGGTTATATGAATTTGTTCAAATTTCACCAAGATTTCATTCAAAATATTCATTTTAATAATCTAAGGATTCATTTTCCACTATAAAGAATCTTTTTGCATTAGAAAGATTCCATAAATGTTAAACATTCAGTGCTGTAGGTGCCAATAAAGAACCTTTACTTTTCGGAGTGTAGGTGCCCATGGCACATTCATGGGATTTCATGAAGGCAGTGGCAATGTTGATTCATGAATGAATCAGTCATATTTTTTTTTTTTTTTTTGAAGATTCACTGACTCATTATGTAATTGATTCACAAATGACTGTGATCTGGTTCTTGAGTTCAACTCAATCATTTACTGATCCTAGTCACAGCGGTTAACAGCTCACTGGAGTCGAAGACTATCAGTGACTAAACCACTTATTTCAGTCTTTTTGCTGCACAAACGTGTCAAATGGTTTCAGGGGACTTGGAATATAGCATATAAGTGCAATGGACTACTTTTACGTAATTTTTATGGTGGTTTTGTGTCCTTTGCGAAACTTGAAAGCTCCGGTCCCCATTTATTGTAACTGAGAAGAGCAACCAGTTGATTAAAATTCCTTCTGTTGTGTTTCACAGAGGAAAAAAAGTCAAATGGGTTTGAAACCACATGAGGGTGAGTAAATGGTGACAGAATTATGAAATAATCCTTTAAGAATTCAGTTTTTGTAGGTCTAAGGTGTAATAATCTGAATTCTGCATTAGCCGCGCTGTTGTGCCATTCAGGCCGCGCAACTTGTCAGTCTAAAAAGCGGCGGAAGCTCTTTTCAAAGCCTGACAGTCTTTAAATCTAATCAATCTCAAATCGTGTTTCAGCATCCACATAAATGCCTCAAACAGGTTCTCTGTTTAAAAAGCAATCAGTGCATCTAGCAGGAGCAGTGCGGTCTGCGATTCAATGTGTGTGAGTGTGCATTCGCAAGCGTGTTTGTATTGTTGTAACAATTTGTGTAATGCGGACGGGAACACACCTCTCCAAAACAGTAAATGAGTTCTGTCAATGTTTGCGCATCTCAATTAATCAGGGGGAACAATGGCCAGTGGGGCTGGGGGCTGTCAGGGACGGTTTGTTGGCGACACGTCAAAAAGAGACACTGCTGGCTGAAAGACGTCTCCACACTCCCGGGCTCTCAGATTCCCCAAGTCTTTATTTGAACACGTGTCGAAAATCAAGTGGTGACTACTTAAAGTCAACATGAAATGAAAATTAAAATAGTCTAATTACTTTTTTAATAAACATTTTTCATCGTATTGTTCTTGTCACAGTGCATGTTATTCAAATTAAAAAGAAAAAAAAACCTCTATTCTTGCTCCATTTCTGAAACTACCTTTCTTTCCAAATGATGTTCCCTATAGGTATAGGATTGCCACTTAAAATGTAGGTATAAATGATCAATTTTTTATTATAATTCAATTTGAACTTAAAAATGTGAATAAATTAATATTTTTTTATTAACAAACAGACATATGTAAAATGGTTTGTTTAATTTGTTTAAAAAAAAAAGTAATTTTTAATTCAATTAAAAAAAAAAAAAAAACACTTTTTAAAGAGTTTTTATTTGTCGTTTTGCCAAATGGTTATTATTATTATTATTGTTATATTTTTATAAAATGTGTAATATTATTTTTTATTATTCTAGTTATTTATAGTACATTATAAATAAAATGTAATTATTATTATTATTATTATTATTATTATATCTTATAAAATGTATAATATTATTTTTATTATTCGAATTTTTTACAGTACATTATAAATAAAGTGTATTTATTAGTAGTATTAGTATTATATTTTATATTGTTTGACTATTTTTATTATAATTATTCATAAGACATTATAAATAAAATGTATTTATTATTTTTATTTTTATTATTTAATGATTATTATTATTACATTTTATCAAATTTATAATAATATTTTTATTGTTCTAATAATTTATAGTACATTATAAATAAAATATATTTATTATTATTATTATTATTACTACTACTACTATTATTACTATATTTTATACTGTTTATAATATTTTTATTCTAATTATTTATAGTACAATATAAATATAATGTATTTATTATTATTATTTACTTAATTATTTGTCAGTTGAATACAAACGTGATTGGTTAGTTTACTATAATACATTATAAATAAAATTTTATTATGATTATTATTATTACTAGTTGTCAATTGAGTTAAAATGTCATTGTTCTGTTCGCTATAATATATTATAAATAAAATGTATTTATTAATTATGATGATGGTTGTGATGATTGTTATTATTATTATATTTTTTACTATTTATAATATAATTTTTTATTATTATAACTATTTATAGTACATTATAAATAAAATGTTCATTATTATTGTTATTATTGTTAATATTTAGTTATTTGTCAGTTGAGCTGTTAAATGGCATCGGCCAATTCACTCTTTCATTTTAAGACACGCCCCTTGCCAGCATAATTGGACAGTATGACAGAGCATGTCTTCAGGAAAGCAGGAACTATAAGTTGGTGTTTGATTGAGATATGCAAATTTAACATGAAGTATTATTTTAGGTGTATATCAAATTATTGCTATATAATTGATGATAAAACTGCAACTCCCACTTATTTCTAGGTGATACGAGCACCGAACAAACATGCATTCCCTCATGTGCCGAACACAAGAAAAAGTGTGGTTTTTAGAACCCCACCACTCGACGACAAAGGAAATTGTCAGGTATGTAACAAGCTATCAAGACTAAACACTTTTTGTTTTCATCACATCTTGAGATTTGTCAAATTGGATCTCGTTACACTAATTAAAATACCTAGGGGATGGAGACTTAACCATGTCAGCGAGACAGAGAGAAGGAGAAAAAAAGAAAGAGAAGAGAAGATAAAGATAAATGGCGCATCAGAAACCAATTATCACAGGAAGCAGATTAAAACGGTTTCGCATTTTCACACACAAAAGAGAATGCGAGTCACTTTTTACTGATTACACCTTCCGTCTCTCTCCTCATTCGTTAACGTGTTTGTTAAATCCCCTCTTGTGTTCATTAGCTTCTTCGTTTAGCTGTACTGCCGACATTTGTTCTCTCAGCACTGTTTGTCCAACAAGATCTGCCTCCTACCAGTTTAAAGGCGGAGAGACCGCGTTAGCAGTTATTCACTTCGGCTCGGGGCCTCAGCAGAGATCACACATTGCGGTGACACCAGTGAAACTGATAAAGCTATCTGTCAGTGGAACCTGAGGAACCAGATTTAGCAAGTACTTACGACATGTTAAAATATTTTCATGAATAACAATTATATGCCAAAATATCACTTCTGTTGCATGTTTTCTCCTCCTCGCTCTCTGTCTTCAGTCTACTTTATCTTCTTTTACTGCTGTAGTATGTGTCACTACAGTACTCTCTAATAGAAGCACTTTCTTGTATCCAGTAACTTTTTTACTATTGTTTTTGGCCATAATTATTTAAGCAGTGTAGATAAGGCAGAAAATCTAAAGTGGTACATAGTGACAGATTGTACATTTGCTTATCAAAATAAAAATAAACATGAAATATTGCATACATATACAGTGGATACGAAAAGTATTCAGACCCCCTTAAATTTCTCACTCTTTGTTATATTGCAGCCATTTGCTAAAATCATTTAAGTTCTTTTTTTTTTCCTCATTAATGTACACACAGCACCCCATATTGACAGTTTTTCACACCTGGATTTGGGGATCCTCTGCCATTCCTCCTTGCAAATCCTTTCCAGTTCTGTCAGGTTGGATGGTAAACGTTGGTGGACAGCCATTTTTAGGTCTCTCCAGAGATGCTCAATTGGGTTTAAGTCAGGGCTCTGGCTGGGCCATTCAAGAACAGTCACAGAGTTGTTGTGAAGCCACTCCTTCGTTATTTTAGCTGTGTGCTTAGGGTCATTGTCTTGTTGGAAGGTAAACCTTCGGCCCAGTCTGAGGTCCTGAGCACTCTGGAGAAGGTTTTCGTCCAGGATATCCCTGTACTTGGCCGCATTCATCTTTCCCTCAATTGCAACCAGTCGTCCTGTCCCATCAGCTGAAAAACACCCCCACAGCATGATGCTGCCACCAGCATGCTTCACTGTTGGGACTGTATTGGACAGGTGATGAGCAGTGCCTGGTTTTCTCCACACATACCGATTAGAATTAAGGCCAAAAAGTTCTATCTTGGTCTCATCAGACCAGAGAATCTTATTTGTCACCATCTTGGAGTCCTTCAGGTGTTTTTTAGCAAACTCCATGCGGGCTTTCATGTGTCTTGCACTGAGGAGAGGCTTCCGTCGGGCCACTCTGCCCTAAAGCTCCGACTGGTGGAGGGCTGCAGTGATGGTTGACTTTCTACAACTTTCTCCCATCTCCCGACTGCATCTCTGGAGCTCAGCCACAGTGATCTTTGGGTTCTTCTTTACCTCTCTCACCAAGGCTCTTCTCCCCCGATAGCTCAGTTTGGCCGGACGGCCAGCTCTAGGAAGGGTTCTGGTCATCCCAAACGTCTTCCATTTAAGGATTATGGAGGCCACTGTGCTCTTAGGAACCTTAAGTGCAGCAGAAATTTTTTTGTAACCTTGGCCAGATCTGTGCCTTGCCACAATTCTGTCTCTGAGCTCTTCAGGCAGTTCCTTTGACCTCATGATTCTCATTTGCTCTGACATGCACTGTGAGCTGTAAGGTCTTATATAGACAGGTGTGTGGCTTTCCTAATCAAGTCCAATCAGTATAATCAAATACAGCTGGACTCAAATGAAGGTGTAGAACCATCTCAAGGATGATCAGATCAGAAGAAATGGACAGCACCTGAGTTAAATATATGAGTGTCACAGCAAAGGGTCTGAATACTTAGGACCATGTGATATTTCAGTTTTTCTTTTTTAATAAATCTGCAAAAATGTCAACAATTCTGTGTTTTTCTGTCAATATGGGGTGCTGTGTGTACATTAATGAGGAAAAAAAAAAAAAGAACTTAAATGATTTTAGCAAATTTAGGCTGCAATATAACAAAGAGTGAAAAATTTAAGGGGGTCTGAATACTTTCCGTACCCACTGTATGTACATATATATGAGAAGAGAGCATGGAGTGAATGAGAGACATGCAAATCGGTTGCCAGATCCAACAGTCAGTTGCGAAAATACTCGACCTCAGAATAGTGCGATGGACCAATCAGAAGAAAGTATTCCAGAGAGCTTTGTAAATAGAAAAAAATTGTTAGCAGCATTTTTTCTCTCATTATTTTATGACTGTTATCACAATTAGCACAGTAACTGTTCTGATTATTATCACTAAATAACTGTTTATTTAAAAGACAGACCTTGTTTTATTAAATGCAGTAGCAAAAGTTTATGTAAACTGGAGGGAAGCTGCAGCTGCAGGTAATGTAGTTTTTTTCGAGTCCCTCTGAAGCGCAGCTAAGAGAAGCATGCTAGATTAATGGGGACTCTTTCTGGGGTACTTACCTGAGTGGCCTGCCTTTGAAGTCTTCAGCTGGTGCAAATATGGGGCTCTCTTTTAGCATGTGACAGATTGACTCTATTTTCAGATGCGATGAACTGTTATGCTGAGAGAGACGTTGCGTTTTGATGTATAATCCAGGGCTCCAAACTGTGACAAATGGCAAGAACAATATTAGTTAGTTCAGATAACTTTGTCTGCGTTCATATGAACGGTTTAGTGTGTACGACAGTGTTTCTTGCAGACTGAACAATGTATTCAATGTGGGCCGTGATGTCCAGTTCATGGACAAATGACTCTTTTGAACCGGTTCATTTTAATGAGTCAGTAAAAAAGATTTAAAAAACCACTTGTGAGTTAGTGGTTCACTCAGTCAGTGAATCATTCGGAGCTGTAACTTAGTTTACACCCGACTCACTCAGTGAGTCGTGAGTCATTTTTCGATTATGTCTGATTCATTCGATTATAAAGCTGTTCGTTATAAATAGACTACTGGTTAGTCATATGACAAAGTGCAATTAAAGTGGTTTTGTTTTGTTGGCGTAAATTATTAATAATAATATTCTAAAAACACATTTAAAGGGGACATCAGATGTAAAATTCACTTTTACATGGTGTTTGGACACAACCACCCTACAATAATAAAAATTAATTCATTAATTTTAATTCCCAGAAAACCTAAATGGTCTTAATTATCAAGCTGTTTTGATTTTCTCAGCAGTATGATGTCACACTGCTCAGACCCTGGCCACAACCGCTGACGGACTGTCCCGTATTTCCACCCTCAGCAAGTTGTACGCTTCCCGCCATTTTCTTCGCGCTTGAGCAATTGTAGCGACAACAATGTCTCATAAGCAATGCACGTGTTTTGTAATTGGATGTAGAAGTGAACGTAAGAGTCGTCATTTTCTCCCGACATCAGAGCCACTAAGGACGCAGTGGATTAGTTTTGTTTTTGTTGGTAACACGCCACCGAATACACAAAAAAACAGAAGAGAGGGACGGGGTGAGCAGTAGCTCATTATCATTTAAAGAGACATGCACCTTAAACAGGTTGCTGTGAACAGAGCTGTTTTTGACGAGGTAAAAAGGGTGTCGTTTTATACGACCATTGAGGAATTTTAACCAAAGTATGAAAGTATGTTTCATGAAGACCCTGAAAAATCATGCCAACTTGTGGAAAATGGGAACATTGATTTATCCAGTGTTCTCTTTAAATATGTTTTTCAAAAATATTGTATGAGGTCTTTAAAGTAAAACTTTGTTTGTTTTGAATATGTACTGTTTATTTGAATATATTTTAAAATGTGATTTATTCCTGTGATTTCAAAGCTGAATTTTTACCATCATTACTCCAGTCACATGATCCTTCAGAAATCATTCTAATATTCTGATTTGCTGCTCAAAACACATTTGTTATTATTATTATGTTGAAAACAGCTGAGTAATTTTTTTTTTATAAATAGAAAGTTCAGAAGAACAGCATTTACCTGAAATAGAAATCTTTTGTAACATTATAAATGTCTTTATCATCACTTAATAATTTAAAGCATCCTTTATAATTTAAAGCATCCTTGCTAAATAAAAGTATTAATTTTTATAATATCTAGACTGACTCCAAGCTTCTGAATGGTATAGTGTATAATGTTACAAAAGCTTTTTTTATTTCAGATAAATACTGAACTTAAATACTGATAAATGCTGATCTTTCTATTAATCAAAGAATTCTGAAAAAAATGTACTCAACTGTTTTAAATATTGATAATAATAATTATTATTATTATTATTATTATTAGTAGTAGTAGTAGTAGTATTATAAATGTTTCTTGAACAGCAAATCAGCATATTAGAATGATTTCTAAGGGGTCATGTGACATTGAAGACTGGAGTAATGATGCTGAAAATGTAGCTTTGATCACAGGAGTATATTACATTTTAAAATATATTTTATTAGCAGTTATTTTAAACAGTAAAAATATTTCACAGTATTACTGTTTTTGCTGTATTTTGAATCAAATAATCTTACTGTTCAAAAACTTTTGACTGGTAGTGTACATAAATATTAATTAATTCATTCATTCATTCATTAACAAATCATATACGAAAAATGTATAATTGTTTCCACAAAAATAGTCAGCAACACATGTGTTTAAACATTAATGATAATAAAAAATATTAAGCACCAAATCAGCATATTAGAATAATTTCTAACGGATCATGTGACACTGAAGACTGGAGTAATGATGCTAAAAATTCAGCTTTGCCATTACAAGATTTAATTGCATTTTAAAATATATTAAAATAGAAAACTGTTATTTTGTAATGTTATAATATTTCAAAGTATTAATGTTTTGTATTTTTATCAAATAAATGCAGTGTTGTTGAGCATGAAAGACTAAGCATAAAATCTTGTCCTTTTTCAACTAAGAAAGTCATTTGGCTCCTAAATATTTCATTTCAGAAGTCGATGGCTCTCTTGTCATTTTTTAATCGGTAAAAAGAGAGGATTTACATCCCTCCATTCAACACAAAGGTTGAAAAGCCAGTAGTATCAGAAACAGAGATACCCACCAATCGTTAGAAGTGGGATCAAAGAGATGGAGAAAAAGTGTATCGAAAAACGTGGGGAGGACGGGGAGACATGGTGGGGAGGGGGAATCCTCATCCTCTTGTCCCCATGGCCTGTCTCTGGCCTGTGGATGACCTCTCATTACACCCTCTCTTGCGTCCACTTACTATCTCTCTCCACACGTTGCCATGGAGAACAGGGTCTAACTCATACCACACTTACCTCTCTCTCTTTCTCTCTCTCTCTCATATTCACTTACTTTTTTGCACTATAGAGGGGGGCATAAAAGCAACCTCGCCCTGGGCTCCCCGTCTACTATTGGTAAAAAAAAAAAATCGACCTGATCTCACACTGTCGTGTGGTGCGCAGCCTTTGATCGCCCCGCTGTGTCTCTCTCGTTTATGCTCCGTGTGGACAAATGATTAGATACAGATGCTCAGCTGAACTACATGGGGGAGCGTGAACGGTAAATGTGTTTGTTTAAGGCCGTGTTTAGCATATTGTGTGCGGGGAGACGAGATGATAGAAAGAGGGAGGATCTGAAACATCATTACAGAACTAGATGAAGCAGGGCAGGGACAGATGAAGCCAGTGCATTTGGTTATTTGTCATTTAGCAGATGCTTGTTGTCCAAAGTGATTTACAAGGAACATTCCTCCTGTAGCCCTTTACTATCAAAGGAGTGTATTGCCGTATGAAATATATTTTTGTAAATCCAAAATTCCAGGAAATTCAGTTTCTGGATTGCATTTTAACAGTTAAATTAAATTTGAAAAATTAAGTTAAATTATTATTATTTTTTTGTAAATCGAAAAGCATGTCTAATGCTTAAAAACAAAAATAGAATTTAACAAAAATTACATTTGTGCTGGATCTTGTACCAACCTTTGTTTATGAGTTTTTTAACAAGATTACAAGCTTTGAGAGCATGTTTTAACACCTGAGGTTATTTGATTCGTGCCATTAAAGGCAGCTTTTGTTGGGATGATCAGACGTTCTAATGAATAAGATTTATAGCAATCACTTAACACATAATATTTTCAAATGAAATAATTTTTTGGCATACAGGGAAAATAAAATGGCTCGGGGGTTGGTTTTGATTAGTGTTTAGCTGTGATTGTTTGGGGAGTAACTAAATTAAATTAAAAGTTGTGACTGTACTAACTTGACTATTTTTTTTTAGTAGTGTGACAGTAGTTTGGCTGTTTCCAGTGAAGCTTTTCTAGTAACAAGCTACATTTTCCAGTAAGACATGGTGTAGTGTGATGAAATGCAACATGGCTGTTTTTGTCGCATTGTATCGCAGGTGCAACTTTAAAGTCGTGTCAGCTGAGGCAACTATCAAATACACTACCAATCAAAAGTTTTTGAACAGTAAGATTTTTAATGTTTTTAAATAAGTCTCTTACGCTCACCAAGTCTGCATTTATTTGATCCAAAGTACAGTAAAAACAGTTCAATTTTGAAATATTTGTACTATTTAAAATAACTGTTATTTTTACCATCATTACTCCAGTCACATGATCCTTCAGAAATCATTCTAATATTCTGATTTGCTGCTCAAAAACAAAAAAGATCTTTGGATCTTTCTATTCACCAAAGAATCCTGAAAATATGTACTCAACTGTTTTAAATATTGATAATAATAATAATGTTTCTTAAATAGCAAATCAGAATATTAGAATGATTTCTGAGGATCATGTGACACTGAAGACTGGAGTAATGATGCTGAAAATGTAGCTTTTATCACAGGAATAAATTACATTTTAACACTAGAACTACCAAGGCAGTCATTTTGACAGTTTTTATTGTAATAACTTTGCAATTTTGCAGTGTAATAACTTTTTAGAAATAAAACACACATAACTATAATTCCTTGACTTTTCTTAAATGTGTGTATATTTCATACTAACATTATTTTATTAAAATTACAAAATACAGAAGAGTTCTTAGTATTTCTACCTTGAATAGCCAAAGTGGTCAAACTGTTTGCATTACAGATGATGTATAATTTCAACTTTTGCGACTTTTTCCCGCGGTTGAAAATGCACGTTTTTGTTACCTAGAAACTTTTGTTCTACACTGTAAAAAAATAAAAAACACAATTTGTTGAGTCAGCTTAAAATAATTTGTTACCCTGCTGCCTTAAAATTTTAAGTTCAGTCAACTAAAATAAGGTTAGTCAACTTGAAATGTTAAGTTGTACTAAGTAACAACTTAGATATTTGTGTTTGCTAAACTTAACAGATGGGTAAGTAACCCAGCTGCCTTAAAATTTTAAGTTGATTCAACTCAAATATCTAAGTTGTCACTTAGTATAATTTAACATTAAGTTGAATAAATTTTTTTTGAGTTGACTGAACTTAAAATTTTAAGGCAGCTAGGTTACAAATTATTTAAAGTTGACTCAACAAATTGTTTTTTACAGTGTAGTTGTTTTTATATTCTATTGCTAAGCTAAAATTCCCATTTGTAAAAAAAAAAAAGCAGAGTTGATGCCTTCAATTCGACAACTGCTGTTATTCATTCAGGAGCGGCCTAGTGGCTTTAACACAATTATAATCTATATTACCGAAACGATCATATTTTTAGGGTGATGACTTCATAAAATATGATGACAGACATTCAAAGCTTTATTTTAAAACATCAACAGAATGGTGATGGCCACCATTGGCCATTCTGGTTGTTAAAAAATTCTGGTAGTTCTAGTGTTAAAATATATTCACATAGAAAGCAGTTATTTTAAATAGTGAAAATATTTCACAATATTACTGCTTTTGCTGTATTTTAGATCAAATAAATGCACGCTTAGTGAGCAGAAGATTCTTTACAAAACATTAAAAATCTTACTTTTGAAAAACTTTTGACTGGTAGTGTACACTCAGACAAATCTTCTCTCACACACACAAAACACTGGGAAATATTTTAGCAAATTCAGATGTAAAATGAATCAGGTCAAATGAGTCACTGATTCACTTAAGTCTCTCCATGGCATTTTAAAGGGATATTTCACCCAAAAATGAAAATGCTGTCATTAATTTCTCTCATGTCGTTCCAAAACCGTAACACCTTGTTCATCTTTGTAGCACAAATGAAGATATTTTTGATGAAATCTGAGAGCTTTCTGACCCTGCATAGACAGCAACACAACTACCATGTTTAAGGCCCATAAAGGTAGTAAGAACATTGTTAAAGTGGTCCATGTGATTCAACCGTAATGTTATGAAGCTACAAGGATACTTTTTGTGCGCAAAGAAAACAAAAATAACTTTATTCAACAATTTCTTCTGTTCCGTGTCAGTCTTCGGCTTACGTTCAAAAGAGTATGATGCAAAACTTTTCAAAAGTTGTGTGTATTGTATATTTAAAAACGTGTTTCCATTCTACATATAGCATCAGTGTAGCTAGCCAGCATTTGTTAGTAGCTTGTAGTGATGCAGACTAGTTATTCAAAAATAGTTTGACTGTAGTATAACCACTTCAGCTTGGAAATACTGGTTCTCAGCTTCTCCACCACTGTCTAACCTCTGGAAAATACATTTTCTCCGAAGTATAGCCAAGTAAAGTTACACAGCCACAGACTGACACTCAGAAAACGAAGGAAAGGTCTGACAAAAGGTTGTACTACAAAGAGTGTGGGTAAAAAGCTAAAATATATGGTCAGTAGTTCACTCTAAGCAGAAATTAATTACGTAACCTATTGCAGAGTGCTTCAAAAGTTCACTGTGCATGAAAAAATTACTATGAGCTACCTCCACCTTTATGGGCTCGTAAAATTATACTGTTGTACTTAAATTTTTTAATAAAGTGACAGAACATTTATTAAGACTGGCATATGTTGATAATCTAAGGAATAGGCATCAAGTCTTAAAAAGCAGTCTGAGGCTGGTCTAGTGTCGCTTCTCAAAGGTCAATAATATTTTTATAATACACCTTTAATGGTTTCCCTCCTCTTCAGGGACTTCTGTGAGATGCAGAGTAGGGTAGAGAAATGAAAAGCAGAATCGTTAAATGATCATCCAAATGAAGGAAGTGTAAAATATGACCCAGATAGAATAGCTCAAAGTAATGTGTGATATGAGTGTAGGAGTGAAATTAAGATGCCCAGCAAAGGATTGGAAGGTCTGTATTTTGGCCTGATCAGAAGACGTTTGGTGTAGATCAGAGCTCGACCCGTCTCCTTTGGGATTTCGGCGTCCTGGTGTCATCTGAGGAACGAGTACACACTACACTTGTTGTTGGGTGACTCAATAAGATGCAAGATTGGGAAATCCTGTGTTTGCCATATGAGATCACAGCATCGGAGGCTGTTACATGTTGTTTATTCCGTGTCCATATTGTACAGTGTACAAATCGATTGAGAATGTGTTCAAAATAGGTTTCGCAACTTGGTAGTTGTTAAAAATAGAGTTCATCCAAAAATTGAAAATTGTCATCATTTGCTCACTCACGTCATTCTGAACATCTAGCTTTCTTCCATGGAAAACAAAATGAGATATTCTGAACAGCATTCATACAACAAAAGCATATAGTGACCAGACGCTGTCAGTGTCCATAAAAGCGGTCCATATGACTCGTATATTCTTCTGAAGCCAAATTGTTGTAATTCTCTAAAAATGTTTCCATCTGCTGTAGCTCTCAAATCTCATTTGCACTCACACACTATTCAGACTCAATATGTGGAGGCACGTCGCACCAGATTTAATGACACTGATGCAAAATGTCTGAATAGCGTTTAAAAGTGTGCGGTCAGTAGGATTGATGTTTAAGTGATTCATATTTTTATTTAGCAAGGATGCATTAAATGAATTAAAAGTGACAGTAAAGACTTTTACAGTGGTAAAAAAAATCTATTTTAAATAGTTTTTTATATTAGAGTCATTTTATGGAAATGTCAATTTTTCTGTCCCTAGCCTTTACAGAAATATTACACTTGAAAAACACTTTAGGGTTACAATTTCTTTATGTTTTAAAATGAAACAATACGGTATTTGAACAATTACTTCTTCTTGAGCCATTTTGAGCAATATTTGTGTTTAAATTAATTACATAGAATTCGAAGCACCACAAAACCGCTCGTCGCCACAGTCATGTCCAAAGGGAAAGTGTTTTATTTTGAGTTCAGACAGGTTTTTCTACCATTTAAAATACAATAATGTATTCATAACTATCAAATATATGATGTAAATGGCACAAACTAAATGCTGAAAACGTATTATGAAATATATAATGAAATAAGTGGTCCCCTGGAGTGTCACTGGTGTTTAACAAAAATAATTTATTTTGAAATAAAAATCACACTGATGACATCACTTGACTTTCTATTTCCAAAAAGAACTATGAAAAAAGTTCACTGTCTCTTTTCAGCTATTAAAAATGTTCTCATGTATCTCATGATTTCATATGAAGCTTTTAGTTGAAGTCACTGGTGTGACCTACTTTATTATTAGGGAATTGTAACAAAGTAGAATACAAATGGATAAAATTACTTAATTTAGTGAGTATACCATGACTGACAACATGTGGTTTGAAACCTTGTAGCAGCCATTGTGTAAAATGCATTTTTCATGAAAATTGTCACTGGTGTTACCTTATGGGTAACAACAGTAAAGATCAGGTTCATTGTGTAACTGGTGTTTCTGTGTTTATTTTCTGTCACATTAAATAATTAAAACATAATCTCCTTGCATTTTCATTGTTTTTCTGGAACTCTAGAATTATTAATTAATATAGATTAATATTTCATAGAAACCTTTAATATTACCAAAGAAGGTAACACCGGTGACAAAAATGTGGTGTTTAAATAATTGCACAAAAAATCATTAAGCTGTCATTTATATGTATTCATAAAGTCAAAAGTAAGTCTAATAGTGAAGTCTAAGTTTAAATGTTAGAAAAAGAAATACATTTTAAGACATCTTGCCATAACCAAAGTGGACATTTCTGTAAAATGACCCATTAATCAAAATCCAGAAAAATGTATCATGTTTTTCACAAAAACATTAAGCAGCACAAGTGTTTTTTTTTTGTTTTTTTTAACATTGATAATTCTAAGATTTTTTCTTAAATTTCATTAAATCAGCATATTAGAATGATTTCTGAAGGATCATGTGACACTGAAGACTGAGAGTAATCTTGCTGAAAAATTCATCTTTGCCACCACAGGAATAAATTGTGTTTTAAAATGTATTAAAATAGAAAACAGTTCTTTTAAATTAAAATAATATTACCGTTTATACAGTATTGTTGATCAAAAATGCAGCATTGGTCAGCATAGGAGAATTCTTTTAAAAACATTGAAATATCTTACATACCCCAAAACTTTTGAATGTTCTTTTCTTTTTATTTATTTTATTCATCAAAACATAAAAGGAAAGTATCTATGTATGTATGTATAATGTATCATTTTTAGGTTGTTTAGGTTTTGACTGTGTGGAGCAAAAATATTTGACCTCTTTTTACCTCATGTCGTTCCAAACCTGTAAGACCTTCGATCATCTTTAAAACACAAATTAAGATGTTTTTGATGAAATCTGAGAGTTCTCTGACCCTTCATAGACAGCAACAAAACTACCAAAAGTAGTAAAAACACAAAAAGCATTTTGTAGCTTCATAAAATTACAGTTAATCCACTGATGTCACACAAATTATTTTAATGATGTCCTTACTACCTTTCTGAGCCTTGAATGTGGTGGTTGCGTTGCTGTCTATGCAGGGTCAGAAAGCTTTTGGATTTCATCGAAAATATCTTAATTTGTGTTGCGAAGATTAACGAATCGGTTTGGAATGACATGAGGGTGAGTAATTAATGACAGAATTTTTATTTTTGGGTGAGCTGTCCCTTTAAAAGCTTTGGAAAGTGTCAGAAAATGTTCACTGAAATTGTGTAAATCTCAGTGAATGTGAAGACAATGTGATCATAGTCCTCTAAAATATTTACTAATGGCTCTGGCCGTAGTTGGATTGTTATTTGTGCATGAGCCGAGGCATGTTTAGATGCAGCGCAGCCCCTACAGCCGAATGAAGCCCTGCGCCCGCAGACATGCCTGACTCTCCCATCAGGCCTTGCTGCCTGCGTCTGACAACACTCCAGCCTGTTAAGGTCAAGACCAACAGAGTGTCAGCGAGGATGATGATGATGTATTTTTTGACTCCCTCGTTTTTTCTTCCTGTCTACTCGACTTTATACTTTCTCCTTGTGCCAGTGTCAGCGGTCCATCTGCCCGCTGCCGACTCAAACCCCGGCACGGGCGCGCTGATCCGTCTGAACCCTGTACCCAGTGATCTCACCCCCACCGCTCCTCCTCCGCCGCCCGCCTGCCATCATCGCCTCCCCCCCGTTTCATAGCCGTGATTGTGCGAACAAGAAAACACACAAATACACACATATGCCACCAAACTCATGTCAGGTAAACCACAACAATTACAATCTCACAGTCATAATGAAACGGTGACAAAATTAAACCCTCCGATCCCCCTGAGAGTCACAAGATTTTAATATCTGACATTTCTGCACATTGACACATGTGCGGCAGCATCTGCTGCCTGGCTGTGAAATCCGCTCTTCTACGGTGGCTGTCTGTGAGTGGGTGGGTGTGTGCGCACTTGTTTCTGTAAATATATATGTGTGCGTTTCTGTGTGTATTTTAGAATTTATGTGGTCCCATATTTGTATATACAACCTAGTGATTTACTTTGGATACCTCATTTTGACCAAACTGTATGTATCCTTCAAAGAGAAGACAATACAGAATGCATTCTAATTATATCAGTGTTATTAATATTTAAAAATAGTTTTTAGTTTGATATTTTTTAGGTTTTATGCTTTCAGGTTAATTTTAGTTTTAGTAATTGTTATGTGGTTTTGATATTGTCAGATTTGTAATATTTCAATTTAGTTTACTGTATTTACTTAAGTTTTTACTTTTAGTAAGTTTTTACGTTTAGTACTTAATCTTATTTCAATTAGTTTCCAAGTCAACATTTTTTTAAAAGTTTTTATATGTTAAAGTTTTTCCATCTAATATTTTTATTTTATTTCATTTATGCTCTGTTTTAATTAATAAAAAAAAACTTTTTATCTGTTTTTGTTAACAGTATTAGCAACATGCTAATAATAATACCTATTATTATTATTATTATTATAGCTACATACTAAGTGACTTGCAGAATACTTCAACTTATTATTTAACACTTATTATGATTTGATGGATTATTTTACTCAGTATTAATTTAAAAAAATATAGTTATACAAAAAATAGAGTGTTTTACCTTGTATCCATGTGCTCGGTTAGTTTAGCAACATGCTAATTGACATTTATTTACTAAGTGACTCGCAGAACACTTCTACTTAAACTAATTATTTAACACTTATTATTTAATAGATTAATTTACTTAGAATTCATTTAAAAAAATGTAGTTATACAAAAAGGGAGTATTTTACCCAGTATTAATGTGCTCAGTTAGCTTAGCAACATGCTAATTGACACTCATTTACTAAGTGAACTGCAGAACACTTCTGCTTAAACTTATTATTTAACACTTATTACGATTTAATGGGTTATTTTACTCAGTATTCATTTAAAAAAATGTAGTTATACAAAAAAGGTATTGTTTTACTGTGTTCATGTGCTCAGTTAGCTTAGCAACATGCTAATTGGCATTAATATACTAAGTGACTTGTAGAATACTTCTACTTGAACTTAATGTTTAATACTTATTAATATTTAATAGATTATTTTACTCAGTATTCATTTAAAACGTATAGTTATATAAAAAGGGATTGTTTTACCCAGTATTCATGTGCATGGTTAGCTTAGCACCATGCTAATTGACATTTATTTACAAAGTGACTTGCAGAACACTTCCACTTGCAGGAGTTGTTCACTTCCAGAACACAAAATGTACAGATATTTACTCACCCCCTTGTCATCCAAGATGTTCATGTCTTTTTGTCTTCAATCGTAAAGAAATTATTGTTTTTGAGGAAAGCATTTCAGAATTTTTCTCTATATAATGGACTTCATTGGTGCCCCAATTTTGAACTTCCAAAATGTAGTTTAAATGCAGCTTCAAAGGGCTCTAAACAATCCCATCCGAAGAAGTAGGGTCTTATCTAGCAAAACGATCTGTCATTTTTTTCGAAAAATAATTTTTTTTTTTATACTTTTTAAGCACAAAAGCTCTGGGATGCATGTCCACGATGCTACAAATTAGTAATGAGTAATTCTTGAACGATTCTTTCATTTTGAACGAATCTTTAATGTGACTCGGGAAGAACGAGTCGTCTCTGGGAGTGATTCGTTCAGTCGCGCATGTGCAACATCCTATTAGGTTCTGTACTGGAATTAATTCACCTGTTTCGAGTCTTCAGGTTTTTTGAGTCGTTCGTTCATCTTATGGGTCTGTCACGTGATGAACGAACGTCTCGAACCCGAAAACTTGTTAGATAAGAGGTGAGGTGAGCTAATCATAGACTAAAGACCCAGGTAAACAATGAATTAATCTTTTCTGTTTCTTATAGCATTATAGTTTTGTCTTGTTTATAGCGTGATCAACATTTGTGTAAGCAGTAGATGTGTTAGGGAAGTAACACGTAACATTTTAATTATATTTTGCTAAAATGAACGAAATGACTCAAAAAAAGATTCGTTCAGTTTGCTGGTCCGAGTCGGTAAAATGATCCAACTTCCCATCACTACTACGAATCATGTGTAAGTTCATTGTCTGTGTACTGAGTATGGCAAAAAACTCCATCTTATTTTCTCCTACAACTTGAGAGGAGGACATCGTTGTACCTTTTTGTTTGTAAAAAGCGTTTACAAACTTACTTGCACTTTCTTAGTCTTCGCGCGTTCGCTTTGTAAACACTGGGTCTGTAGTTCCACGTGACCTTTTGACGTGATTCAATAGTACGTAACGTCGTGAACGCGCATCCCAGAGCCTGTGCTACACAAGATTTTGTGCTTAAAAAGTATCTAACATTCTATTTTCCGAAAAATAAAAGACTAAGTAAGACCCTTCTTCCTTGGCTGGGATCATTTAGAGCCCTTTGAAGCTGCATTTAAACTACATTTTGGAAGTTCAAAATCAGGGCACCAATGAAGTCCATTATATGAAGAAAAATCCTGAAATGTTTTCCTCAAAAACCGTAATTTCTTCACGACTGAAGACAGAAAGACATGAACATCTTGGATGTTCAAGCGAGTGAGTAAATTATTTGTGAATTGTTGTTCTGAAAGTGGACTTCTCCTTTAATATTTAATAGATTATTTTACTCAGCATTCATGTAAAAAATATAGTTATACGAAAAAAGGGAGTGTTTTACCCAGTATTCGTGTGCTCGGTTAGCTTAGCAACATGCTAATTGACAATGATTTACTAAGTGACTTGCAGAACACTTCTACTTCTGCTTATTATTTAACAATTATTATGAATTAATGGATTATTTTACTCAGTATTCATTTAAGAATATATAGTTATACCAAAAAGGATTGTTTTACCCAGTATTCTTATGTTTGGTTAGCTTAGCAACATGCTTATGGAGATTTATTTAGTAAGTAATTTGTATTTAAGGAACACAGTATCACTCTACTCATTCCTTTGGGAACACAAACCATGACCGTGGCATTGCTAGCGCCATGGCTCTATGCTTTCCGCTAATGCTAAAGCTAATGAAAAACTCCAGTGTAAATGGTTAGGAGGCATGCTATTCGTGTAGCCCTTCCCAATTAGTCAGTTAGGATGCTGTCTTAGAAGTCAGCTGCCTATGTAGGCAGTATGCAGCACGACAGCTCACTAGCTCCAGGAACACGTGCGCCTTATGTGTTTGTCTATTTGTGGCTATGTATGTGTGAGCGCTACGTATAACATATCAGTGTGTCTACACATAATTAGACCTCAGCAACCAAACCAGCAGTCAGACTGCCAGTCGCTGGGATTGAATGAGCGAGACACTGGGCTGAGCAGTAGAGTTCCATAAACACCTCTGGGTTTGAGTCTAAGTGTTTGAGACTGCTGCCTTAGGGTGACATGAGCGTGTGTGATTCTGAGTGGGAGCCCGGAGCTAAAGGCTGAGGGCGGCATGAAAGATACGCTGGCGTCTCCCTTCCGCCACAGGCTGCACACTTTCCCAGTTCTCCCCACAGAGCAGCCTCACTCTTCCCCTGCAAAGCTGTCAGTGCCACTTCAGCGATGCCGCTTGTCTTTGTTCCAGTCAGACGAGGATGATACAGATGAGAAGATAGATAAGATAGACTGCAGGCTGGAGAGGAAGTGTCGGCCGCTGTTTGGGAGTCTGCGGCTCGAAACGCCTCGCGCGTGCTTTCTGTGACGCGGAGGAAGTGTTAAATTGAATCTGTGCTCCGCGTAGTGTGAACTACTCAACGTATCTTAACGTCTTAACTCGACGCTCCCTTGCCAACTCGACACATCAAAGTCGTCCTCACCTTTTGCGTTATACAACTGTTTCAGGCCGCTATAAGAGGAAGAGCCCTATATATACACACATTTAGAAAGAATGTAGTAGAGAGATAGTTAGGTGCAGTAATAACAATAATAGATGTAATAATAGACAAAAGAGAAGGCTGCATAAATTGAATATGACACATTATATCCTGGTCACAAGCACAGAATAACAAGAATCGTGCAGGAAAAAAAATACTGCACATATGAAGGAAAAGGACTTATTCTGATGTTCGTGCGTATGTGTGTGCATATATATGAACAGAAATGTGTGTGTGTGTGTGTGTGTGTGTAAATGTTTATATGTATATATGCACACTTTATAAACAATAAATTATTACTTTTGTTTTTGTACAAAACTGGAAAATATTTATGCTTTTTTTATAATTTATTTGTTTTATTATTTATTTGTTGATATATTATATATATATTGTATTTTAATATTTCTATTTTTGTTCTTCATTATTTATTTTAATTTTAATTATTTGTTTTAATTGTATTTCTGAAATATTTATTATATAAAAATATAAATTGATATTTAATTTGTGATTTACTTTATTGTTGATTATTTATTATATGTTTTAATATAAATACATATCCATACTTTATAAACAATAAATTGTGTACCTTTGTTTTTAACTATACAAAACTGGAAAATATTTCTACACAAAATTGCATTGTTTATTATTTAGTTATTTTATTATTTCTATTTCTATATATATTTTTTATTAATTGTATTTATTATATAAAAACACAAACAGTATACATTATAAAAATATAAATTGACATTTAATTTGTGATTTATTTTATTGTCAATTATTTATTTATTTTAATTTTAGTTATCCGTTTTAATTGTATTTATTATATATTTATTATATAAAAACAAACAAAATGCATTATAAAAAATATAAATTGACTTAATTTGTGATTTAGTTTAATTGTTCATTATGTATTTTATTTTTAATTATTCTTTTTTTATTATATATTTACTGTATACAAACTAAATACATTATAAAAATATAAATGAATATTTAATGTGTGATTAAATGCTTTTTTTATTTATATACATACATTTTCAGTTATTATGTCTTTATTTATAAATGTACTGGACACATATGAAAAACCACTAAATTGTTAAAAGCAATTTTATTTTCCATATAATTATGGAAAATATGTGTGTGTGTGTGTGTGTGTGTGTGTATGTGTATGTATATGCAAACATATATTTACATGTCTGCATGTGTGTGTGTACACAGATATTTTTATATAAACAAATAAATAGCACACTTTATTAAATACAAACAAACAAAATATGTAATAAAAATATAAATTGATATTTAATTAATCATTTATATATATATACATGAATTTTCAGTTATTATATCTTTACATATAAATATACCCCTAGACACACTTACGAGAGACCACTGAATTATTAAAAATGTTTTTATTTTCCTTTGATCACATCTTGTCGCACCAAGTGTATAAACTGAGTCAGGACCACCACACTTCCTCCTCGGAAAAGGCACAGGAACAGCTTTTTATTTAGTCTCACCTGAGCTTCTCGGGTTAAACAAGGTGTTTACTTTAATTCCAAAAGCCAGTTTCAATGGCAAACATGCTCTAAACACGCAGCGCTACATGATAGTTTCTGTATTTTAGTGAACAGAAAATCTTTTGTCTTGTGAGGAGGCATTAATTTATCTTTGCAGTGGGCCTTGACTGCGGTAATTGTTGTGTGAGGGCAGGCGGTGTGCCGAGTCAATCGCTCTCTCCCTCTTTCTCTCTCTCACTCTCTCTCTTTGAGGCACGTAGATTCACTCTTTCCGACACGCGTGTGCATGCAAGAATGAGTCAAAATGACTTATCCAGCGGGGGATGTATTAACACTTCATATCCATAAACTCAAACCTGCAGCATGTCATGTCGAGCACATCAGTCAGAATGGAGCACCAACACAAAATAAATATTCCAATTTCAGGACAAAAATGGCTTTGAAAGACCTAAGTGAGTATTAATAGTGGAGGCCTTTTATATTAAAGTACCCTGCAGCCTTTGCTCGTGTGTGTGTGTGTGTGTATGTGTTTGCAATCTCTTCGTAGAGAGCATCTGAAACCTTTGAATTGTATTATTGAATAGAAAGTATACATATTTGCTGCTTTGTTTTCTCATTATGTAGTACATATGACAATTTTTGAGTTTCAGCATATAGCCAAGTACAGCCTACGCTTACAAAAATTCACCATGGTAACCATAGTTTCCACAAAAATACCTTAGATACAACTACTACAGTTCTTTATACATTAAAACTGTCAATACTGAGTCAATATCAGCAACTACTGTCATTGAAAATGAATACAGAAATTCTTCTAATACAGTCATGGCCAAAAATATCGGCACCCTTGCAATTCTGTCAGAAAATGCAATCCTTCTCTCAGAAAACTGTTGCAGATGCAAATGTTTTGGTACTCACATGTTTTTTTTGTTTGTTTGTTTGCTCTGGAACAAGAGAAGAAAAGTCAAATCTGATACAATGGACAAAATTAATGGCACCCTTAACTTAATATTTGGTAGCACCCCCTTTGGAAGAAAAATAACTGAAATCAGTCGCTTCCTGTAACCGTGAATGATTTTCTTACACCTCTTTACTGGAATTTTGGACCACTCTTCTTTTGCAAACTGCTCCAGGTCATTCAGATTTGAAGGATGCCTTCTCCCAACTGCTGTTTTGAGATCTCTCCACAGGTGATCTATGGGATTCAGATCTGGATGCATTGCTGGCCATTTCAAAACTCTCCAGCGCTTTGTTTGTAAACTGAGTGTTTCTGAGTGCTTTTTGAAGTGTGTTTTGGGTCATTGTCCTGCTGGAAGACCCATGACCTCTGGTGGAGAAGCAGCTTTCTGACACTTGCCACTACGTTGTGCCCCAGAATTCTTTGGGAATCATCAGAGTTCATGATACCGTTCACACAGTCAAGGCATCCAGTCTCAGAAGCAGCAAAGCAACCCCAAAACATCTTTAAACTTCCACCATGTTTGACTGTAGGCACTGTGATCTTTTCTATGAAGGCCTCATTTCTTTTTCTGTAAACAGTGCCATGGTGTCCTTTACCAAGAAGCCCTACTTTTGTCTCATCTGTCCACAGTATGTTCTCCCAGAAGGATTGTGGTTTTGTCACATAAGGTTTGGCAAACTCCAGTCTTGCATTTTTATGCCTTTGTGTCAGCAGTGGTGTCCTCCTGGCTCTCCTACCATAGCATCCCTTTTTGAGGGATAGTGTGAGCTGACACTGTTGTACCCCGTGTCTGCAGATCAGCTTGAATTTGTTTGGAAGTTAATCGGGGTTCTTAATCCATCATTCGAACAATTCTTCACTGTAATTTTTTTATTAATTTTGCTTTTTCGTCCACGTCCAGGGAGGTTAGCTACAGTGCCATGGGCTGTAAACCTCTTGATGATATTGCGCACAGTGGACACAGGAACATTAAGATCTCTGGAGATGGACTTTTTTCACATTTTTTTTCTCTCAAATCCACAGACAACTCTTTACACTTCTTTCTTTTCTCCACACTCAGTGTGACACACAACACAAAGGTTGAGTCAAATTTTCTCCATTTTAACTGGTTGCAAGTGTGATATATTACACACCTGTTACTTGCCACAGGTGTGTCTAAATACAAATTACAGGAGCGTCACATGCTTATTATTTTTTACAATTTTGACATGGTGCCAATAATTTTTTCCAGTCCATTTTTGAGTTCTATGTGAAATTTGATCTTTTCTTCTCTGTTTTTTTGTGTTGTTGCAGCGCAAACAAAAACAATAAGCATGTGAATACCAAAACATTTGCGACTGGAACAATTGCAAGGGCGCTGATATTTTTGGCCATGACTGTGTATATATATATATATATATATATATGAAGAATTAATAATTATATTACATTTTTATGAAATATTATGAGGATTTTTTCTTTAGAAAAATGTGCATTAATAAGTCGTTCAAGAATCTATATACTTTATTTTGTATGCGATTAATCACAATTAATTGTTTGACGGCCCAGAGGCTTATTATATTTATTTACATAAATACACATATGCATGCAGATATGCGTTTATGCAAATAAATAAATAAATATGCACACTTTTTGTAAATAACTTATATGCAGCATATTAACAGAAACATAAAATGTCAAATTATACTTCAGAAATGTGGCATATTTCAGAGAAGTGTAATGTTGGATTGTGAAAAATCACTATTTGACAGAAAAATGAAAGTATATATAAAAATTAATTCTATTAATTTTTTATGAAAAATATAAAGACTTTTTCTTTAGAAAAATGTGCATTAACAAATCATTCAAGAACATCGAAATGTATTATTTTAAAAATGTTTAGATTAGTTTAGATTTTATGTTGACTTAACATGATTTTTGTAGCTGTAAGGTAATAAGACCATGATGATATAATAAATAATTTTTTGCATTTTCATAAAATCATTAATTACTATATTAAGTATGAACTTTCTGCCTGAACGCTATCCATATTTCAATGTTGTCACACAAGCAATAAGATCTTCCCTAACATTAGCCGTAATCAAAACCCTCATGTGGTCATGATTCTTCATAATCAAGCGAAATGCTCTGACATCCCTTTTCGCTTTGCCCAAATTTCCCTCTGAATCTCCCCGTGAGCTCGGAGGAAACATCTCGGGAGTGTTTTCCACTGCTTGTGCTATTGAGGCTAAACAATTTCACTGCACTAATTGGCCAATGTCAGGCGTGACACTAGGATAAACAAACGCTGCTCAGGAAAACTGAGACAAATGTTGGCTAATTAAACTGATGGGGGAGAGAAAAAAAGCTGACAAAAAATTAGAAAAGAGGAAGAAAAAAATCCCACCATGTGAGGCAGGCTTCCTATTTCCAAACGTCTCTGCTCCTCTAATTAGTCTTTATTTGGCAAACGGAAGAATGAAATAAATATATGGCGAGGTAAATAAATAAAAGCTTTTGAGCGGCAAAAGTCAAAACGCTTTTGCTGCCTTTCACGCCGAGACCTTTGAAAGAGGACAAAACGGGTGTTTTCGCGAAGGCCTCGGATCTGCCGTACGATCGCCTCTCTTTATCATCTCCTCTGCCGTTTAATCACTTGTGTCAATTTGTTACTCTCCGTCTGGTTCGCGGAATAAACAGTCACGGCTTGACGACGGACCTTGACTCTGTTTGGGTTGGACTTTGAGATGCGCTGGCACACACAAATGCCTTTCTGTTACCTTCCCTCCGTTTCTAAATCATTTCTCCCATAATCTTTCATGCTGTCTCTCTCCCTGTCTCAATTCCTGGTTTTACCACCCCCGCTTCACCACCTCCTACTCCGGAGCGCGTGTCACTGGATGTTTATAGGCTGTTGTTTTCGACGCTGATGACCATTGTCACACAGTGTTTCTATTACCCATCTGCCCTGATGGATGGCCCCTCTCTGCGCTCATGCTGATAGGAGTGTCCTTGATCAGCAGAGGAAGAGAGCGGCAGAGAGAGAGATGGAGGAGGGGGGCCGGCCGAGGTGGGGTTGGCACTACCTGTCCATCCGCGGTCTCGGCAGACTGCAAACTTCAGCCGTGACACGTGTAGATCAGCCCACTTACAGACAAGCAGTGACACGGCGGTTGTAAATTGGGCCGCTGCCAGCTGAGGTGGGTGTGGACGCCGAGTCCCTTTCGCTGGTTAATTGGCAACCAGCAGTCTGCTGAGGACAGCGCCGTCTTCGCCGTACAGCTGTGCTCAAGGAGTCCGCGGGACAATGGAGATGTAACGGGCCAAAGCTTTAATTAAAGACATAAGTTGGGTGTCTCTGCTGCACTTCTGTATTTTGCGAACATCTGCAGAAGTTGCTTTTGTTTAAAATACAGATGTACGACTGCCAATCAAACTTACACTTAGGCTTGTTCAAAATACAGATTTCGTTTGTACGATACTGATTCTTAAAATTTAAAGATTGACTTTTAATTTGATGATGTAGTCTGATTCAAATAACAGTTCTTTTGATTCTTGGTTAATCTTTATCTGCATAGCGTGAGCAGTGTAGTCTGATTTAGGAACAAATGAGTCTTATAAGCAGGTTATTTTAATGAATCATCCAGAAAGATTCCTGAAATGTGACCCTGGACCACAAAACTAGTCTTAAGTAGCATGGGTATATTTGTAGCAATAGCCAACAATACATTGTACGGGTCAAAATTATCGATTTTTCTTTTATGACAAAAATCATTAGGATATTAAGTAAAGATCACGTTTCATGAAGATATTTTGTATATTTACTTTCGTAAATATATCAAAACTTGATTTTTGATGAGTGCTATGGATTGCTAAGCGCTTCATTTGGACAACTTTAAAGGCCATTTTCTCAATATTTAGATTTTTTTGCACCCTCAGATTCCAGATGTTCAAATATTGTCCCAACAAATAGTCCTATCCCAAAAAATCCCTACAGTGTGAGCAGTAAATAAATCATTCGAGAAGATTGCTGAAATTATATCATTTTCAAATGTTAAAAAAAAAAGAAGAAAAGAAAGTAAGAACAAATGACTCTTATGAACCAGTTCTTTTGATTCTTGGTGAATCACTGTTCATGCAGCGTGATCACTGTAGTCTGATTCAGGAACAAATTAGTTTTTTAATGAATCAGGTTATTTTAATAAATTATTCAAAAAGATTTGAGAAATTATTAATATTTTAAAATGTAAAAAAAAGGAACAAATGACTCTTATGAATCAATTCTTTTGATTCTTAGTGAAACATTATCTGCACAGTATGAGCAGTTTAGTCCGATTTAGAAACAAATTAGTGTTTGAATGAATCAGGTTATTTTAATGAATCATTCAAAAAGATTCCAGAAATAATATATATTTTAATATTTAATATATAAAAAAGGAACAAATGACTCTTATGAACCAAATCTTTTGATTCTTGGTGAATCATTGTCTACACAGCGTGAGCAGTGTAGTCTGATTCAAGAACAAATGAGGCTTAATAGCAAGTTATTTTAATGATTCTTTCAAAAAGATTCCTGAAATAATATATTATTTAAATATAAAAAAGGAACAAATGACTCTTATGAACCAGTTCTTTTGATTCTTAGTGAATCATTATTCCGCAGCGTGAACAGTGTGGTCTGATTTAGAAACAAATGAGTCTTATAAGCAGTTTTTTTTAAATGAATCATTCGAAAAGATTCCTGAAATATGTATCATTTGTTCATTTATAATTGTAATATTAAAAAAAAACCACAATCCATATATATATATATGGATTATGGATTGTGTGTTTGGCTGTTTCACCTCTGATAAGAGTCATATTAATAGATAATATTAATGGATATCTCTGTGTTATATACGCACACATTATATTTGATCCATGAAATGCAATTGTTAGTTTAGCCTATTGTTAATTTTGCAAATTAATATTTTTGTACTAAATTAAAAGGTTTCATAGCAAGAAGGCCTATTAAATATATTTAAATGTAGTATTTTAATAATAATAAAAGTATATATATTTAAATCACTAATCACAACTGATTTACGTTTGTAAATGTATATTTTTGTAACGTACTAAATTTAAAGATTCTCTAATTTAGTTTCATATGATTCATACCTGCACTATTTTCTATGGAAACGCGTATTACACAAACATCCTTTACCATTTTTGACATGTTTTTTCAGCATTTTGCGTCACGTTCTTCAGACGTGTCCCAAGTTAAAATGAGTTCAGCTTAAATAAACACATCTCGAGGCGCCTACCTTCTTGAACTCAAGAACATGTTTTGTTCGAACAGCCCCTAAGTACGTATTTGAGGCTTAACATGAAAAGGGTTAAAACCGTATGAGGTCACTTTAAAAAATGGATCGCGCGCCATACGTGGAGTCGTTTGGAGTGTGTTTGGCTGTTTCATCTCTGATAAGAGTCATATTAATGATATTCTGTGTGGGAACAATGATAGCAGCGATTTGCCTCAGCATTGTCATTTACTGATTGATTATCGGGTGATTTATGTTTTAATATAAAGGGGGGGCCGCACCAGAGCACATAATACAATATCCCCAGTTAAAATAACTTAACGAGCTGGAGGGAGAGCAAAAACAATGAAATTTCAAATGGATAGAACAGCTTATCAGTTATGACCCCTCTACATATATACGCGTGTGCGTACGCGTACGTGAAGAAGAGACAGAGAGAGAAAGCAGAAGATTGAGAGCGAGCGAGTGTGTTTCCTCTGTAGACAGTAGGCTGATGATGAATTTTTAAACAGATCACACTGATAATTGTATTTCATATCTGTCAGTGACGAGGAGACTGGCCACTGAGATGCTATTTATGTCAGCGCACCTCGCTCGGTACAGCCCTCAATAAAACTCAAATCACGAGGGAGATTGTTAAGTCTTCCACAAGAATTATTAAATCGAAGGAAAATTTATGGATGACACTTTATAACAATTAATCAAGAGATGTTGATTAATAAAGTTATCCTCCTCCTCCTGCGTTACAGCCGATGTCGGGCAGCTGAGCCGTCGTTGTCGTCGCAGATATGGTTTTGTCATTCTCTCTGATTAATGCAGCCCGGAGAGACGCCTCCTTCTTTGCCCACCACACCCCAGCCCGGCGGCCCGACGCACTCCGAACATTTTCTACCTGTTAACCTTGAGAAAAGATCCGAATGAGTGGGGCAACGGAGAGCGAAGGAGATCATGTGGGACTGACTGAAAAAAAAAAAAAAAATCAAAATGGAGATTTTGGAGAATGTCACCCGGCCAACCTTGTCACTGTGATTAGGCTGCTGTGATTAATTAGTTCAGTAAGATTGAGCAATTAGGTCAGAATTGTGTGTATATGTGCAGGGACGTCATGTACCTTTCTTTTTTCTTTTTAACTTCTTACTTGTGGGAAGAGTGCAGCATAAGTTAGATTAAATTTATATGAAGAAATATAGTGGATTGTAAATGCAAATTCAGAATATTTACTATATAAAAATAATTAAATTAATTATTATAAAAATTGTAAATTACACATAGATATAGATATGCACAAGTTTAATGAGCCAGTTTTCATTAAAGTACTCAATAAATAAAATTACATAGATATAGATACAGATGCAGATATAGATATAGATGACTGATGAGCTGGTTATCATTCAAAAAGACTCAATAAATATAATTTAATTTTTTAAATAAAACATTAGAATTGTATAGAGTATAACAGATAATTTATAATAATTATATACATAATACATATACATAAATTACAATTGAATTGCTTAGTTTAGGCCATTGTTAATTTTAGAAAATTGTGATGATGAATAATTATAATGATAATTATTATATAAAAATTAAAACTATAGATAGAGATAGATAGATAGACATAGATGACTCGAATGAGCTGGTTATCATTTAAAAAGCATTATATATTTTTACGTTTTTAACAAAACATTAGAATCGTATAGAACATAACAAATACAATATAATAATTATGTACATAATACATATACATAAATTACAATTGAATTGCCTAGTTTAGGCCATTATTAATTTTAGAAAATTGTGATGATAATAAATGATCATTATAATAATAATTATTATATTAAAATGATACATTAAATTAATTAAAAATTAAAAATTTTAGACAGATATAGATGTACATAATTTTTATGAGCCAGTTTTCATTCAGAAAACTCAATAAATATAAATATATATGTATATATATATAGGTGACTCTAATGAACTGGTTATCATTCAAAAAGACTTAATATAATTAATAAGTTTTTAATAAAACATATTAGAATCGTATGGAATGTAACAAATAATATATAATAATTGTGTAAAATACATATACATACATTACTATTGAATTGTATATTTTAGGCCATTGTTAATTTTAGAAAATTGTGATGATAAGTGATAATTATTAATTAGGCATTTACTTGCTTTATAGTCTACACTAAAAATTATATACAGTATATTACATATATTGATTGAAAATTATCTATAGTATATTGTTTATGTATAGTATATATTATGTACATCATATATATTTTAATGTATTCATTTATTAAAACAAAAACAGTAATGTTAAAACATTAATACAGTAGAAATACATATTTAACAATTAATAATTAACATTTATATTTATTAGTGTTTACAATACATTTTACTAATATAATATATTAGTAATGTGTAAATATAATATATTAGTAAAATTTAATATATTATATTTACACACAGACACACATATTTGTTTATTTATATAATTATATCATTTTTTAACTTACTTTACAGTATAATGCTTACATCACTTATACATACATACATATATATATATATATATATATATATATAGTATTTAATAAAACAGTAAAAACAGTAATATTGAAATATAAATGTAAAATATTACAAAGTATAAATATATATTTAACAGTTAATAATTAACATTTATGGTAATTAATAAGAACAACAAAAACTATATTATATTTAGGAATTGTTACATTAAATGTTAATTATATATTATTTACACACACACACACACATATTTATTTATAGAGTTATATATATAATTTTAACTTGCCTTTACAGTATAATGCTTACAATATATATTTTTTTGTATTAATTTATTAAAATATTTATATAATTATATATACAGTTTTTTAGCTTGCCTGTACAGTATAATGCTAACAAATCTGAGGTGCCCAGAAATGCGCATGACACTTGTGTATATGTGTGTATTTGTATTAAAGCAAGAATGAATGAAGGAGAATTTCAGTTGACGAGACCTCGAAGAAAAAGAAAAATGTCGGAAAATCTCCAGCCTGTGACCTGGCCAGTATTTGAGGAACAAAAAAAGCTCTCATTGAGAAAGATGTGCTACGTGTGAACGTTTGCAGGGTAGTTCGGGGTGGAGCAAGGCTGTATACGTCTGATTTGCTGATATAGCCTTGAGGCTGGCGTCATCAGGCGCTCCCGCTGCAGAGGCCGGCCAGAGCCAGCCGGGGCTTTCGGGAAGACAGGGATGGCGTTCAGGCTCCTGCCAGGGCGTGGAGGGACAACGTAAGGCCGGAAAACCTGGCCTGGTTCAACGCTCGGATCAAAGGCAGCGAGACTCTATAGAGCCGATTGTGTGAATCAACCTATTTCTGGCTGAGAGTGAAAGTGAAGGGACGCTCAGTGTGGGAGACGGGTGGACTGAAATGGTGCGTACGGAGCCTCCTTAGTGTTACATAAACCAAAGCCCCTATATAAACACCTCCTGACTACTGAATTGTGTTTTGATAGGCAGCCATATCTGCTAAAATAAACACAAATGGCAGGGTTTGGCTGGATTCGCTAGGCAAATTTTGCTGGTTATTTATCATATCATTTTACTAAGACTCTAAAGGTAGTTTCCCCCGCGTCTCTTTAGTAAAAAAAAAAAAACACATCCATTTGAATGGTCTCGAATGCGCCGTGTTAGCATAATAGTTCGTACGGGATATTTTAGCCGGTCAATGGAGAAAAGAGGAAAACATTTCTTGTTGTTCTTATTAATGCTTTTAGATCTTTTATAAAAACAAACACATTTCGGCTAAGCGTCAGAAGTAGAGCACTCGGAGCAGCTTTAGGGGGCTGTTTTCTCTTTGTTGCATCAGTAGCGAGGAGAGATCTCTCTCTAACCGAAACCCTCAGGCTATGAGTTTGACTGAAGCGGAAAAAAAAACCCATCCTATTTTGTTTCTCTTAAAAACCATACATTATCAAAGGCGTCTCATGCATATCTTTGATCTAAAAGGGTTACATCTTAATAATTATGGTTCGACTGTATGAAAGAACCAAATGTTTCTGTTTTTTTCATTCCGGTATCGCTCGAAATTGTTCACCGTCTTCAGCGTGCAAACTAAGACCTGGGAGCGAGCAAACAAACAAATAAATAAATAAAAACCGACAGAACTGCGCTGCTATATTATTTAATGACAAGATGTGGAAAGAGGGGAAATATCCTTTTTAAAAACTGAATATAAATCACGCCGTGTAGCTTTCGTGTCTCATCTCGATCTTTGCACCGCTTCTTTCGCTTTTTATAACAATTCATCCAGTCAATAAAGCACTGAGAGAGATGTTTCCAGTAATCCTATATGCTTAAATATAACTCAGTTTATGCACACCACATTTTCTGGCCACTCTCTTTCTGCGGAAAATGATGTTTTTACAGAACATTTCCCTTTGCAACCAATCAAAGAGGTGCAGTCAGTGGTAATGAAACAGGAAAACATTTCAGCACTCCTCTCTCCTCTTTAATGGCTGAAAAATGCTAATTGGAAGAAGACCGCATGTGTCAAAGAAAACAAAAGAGGTGGTATGGCAGGCAGCGGGACTCATGTTGGAGGATGGTATTTTGAAATGTGAAATGTGTCACTTAACTCCTGCTGAAACGCACCGGGTTTGGAGGGGAGGATCGAGGAACGGAAGCCCCTCCTGAACGTGGAGGTGCAGCGGAGCAGGAAGAGACGTTTATGAGGTAATAACCAGATGCAGTCACACAGAGTATGAAAATCTGCTCGGAGAAACCCGAAAGGTCCGACTACATACTGATCCAGGCGTTTCTAACACGTCTTGGTCGCGTGACTTGTTGCATATATGCGTTTCTAAATAAAACTGCATCTATTTAAGATTGTTTTCATTTTGGATGCCTATTGTGCAACTAATCGTGCAGAAAATCTGTTTGGATTCAAAACTTTTTCTTTGGTAGCATGTAAATACTTTAATACATTTAGCTGTATAACAATAGAAATCTCTTATAGTTGTAACATTTCAAACAATTAAAAAAAAAAATCACTAGAGTCATTAAACAGTTTTTTATTCTCCATGACTTGAAATGCAGAAAAAGAATCCCTTTAGAAATAGAGGGATTCCACCAAATGTCAGATTCTCAGTCAAATAAGTTTTGTGATCAGCATTTAGTGAAAGTACAAAAGTAATGAGTTATGTAAAGCTGTGATGGGCCTCCTTCCTCCAGAGAAAGGTGACATTTTAATTACCCCGCCTTATCTGATGGATTTCAAGATATTCTTCCCAGTAAAAGCCTCCTCTTTATTATTTTTTTGTGTTATATATTCTTAGTTTTCGCCTGTCAGTGACTCTACAAAATTCATTTGACCCAGTCGTTGATTGAAGGTGCAGGTTTTTATGGTATAAAATAGGTTTTTTTTATCAAGAGCTTCAAATCTCTGCACTGTGAGAAGTGTCTCCTGCTTTTATGACAAAAGAAAAAATCCCTATGATGGAATAATTGTGATAAAATAGATTTTTGACTTGCGCAATATAAAACTTCATAAAAATACATTTCATATTTAATTTCAAATGATACCAACAAGACACCAGAACTTCATCCACTATCCTTTATTTACATTATTATATAAATAAAAACAGCAAATAAGTGAATCAGCAAATGTTTCTATTTTATTTCAAACATTTAGGAATTATTTAAATAGTGAAAATACAAATATATGTATTGTAATAATACAGTAAAATCCAAAAATATAACAAAAAGCTGCTCTAGCGATCAAGTATTGTAACTCCAGTACTGAACATTTTTCATAAAAGTGAATAGAGAGATGTTGTAATATTGGTTTTAATAAACATAATTGCAGTGGTGGCATGTGAAATGGCTTTGATCATGATCACAGACGTAAGGTTACACCGCAGAGCCGATGTGGCGTATTATTACAACTATTTGGGTTGCCGCGTTTAAGCTCACAGTTATAATTTTAGCAGTACTGACTTTAATACCCAAGCGCTCATCGCTATCAACAGCTGGATTGCTTCATGTGTTTAGTTTTAAATTATTCTTAACACAAGAGTTGCTGACCTCTGACCTGTAAGCTGCAACATTGTCCTTTTTGGAGAACGGCAACATCACCTACAAGACAAGAACAACAGTTTGGAAGCAAAATCAATACATCTGAATCACATGCAATGTTAGAATACTTTTCACAAGACTCACAAAGCTATTTCTGTAACCCCACGGGGGAGATATGTTGCTGAAAAATGCTGTAATTGGTATTTATCTTGCCTGCTGATTTTGTGAAATAGACACACACAAATTTGCACGAGAAGGGTTAACACATTGAATTTTTTAGGAGAATTTTATGATTGCTTGTAAATGTTCTTTTATTTGGCTCTGCAGACTATTTGCATCAGCAGTCTAGAATTACTAAGTATCTGTATTTCCAACGTACATGAAAACTGTATGATCAAGTGTTTTTTTATATATATAAAAATATACCTTTTTTGTCAAAGACAAAAAACATTATCATTGACAGGCTATAGAGTTTCTCTATTCAAAATACAGCAGTGACAGCATGCTATGTTATTGTTTATAAACCTTCAGATCTCGCCATACATATCTGCGGACACGTATGACGGCATCCCGCCTCGTGTAGCGTACGAGCAATTTGGATCATAATTTGTTGATGCGATGTGACATGTTACATATAAAAAACAACTACTTCAAAGACTATCACCTCAAATCTCCCTCGCTTTTTTAGTTCCAGTCTTGTAACATCCATCTGCGATCCTTTAAGCAGACAGTGTAATATTGAGACATGAAGAATTTCTACAACATATAATGTGCATTATAGCATGTCCTGGCATTTTAATGCTAATCTTCTAATAAACATCTACAGTAAATAGCGTTTAGAGAGAAAAACATAAATCTGAGGTAATTTTTTTATAACATAAGGGAGATGAACCAAATCCATTTGCTGTCAGTCATTACAAAGTATCCACATGTAAAAACAGTCATAGAGAATGAGTTTAAAACATATAACCTCATAAAAGGTGTACAGTGTGATGCTGCTTTCTAAAAATACATTAAATTGCTAAATTAAAAATGTAAATATGTATTTCTGATAAATGCATGTTGTGGGTGAGGATGCACATTGAGGGACCCTTTTTTATAAAATAAGAAAAACAGTTCACTGATGTTTTTAAATCTCCAGTCAGTCATTTAATTAGAAACTACAGAACTTACACAGGAAGGACAAACACAAACACTTCTCCTGTTAGAGATTTAACTAGGAGTGTAAAGCTGAAAATGACACAGTTCAGGCTCCACACGAACCGTTCAGAGTGCGTTGGCATTGCATCTCGAGCTTTACGCTTATGCTTGCATGGCATACCTTCAAGCATGGCCTTTTACAAAAGAATAAGATGTACTACACTAATAAGATGATAGGTACACACAAACATTTACACATTATATATGGATAACCATTCCCAAAACACACATAAAATACACAAGCATACGCAGACTTGTCAACACTAACTAATGCTCACCACCAAAATTTGCGTTGCCACCGATTTGTGCTGGCATGTATTAATAAAATACAAAGTTCATAAATAAAGATTTGTTTTGCATATAAAAAAAGATGTGACCATTACAATCCTCTAACACGTTAATAGGAAATACTGTAACTGTTTGTATATCTATTAATCTAAAATTATTTCTGCAAGCTTGTAGCAGTTCATCAACATACAATGAGCACAGCTGTGCATAATTCACCATGCCAAGACACACTCTCGTCTAGGTTTGGAGAACGATAAGAAACCCAGCATGGATTTATATATATATATATTGTTTACACTACATTAGTGTTAATGTTACATTTAAATACTGTTCCAAGTGAACGAGATACGTATTTAATATGTAATATTTATTTTAGGGATTCATTTGTAAATTCACATTGTTATTGTTGTTGTTTGTAAGAACTTATGTTAGTAATAAAAAAAGCGTTAAATCCCTTTTAAATGCATACTAACACCTTGAAGGGAACTTCATCACAATGCTAAATACCTAAAAATATTTCTGGAAGACAACGCCGTAAGAACAGCTCCAAACAAAAAAAAAGAAAAAAAGTCACTGACTTTTAAGTCTGTTTGGATAGAGCTAATAATGCACAATGACGTGAGTAACGCGACAAAACAACACAAAGCATTAAATTCAGAAAAATGCAATGAATTTTAATGGGACAGTTGCACAGGGTGCAACGCGAAAAGAGAAAAGCTGCTTATTCAAATGTTTTTAAATGTGATTTTTCACGGCGATAATGATAAGAAGAATCAGATGGATCAATTATTATATTACGAATAATAATATGCTATAAAATTTAAATTCGGTGAAAGTTTAAAAGAAGTGGGCTGTTAGAAAATACACCGAAATCGGACGTTTATTTGAATATGACAACCTAATTATCATTGTGCCGTTGTCTTTCACTGAGACCGAGAGAGATCTGTTATGAGCACGCAATAATCTCGGAAAAGCGTAGCGTTTTTAACCCAGCGATGCTCCTTCCCTACAGCGGGAGAAATCTTGGCTTCTTTGAGCCCGATGAGTTTCTGATGGGAGATTGGTGACGTAAGAGCCATCAACAGCGACAGGCTGATCGAGGTAGTCGCGAGGATGGATAGATGGACAGATGTTGGGGCGGAACTTGGACATATTTCCACATTATTAGCCCCTACCGACAGGCGTACAGCATAAATGATCAGTTAGATTGCAACTGGCAATAGCTCAAGGATGCGCAGCACCGTCAAAGGTAAGGACATGATTTAAACGTCGCGTACAGAAATATCAGCGCTTTGGCGGCGATGGTGATGATGTATAATATCCGAGCCTGGCTTGTTCGTACGTTTACACTATACTAACAAATGTGTACACTCACCGGCGAAGCTCTCGCGTCGGTCCACAGGCAGAATTATCCGCGGAAATCACAGCAGCGACGAAGAAGCTCTTAAAATCCGCTAGAAACATCAGGCGACCGGAGCGAGCCAAGGCCACCTCAAAAAAATTCAGTCGGATTTCTCGCGTTCCCCTTCCGAGCGATTTAATAAAACACACCCACCCACTCGCCAACTTACAGAAAGAGTGGACATTGCGTCAACGCTGGTATAAAGACAAAAACAAAGTTGAGATTTAAGTGTGATTTTGGGGGGTGCCAGGTACACCGGTGTCAACAAAGTAGTACTGAAGAGCAGATACGCGCTGGATTTATTACGGGTCTTAACCTAATAGGATCCGAAATGTCTAACACCGCGGACTCGTTATTTAATTTGTGGATGTTTTGCAATTGATGAATAAGTAATGTGTAAGCGTTGTAGAGAGGCTTGTTACGGTCATACTCAACTTGTTCCAGGAGTCCCTCCCCTTCCCGTGCAAAGTGTTCACTTCCTAGTAAGGTGTAACGAATCAATCTGTAACTTCCAACTGTCCTTTTTTTCGCCGATGGAAAAAGGTCGCAAATAATTTCCTTTGAGCGGCCGAACGCATGAAATAGTTCGCGGTGTTGTTCGCCCCGGTAAACGTGCGCGCAAAAAGGAAAAAGCACAGTGAACGGATCAAAGAAATGTTGTTGTGTGCATGGAAATATGCTGTTATATGCATGGAAATAAAATGAAATGTTTACAGCGCTAACAGCGGGCACCCCCTCCTTTATGCGTTTTGAATGTTAGCGGGTGACGTGAAACTTATTTTATTTTCGCGATGACGCCGAGAACACTGGAGAAGTACAATCACTTTTGAATTTTAATACCACCGGTTTTTTGTTTTTAATAAAACCGCACACCGAGCATACTCGTGTGAATGGACAACATCCAAACAAGTGATGTCTTCTCCAAAAAGGCAGTTCGTTGTCTTTCAAACGCTCCTGTTTTGCGGGGAGGGAAAAAACAGAACAATTAAAAAGATTGACAGGTGGGTTTTCACTGTCAGAGTGACGCTCCGGAGGGGTGGAGTAAAGAGAGAGAGGCAGGAAAGGCAACTCGATGTGTCTGTCTATCAGTTGAGACTGTCTGAACCGCTCACGCATCCTGAACGCGCGATACATATTTCAGCGAAGAGCAGCGAGACCGAGAACGCCGTTTCGCTCCCTGGAGTTTTTGTTTTTTCTGAACAGAGTAATTAGTTCACGTTCGTTGCGAGAGAGTGTGTTTTTTGTTTATATATCGCTCTGTAGTAAACGCGTCACGCTCGCCCGAATCAACTGTCCACATGTTTCCCTGAGCATGGACGGACAGTGTGTTTGGTGAATATCGGGAGGAGCACGAACAGAGACTCTCCACTGCGCGAGTGGGGAATTTAGTCCGTTGAAAATGCGCACTGAGTTCGAGCCCCATTTGTGACTGACATTAACTGTCTCCTGTCTGCCTGTCTCTTCCCTTGGTTTTGTCCCGTTTTTTAGGCTTTCCACCGAGCGAGAGGACGGAAATACAGTTGGACGGGCTCTCCATAACTGGAAGTTTCTTCCGTTTTCCTACAAACTATTGCCATAATCTAAGGAGAACCTAAGGAAGCGTTTTTTTTTTTCCCCTTGTGTGTTTCTGCGCCGTTAGTCATGGACGGGAGATATATCTGAGCTTTTGGCAATCATGCTATGACTTGTAATTATTAAACGTGTCGGCCAGATACACCTACATTTTTTTATTTACAGACATTTTTAGTCTGTAAAAATATCTACAAGACCTATTGACCCCTCTTAGACTTTGCATCGGCTCAAAGTGACTTTAAAGAGGTGGAATAAAAACTGACTTTGAAAGGAAGAGGAGCGCGATAATACATGCTTTGTATTATTTTTTTTTTTATTTAATTCTTTTCCTCCGTCACTGGCATTTTTATTCTGTATGAGAAGTCAAGTGGAGGGTGGGACGACAGCATGCCGCGGAGAAAGCAGCAAGCGCCGAGGCGATCTTCAGGTAAGCGGTGCATGCATGATTTGTTTACCAATATTAGTGCGTAGGGAGGGAAAAAAAAAAAACAAACTTACTTAGCCCACACTTCATTATTGCACTGTTTGAAATGCTTAATCTAAATATTTCCTGCAAATATATATTTTTATTTTTATTATTTTTTTTAGAATTTCTTTTAACTTTTAAACAATGCTAAAACAAAGGTAATTTCCTCAGAACGCATTCGATTTGTTTTAAAAACTACCGCGCGAGTAACTTTTTGAAGTTGTGCCAAATTAAAACTTCACACTCCACCGTGGCCTATATAGTCTAGTGAAAATGTAGTTTCAAAGTGCTCCAGTTCGTCTATTTAGATGCGGATTGCCATCCTTGATTTGATGCTTGATTGATCGCCTGTCATGTGGCCGCCTTTGATCTATTCATTCCTGATAAACATCAGTAAATCATTCACCATGGAAACACGCATGCGCCGTGCGGCAGCAGCCACTCAAAGGACAACTTTTGCCCCCGTCGTGCGGGAAAATAGAGAAAGGAAAGAAGTTTTCGCCAGGGTTATACGCTACTTTTTTTTCTCTCATTCAAAGAGAGGGAGAGAAAAGGGGGATAAGGGATTGCTGGGGCGTGTCGAGAGCACAAAATGTAGCAGAGAGAACATCTCTTCCCTGATAGATGTCACTGAGCAAGGCCTCTGTACTAAGATCTGTTTTCCTCTCGGCTCAATTTATTCATGCGAAATGTACCTGTGCTCTTTGATGTTACAAGAGAGAGCTGATTTCAGATTTTAATTAATCTTCAATGAAGAGCAAGAGAGCGAACCCCTGATTTGTGATGAACGCTGTTGGGGTGATTAAACATAAAATAGCCATTATGTTTTAAACCATTTTGGTGTATTGTGCTAAGGGAGAAAGTGGCTTTCTTTTTTTTTTCCTTCCCTTTTTTCCCCTCATTTAATCTCTGTGACTAACAGGTCCATTCTCTCGCAAATGAAGGCTCTCTTTCAAGTTCAAGCGTCAGCAGAGTTACAGATCTGCAGAATTAGGCCCTGATATTTGACTGATGAGGGAACAGCCGACATACCAGACACACTGCTGTAAACCGAGATCGACTAACAAGTGCGATACGTAGCTGACGTTTCATTCGTTTGCGCTGAACAACATGTATTATTCCTTTCTGTTCAGCGAAGGGAAATGGTATTTTTAAGGGATTATTTCATCTCCCCGGCTGTATGGCGAGACTGACATGGGGAGTTCGAAAGCTCACGGAGGTGAGATGGCGCCTGGTAATCTGACCTGGCAGCTCCTCCACAAAAACAAGCCATCAGCACCCTCCACCTCAGCTGAATATTGATTTAATTTTCTCTATTCTGACAGGCATGTTCATCATTTGCTTTAATGGTCATTCAAAAGTTGGCAGGCACATTGTTTCCGTTTTTCCCAGAGCCTGACACTTTTCCCCTCTCCATCAAAATAAAAATGTTAGGAATTATCGATTGAGGGAATAAAAAGAAACGCCTCTTAACGTGACAAGGTGATTTGTTTTAACTAACACTTCTTCCAAATCACTCAAGCTTAGTATTTTTGAAATTTTGCGCTCTGAAAGCACTTTCTAACGCTCCACTCTTGCGTTATGCTCCACCTCTTTTAACGGATGACTTTGCCTCGATTTGGTTGCTATCATTGCCATTGTGTTGCTCTGAGTGATTTACATGCGTCGGCTGTGGGCTCAGGTCGTTTTGGTGCAGTGGGATCGGAGTGGCCCTCTCTGTGTTGGGCTGCTGCAGTCATTTGTATTTATTTGCTGGCTTTTCTCTGAAACAGACACGGGCCTCCCACGTAGAGCACAGACTGTGTCTGTGAGTTTGAGCTCTAGCAGAGAGGAGAGGAGCCAGGGGAGGACGCGGCGATGAATGCGGTATCTCTCCGCTGCTCCAGGTTTCATTTGGTTTCGTGTTTTCACAACCTCCCACGCAGACAGAGACACGCTCGGTTTGCGTCCATTCCACGCACCTCTGTCCTCTGGATAGCAGGGGCATAAACACCGCCGTGGGGTGGTTTGCGATATTTTTTTTGCTGCTTTTGCTTTTCCTTCAGTTTCACTCGTTTTGTTTTCACCTAATTCTCTTTTTACTTTTTCTCTATTCACAATATTCACATTAAAAAAACAGCAGCAGCACACAAACACACTCGAAAGAAGAAAAATAAAACGTGAGGAGGGAGGAACCAGCACGGGGAGTCATTAAAACGCGTTCTGTCCTCGGCACCAGAGGCTTCTTAATTATCCGACATAAAGGTAAAGGTTCCTCTGCTGGCTTCATTAGGGAGGAACCCTAATTATCTGAGCTCCTGATGGATTTGTGACAGGCTCTAACGATTAAAGCTGACAAATTCAGCGAAGTGTCAGGTCTGCAGCTGCCTTGATGTAATCAAGTTGATATTATACAGTCCCTTTAGCCTGTAGTGCTGAATTAACTCAATTTTCTGGTGCAGGTGACAAATGGACTTTGCTACCTGACTAATCACGTCACCGTGGCAATGCTGCCTAATGACCTCAGTAATCCAGGCTCTTAACCGCACCGCTGGGCCCAGAAAGCATTTGAGGCAGCCAATCAGAACGGCCCCCACGTTAGCCAATCGGGCCCGGCGCACGGCAAACACGCCATCGTTCCGTCTCTGCGTTGATGGACGTACCACTGTTCTGTGTCATTGGTCGCACCACCGTTCGAGCTCTGAGTGTACCGATACACCGTGCTCCTGCTGACAATAATCGCACCACCACGCTCTCGAAATCTGAAAATACTGTCAGATTTTCAGTGCTGTCGAGCGGCTCGCTTTGCTTAAGTCTCTCTGTGCAGCGTTACATACAAATCAGTCTGCTTTGAGAGTTGAATTTACAGATTATTTCGTGTGCGGGGCTGTTACAGCTCAATTGTGATTTATATGTTTTTGTAGCACGAGTGTGAGGCTGATACCTTTTGCAGATTTATTATGTGGCGTTAAAGATGTGGAGGTTTTGTTGTAGTCTGTTAAACAGCGTGGTGCCTCTCCATATTCATTCTCATATCTGGTGAGAAATGTGGAATATTCTGCATTATCATTTCTCAATTTGGGATGTATTTATATTAAGAGATAGGAGTTGACGGCCATCATTTGTTTTGCGTGTACGGCGCAAATTATAGAAATAAATCTGTAGGGGTGTATTTACATGTCATGTTCTATCTGTTTCTTTTTCTTTAATGCCTGCTAGCAAAAAAAAAATCTATCCGTAAGATGTGCGAATGCAGCGTGACGTCTGGGCTCACCTTGCGTTGGCTTCGCTGGAGGGTAGACTCATCCGCTCTCATGTCATTAACAGGTGACATTGACCCATTTAGTCAATATTCATGTTGGGACCCACCACTTACAACTAATAGTTTAATTTGCATTTGGGGATCAAGCCAGTGGCCTATAGGAAATCAAAGCGTATCCAGTTATTCTGAGTCCCGAGCTTGCCGTTCCCCTTGTCCAAGATGGTGGAGGTTGAGTTTGATTAATGAAGATCGATGACAGGTTTTATGGGAAGAGTGGATCAAAATGAAAATATGTTGGGAGTTTGCATGAGCCAAGTGTGACGGTACACAGTCTGCGGTAAACAGCGCTCTGCGGTTTTAATGAGCTTAGACACTTTTGGGAGTTATCTGGTTTCCGCAAGTTTTGTAAAGTCTAAAATTAAGAATGCTTCCAGACGTGTGTTTGTGCGTGAAAAAAAGCGAGTGCGTCTGCTGATAGTTGCTGAAAAACGAGCACACAGAGGACCACAGAAAGCTAGCGTGTCACCAGAGGAGGTTTGGATTAGAGGTACTGTAGCATTATGGGAACTCAAAACTATCAAAAGGGCCAGCTGTGTTTTTTCTTACTCTTTCTTTCGCTCTCTCTCTCTCTCTTCTCGTCCTGTCTGTTTTGATCCCCCATGTTTCATTTCTCAGCTAATTTAGTCCACAGTGAGTCAGAAAGATGAGAGGGAGGGGGAAGAAAGACAAAAGAGAGAAAAGCTCAAGTCATGACCCAGCAACGGGAGTCTCCAAGCTTGAGGAGTACACGGAGGTCAACGTGTACCCAGGGGAGCCCACGTCTGCCTTCTCTCTGTCCTGCCCTGCACTCATCTGTTGCTGCTTTCCCTTGCTTTTTTTTTTTCCCCGGCTCACAGGAAGGATGGGGTGTTTTTAGAGGCTCGCCGGAGTTTTCTCATCCCAGTATGCCGTTTTCCTCATGGAGCGCCTTATACATCCTCATCAGATAAAACACAAACGGCTCGGCCAACAGATCCGTGCCGATGTTTATAACGGGCCAGCAGGAGATTGAGCTTTGATGTTTGTGTTGTAGGATCTGAGGAGCGTGTGGCGTCGCGAACAGGATGATGCTGTTTGTGACATTATCTGATTAGTTGCGTATATTTTAATAGATAGCTTGTTAACGTGATATTTCAGCAGCTGACATCATTTTATCAAGGACGGTCTGCCGTACTAAGGATCAAGCCTTGCGGTCATACGTTCATATTTAGCAACATTCATTTTGACAGATGAGCATGAAACGAAAGGAAGCTCTTTGATGATGTTAAGTAAACACCCATGAAGCCCCCTCAAATTCGGGGAAGTCACGTCCTGGGACTCGCTGTTCCTCCTCCCATCGACCACTGTATTCGCAACTCAAAATATCCTGCCTGTCTGAACACAAAAGACCGGCTAAAGACAGATGAAAGAGAAAATGCACTTTGTAGTTTTGTCTGCAGGTCCCTTCGCCTTATTTTTTGTAAACAAAAGTGGTACGCTTTTTGTTTAAGCATTTTGTTTAAGGTTTTAAGGTAAAGTAGCGTCTGCGTCAAACAAAACTGCAATAATATTGTTTTCAAACAAGTTTTCAAAACACTTCTCCTGTTATTGGTCAGAAAAAACTGTAGTCCCGTTTCCAAACATTTGTTTGGGCTATTCGGGATACTCAGGCAAAGAAAGTACTGGGTCTCATTTGCTAATAATTTCACATTTTCTAAAAAAAAAAAAAATATATATATATATATATATATATATAGATTTTTTGTAAATGTAGAATAAATTTTAGTGTGAACCATAATTTGTGCGGTTCACACCGCATCTGATGTTTGTGCAAATGTCAGATTTTATGCACACTTGGTGAATGAGACCTAATGTGAAACTGGTATACGTCAGAAAATTACGCGTTTAACTCCAAGAAAGAGCCTTGGGAACAAGACTGCAAAACCGAGGGTTTAGTGGGAAAACGGTGATGTTCAAAAATGCAGAAAGTAGGGAAAAAAAGGAAGAGGTGAAAAAAAAAAAAAAAGCGAGCGATAGAAGAAAGGAGTGGTGCTCAGAAAGGTATTAGAGCTGACAGATGAACAGGAGTGGGGAGAAATTCTCCCGCAGCAGCTGGGACTGCAGTCATTATCCTGACAGGTGTCAATTAAGAATTACTGCCTGCCTCAGTCCTCTGCGCAGCCCAGCTGTCTGCGCAGCAGAGAAATAACACTTTACCCTTGTCACTTTGTTAGTTCGTAGCCATAGCCTCCGAAAATGAGTCGCCCCAACGCTAATCGATAACCAGTGTATTAGCAATTATTTTGCACATTGATTTACGAGGGCCAACGACGACTTCTGTGCTGTTATTAGCCCTTGATTAGATCTGCCCGCACACGTGAACACACACACACTCACACACGCATTCATAGCATGCTGCCCTGTTGCCAGGTGGATATATGTTTCCTCCGAGGCCCCGAGGTCTAGAACAATCTTAGTGCACAGTCTTAGTGGCCCTGTTGGGCCTTCCATCACCCGTGGCCGTAACAGAGACAGGCCCCTCTTAGGCCCCACATGCACCCACACACACACAAACATGTACAACACCTCTGTGGGGTTGAAATACAGCCCCATTTCAGACCGGCCCTGGATGAACGCTGATAGGGTTTGAGTATGTGTGTGTGAGAGAGAAAGAGAGGGGCTTGTAAAAAGCAAGAGTATTAGTGAGGTGTCGTGGTCTGTTTCAGCTAAATGAATGGCCCTTTGCTGTAGAAGGTGCTCCTGGTTACCGAGAGTTATGGCTGACCAGATAGGGGGCTTCTGGGTAATGTCTGTGTGAAGGAGCGCTGAACCTTCGCTACATTTATTTTCATGCCTGCGGTTATTTAATACTCAACTTTAAAGCCGTCGTCAAGAGCTTTGTAGGTGTCTTCATGCGTCTGCAACAAGTGTGCCAGGGCGAGATCTGAATTTTGGGATTTATTAGTTGCTTAAGGGCTAGTTCACCCAAAAGTGAATGCAGTGTCATCTTTTAGGTTTGTTCTAAACTCTTCTGTAGATCCAGAAAAGGGAAATTTGTCTTCAGACAGTTACAATTGATATACTACCACTCAAAAGTTTAGACTCAGTATTTATTTATTTATTTATTTATTTTAGGAAATTAATACTTTGAGTATTGGATTGATCTGAATTTGAAACTGAAGACTGTATTAATGGCTGCTGAAAATTCAGCTTTGCCATCACAGGAATAAATCACAGTTATTATTATTAAATTAATAATACATTTCTATAATATTGCAGTTTTACTGCATTTTGATCAAATAAATGCATCCCTGGTGAGCATAGGAGACTTTAAAAACAAAAAAAGAAGAAACATTTTTAAAAAAATCTTATTAGCCCTGTTTTTTTTTTTTTTAATGGGAATATGTGCATATATGTGACCCTGGACCACAAAACCAGTCATAAGTGTCAATAAAAAAGCTTCCCGTTGATGTATGGTTTGTTAGGATGGGACAATATTTGGCTGAGATACAACTATTTGAAAATCTGGAATCTGAGGCTGCAAAAAAATTGAAATATTGAGAAAATCACCTTTAGAGTTGTCCAAATTAAGTTCTTAGAACTGCGTTTTACTAATCAAAAATTAAGTTTTGATATATTTACGGTAGGAATTTTTCAAAATATCTTCATGGATAATGATTTTTGGCATAAAAGAAAAATCGATCATTTTAACCCATATAATGTATTTTTAGCTATTGCTACAAATATACCTGTGCTACTTAAGACTGGTTTTGTCGTCCAGGGTCACACATTTTTTTTAAATGTGTAAGTTTCAGCCATCATTTATTGTAATTAAATAGAAAAGATTTACCAGCACAGTCATCCGAATTTCTGCTTCTGTGTTTCACAGAAGAAAGTCACGTCAGCGTATTTATTTTTGGGTGAACTATCCCTGTAAATATTGTACTTTCACAAGCCATGAGGTAACTAGGTTATCATGTCACCTGTGAAAACAAAGCTTGCGTATGTGCTAGGTCGAGGCGAGTACAACAAACTCCCAAGTCTGAAATCGCCCTCTCACCCGTACATAGTGGTGGATTATGTTCTTTATGCTTGAGAGTGGGATTCGTGTTTGCTCGAGTGCGACCTTTGCCCTACAGGAACTAAAAAGAGAACCTAATCCCTGGGTTCCCCTGATGTGACGATGTAAGAACGGAGATCCCTCTCCCTCCACTCTTGATCAGAGGCGTTACGATTCTCCTCTATGAGCGCTAAGCCACTGGACACACAATGAGTGGATAAAGATAAGCCTCCAGCTTGTGTTGACACTCTCATTGAGCCCCATAATGCACTGCTCCGGATCGCTCTCATAAAGACTCGGCTCCCCTTTTTTACGAGCCGTCTTCGAACGCTCGCACAAAATGCCTCGATTTTCTGTGTTTTTACCCTGACACTTTCATTGCTCGTTTTTCGTGCAGTGTTTAAGACCGCATTTGCAGTCCATCACCCCTAAAGCTAGGTAAAGAGCCGCGTGTCACCCCCATCTCCTGCTGAGGGTCACTTTTATTAGCTTCATTGATAAAAGCCTGCCTGTGCACATAGACAATAGCTGGTAGATCCTCCAAGTGGCTGTATTTTTTTTTCCTGGGTGTTTTATTTAACTGATAGGACACTGAAAAGTAATGAATATCATTTTTTTGTCCACAGTTTTATGTTGCTGATAAGGCATCTGGGGAAAGCAGTACTGTTTCTTTTTTTTAGATGGACAACCGGCAAGGCGGTTGCCTTTCTCGCTATATATCATCGCAGCGAATGCTTTGATTTATACACTCAATCTTGTCTCAGAATCATCTTTTAAAATATGAATCTCTGGCATTTATATTTCAGGGTCTTTGATAAACACATGCCGAGTTAATATCGGTTTTAAAATAACTAATGCGACTAAAATAACGTCTGGTTTTAATTTCATTCACGCACAGAAGCCCTGAGGGACGTGAACTGTATTTGAATCCTCCTCATATCCGTTAATAGATGGGCGAACATGTCGTGACTAGTCTCCCAGAGTCAACTTTATAGGTATTTATAGTGATTTGGACACAATCGCATTCAAATGCCAAATGCCACATGTTCTGAGAGGCCTAAAGCTTGTTTGGAGACGACTCGCCCAGACAGTGTCAATCATAGCTTTGCTAAGCCTTGCTCTGAATCTTCTGTCTCAGAAACCAGCGGGGGGTGTCCTCTTCAAATCTGCCCCCACCTCCCCTCCTCTTCCTGTTTTTGCCCTCTTCTCTAGCGGCCACCGCTTTCTTGAAAAAGCCATATGCTTCCCAGTTAGACTTGAGCGTGTGCACGCATACACACGGCTAGGCTGCGACACATACGAGGATCAACTATTAACCTTGTCCAGCTGACTGAAAGCCATACGGTTGGTGGAACTTTAACCGAGGGACGCATCATTGATCATTGACTCGTTCTGCTCGGCCCCTGAAGTCTTGGGAACTTGAGATGAACAGATGTGCTGTAAAGAAGAAAAGTCAGGTGACTCAAAACGAGGAACGCAAACATTTACTCTTCCATTAACAGATCTGGGCTTATAAAAGCAAGACAAACTCTATCAGGGGAGGAATTAAATCAACAGTACAGGTTCTAGATCTTAGTACAGATTGAAAGTCTTGACATGTCAGCTCAGAAATTCAGCGTCTCAGGCCTAAACCGGTTCTAAACCAAAACATTACGATGTGTCAATCATATTTGGCAAAAACACAGGGAATGTGCCAGGGAATTTTTTTTTTCATTGACCGACAATAGGAGACAAGCGGTTTCAGTGTTCTGCTGAAATGTAGCGTTGACGTATGTGTGTGTCGGTGTGTTTTTATATGTGTGCGTGAGTGTGTGTGTAGCTCTTCTTCGCTAGCGCACCGTCTCCATGTTAAATTGGTTATGGCAGCGCAATCCAGCCCTACTTAGAGCCGTCAGAGCAGCCGCTGTGTGACGAGCCTCAGCGAGGACGTGTCATAAATACTGAGGTGTCGTTTCTTTCATGTAAATATACCTCTGTTTCAAGTATCGTCCGTCAATACTGCACACGGGGGGAGATATCTGGCTGCTGCACAAAGTGTGTGCTCTGGAAAACTGCAGCGGCTCCTATTAGGCCTAGTTTTGTCTGGGAGTCAAAGAAACACTTTTTTTTTTTTTTAAGGGGCATATATAAGGTGTTTTTCTTTGCTTTTTAAGCATTTCCCCCCTCAACTTTACTTAGCATGTTCGTCATGGTTTCTTGCACCACAAAATTGTAATTTAGTTTTCCATGACTGTTTTCCACCCTCTTTTAGATTCAGAGAATTAAAGGCAACACAAAAAAAAATATATCCAAAAAAGTCAGCTGAGAAAATGGTTTTAGTTACTGATTTTTGATTAACAATTACTGTTATGTTTTCTTTCAAAATGACATACACTGAGGAATTGTTCATACATTTCCTGTTTTTGCTTTTGTACCTTTAAGATTTAAACTAGTTCAAAAGTGGTCAGTAAGATTTTTAAAAATGTTTTGGAAGAAATCTCCTATGCTCACCAAGTCTGCATTTGTTTGATTAAAAAAATGATCATAATGTGGTAATATGGATAATTTAATTTAATTTCTTATTGTCAATGTTGAAAACAGTGCTGCACATATTTGAAAAAGTAATCATAACATTATAAATTATTTTACTGTAATTTTTCACCAGTTTAACGCATCCTTGCTAAATAAAATGCATTTTCAAAGAAATAAATCTTACTGACCTCCAACTTTTGAATGGTAGTTTAGTAACTGACCTTGCGCTTGTCTAACCTCTTTGCAAATTTTTCACTTTCAGTTATTAGGACAGGCCAAGTTGCTAAATAGTTCTTACAGCGTCAGCACACATGTGACCCTGGACCACAAAACCAGTCATAAGGGTCAATTTTCTGAAATTGAGATTTATACATAATCGGAAAGCTGAATAAATAAGCTTCCCATTGATGTATGGTTTGTTAGAATGGGACAATATTTGACCGAGATAAAACTATTTGAAAATCTGGAATCTGAGGGTAAAAAAATCCAAATGTTGAGAAAATCACCTTTAAAGTTGTTCCAATGAAGTTCTTAGCAAGGCATTTTACTAATCAAAAATTAAGTTTAGATATAGTTGTAGGAAATTTACAGAATATCTTCATGGAACATGATCTTTACTTAAAGCGAGACACTGCAGGTAAATAGGGTAAAAAAAATTAACTAATAGTTATCGCATTACTTACCCAGTTGATTGATTACATTAATAACTGCAAACATTTTTTGTATTACAAGTTTTCTAAAAGGTTAGGTTTGAATATGCAAATAAGGCATTATTTACTGAATATTTGCTAATTTGCATGCATTTCTAGTACAAAAATCTAAACACTGCATGAAGTCAGTTTTTAAAATTCTTGTTTAATTTTTCTTGACATGTTAGGGTCAAAAGTTTTTACAGAGGGAATTTTGTCACTCCATAATTCAGAAAATACTTAGAAAACAGTATATTTTCACAATTTTTGGGGATTTAAAATGTTGTATAAAATCAAGCAAACTATATATGAACAAATCCCTTTGTAAAAACCTTCAGGATATAGGCAGGAATAAAAATTTAAAGTTTGTTTGTGTTTCAGTGATACTGAAGTGGAGATTTGGCTCAGTGTAGGAGAAAAAACTCATTTTGAGAAAACAGCCTTTATAAATATGGATTGTAACTGAAATCTATTGACACAATTTGATAAAGTGCTATAAAAGAAACACTTAACAGTGTTTTCTTTCCATTAGTCTGAAAAAACACTTCATGAAAAACCAAAAAGCACAAAATCTCAAAATTGACAGGTGACAGTGTTTTTGCCTGCAAGTGTATCCTTAATATCCTAATGATTTTTGGCATACAAGAAAAATTGATTATTTTGAACTATACAATGTATTTTTGGCTATTGCTATAAATATACCCATGCTACTTAAGACTGGTTATGTGGTCCAGGGTCACATATAGTATCCATTATGCAAACCTGGAAAATTCAAGCTTTCCTTGATATGCCCATTTAAAATCACTATACCTTGAAGAAGTTGGCTTTTACTATCAGACAGTAAGAAACCAGAGTCACTTTGCAGGTTGAGTGTGACGTTTCCAGCCATTTGCATTCAAAATGGCGGTGTTTTGATGTTTAAGTGAGTATCAGCTCTCGAGCCGAATGTTAGGACACTGTTGTGGGACAGAAAGAGGGAGGAGGGGCCAGCACTGTCTAAAACCCATCACTCATTGGTTAATGATACTCTCCTCTCATTTAGCCACACCATTCTCCCATTCCCTCCTTCTTTTAACCCTTCACAAATCAAACGCGGGGTCATCCACAGTTCACGACCCCCAGGTGGTCAGGAAAAGCGCTACCACGCCCTCGAGGGTCCGTTTGACGGTCGTGTGTCTTTGTGTATGTTTTCCCCTAAACTGTTGTCCAGGTGCCGATTTCTCCAGCTTCATCGCCGCTGCTCTGTTTTTTGTCTCGCCGCCTGTTTGTCTGGTGTCAGTCTCACGGCGTGTGCGCACGAGGTGTTTTTTGAGCTCGGTGGCAGATTTATTGCCTTTGCGCTGTTATTGTGGTGTAAGAGCTGAAAAGTGTCTGTCTGTTCCTGTCACTAAAATATGTCAGATGTTTTTCCTTCATCTTTTTAAGGTGTCTGTTGATTGTAACCCATTGGCTGTATAAAGTTCTGGATTGCAGATGACAACATGTAAAAATCACCTTGTGTACATTTGTTGTTTGTAATAGGGTTTAAACATGCGCCGTTGTACGTAAGCCCCGCCCCTTGTGTTCATTTATTGGTTATTTTGACTAATTTGATAATGCGTTCAATTGCCAAGAAGCGTGTAAATGTGACCGATTAAAACCATTTTAAATCCAGATTTCCTCCCACATCAATGTGAAAATTGTCGTCAAATTCAGGTTTGGTCGTTAGTCTGTGCGAACGATCTTTGTGTGGCTCGCCTACATCCATCCTTGAGCTTTTCCTGCGAACTGTCAACTAACAAAATGCAAAATGAAACCTCTATCCCTCCCTCCCGCACTCCCTCTCTCTCTCTTCCTTTCCACAGTATCCTCTTTTCTCACACTAAATTTAGGTCACAGCTGTAAAGACAATGAGGCTGATTTGAGTATTTCTCTAGTACTTCCTCTGATGTTTGGTTTTTGTAGGCGAATACTTAAATAGACATGTTTGCATTTGATGCTTTTATCGTAGCGTGTCACTCTCCGAGTACAGTTCGGTAGTTTCTCAGTAGTGATATTGTGTCTGTTTGTTTCCTCTCAGGTAAAGAGAAACCCCAGAGCTGTGGAATTAAAGCCTTTTACCCATAATCCATCTGACCTAGGTTTGCTATTCCCCCACCGCAAACCTTAAATCAATCTACAAATTCAGCTCCATGTCCCAGCTCATAAAAGACTCTCCTTTCGCGTTCAAAAAAATGAGGAGAAAAGAATGGGAGAATAAAAAAAAAACAGCCGTGTAGGAAAGCAGGGACCTTATATAAAGGGCATGGTCTGCGTCCATGCCAGAAAAGCCTGATTTCCTTTTGCAGTGCGGCCATACATCAGAGGCCCTCCCAGCTGGACTGTCACACTCTGACAGAATGACATGTGTCATTTATCAAAGGGGCCAGAGCTTGGGAAAACTCATATGACAAAGCCTGGGAGAGTTCATTCCCCCTTATCCACATCACACACACATACACACACACGCACACACACACACACACACACACACACACATATAATCCATCTCTCTCATTCTTTCACTCTCTCACACACACACACACAATTCCCTCCCACCTTTTCGGCGCTCGCCTGTTGCCAAAAAATGGGTCTGTAATATTTCTGTCATCTACACACCAACTTGCTGTTCTTTTCCCCTTTCTCTCTCTCGCTCTCTTTCAAAAGTTTTTGCTGTGTGTTATTCTTCTCAAAAGCTGTTTTGCAAGTAGCAACGCTTCATCCGCATAATTCCTGCGTTAATTACAGAATCGTGTGTATTTGAAGTGATTAAACTCGGCGTAATGAAGCTGAAGATCTCAGATATCCTATATTGCGCGAGCGTTGCTCCGCTGGAATCCATTCATCATTTCGAGCAAACTTCATTCTTAAGTCTACGTGCACCAGCTGAGAGAGAGAGCGGGAAGGAGAGGGGTCAAATATAGTTCACACCGCTGTGTACTACTCTACAGGGCACATTCACCCATCACTCAAAATGTGCTTTCTGTCTCTCACTCTGAGGGGCGGGAATAGATGAATTCCACAGACTCTCAGCTCTGGGTTCCAGCGCTGCGTGGCCGACCTTCGACCCCTTAAACGAGCTCTGAATATGTGGTGTGTAATGATCCTCGCGCTGTAAACATTTAATGACGCAGGGACTGTCATGGGAATCTTCACATTCCCCACCCAGAGTTTACAAACTATGACTCTTTGTACAAATCTTTGCTCTGAGCATGAATCTTTGTGCTAAGTACCATGCTGAATTAGACACAACATCTTAATAACAAAGTGTTGCAGTCATGGCAGTTGGCAGATGATGTGAAGTTAAATCTGGCTCGCTCTTAGTATGAATCTTTTGCTCTAACGATTCATGCTTCGATCAAAAGATTCATACTCTGAGTACCAGTTGTCGGCTTTGAGTATGAATCTTTTGCTCAGACTACAAATCTGATACATTGAGCCATGTTTGTTATATGAGGTTGAATCTGGCTCACTGTCAGTACAGATCTTCTCCTTTGAGAAACGATTCATACTCTGATTAAAAGATTCATACTCAGAGTACCAGTTGTCTGCTTAAATTGTAAATATTTTGCTTACAGTACAAATTTGATACTTACATGAGGTTGAATCTGGCGTGCTCTCAGTATGAGTCTTCTGCTTGGAGGCAACTATTTGAGCTCAAAGCATTAGTCTTTGAATAAGCGTGAGTTTTCGTACAAATCTTTGCTCTGAGCGTGAATCTTTGTGTCAATTACCAATTTTTGTTCTGAATTAGACACATCTTTACTATTAAATGTAAACATTGATAAAACAATAAAGTGTTGAACTTGCGTAAGCAATGCAAAGTTTAATCTGGCTCACTCTCAGTACGAATCTTCTGCTCTGACAAACGATTCATACTCTGATCAAAAGATTCATACTAAGAGTACCACTTTGACTGATTTGATTGTGAAGCGTTTGCTCAGAGTAAAACGCTGATACATTGAGCAATGTTTCTTATGTGAGGTCAAATGTGCCCTGTGCTCTCAGCAACGATTCATGCTCCGAGAAAAGATTTCTACTCAGAGTACCAGTCTTTTGTTCTAATTATGAATCTTCTGCTTTGAGTCAAATCTGGCTAACTCTGTATGAATCTTCTGCTCTGAGTCAATTATGGCTTGCTCTCTGTATGAATCTTCTGCTTAGAGGCAACTATTTGAGCTCAAAGCATTAGTCTTTGTTTGAGTGTGAGTTTTCGTACAAATCTTTACTCAGCACGAATCTTTGTAACATCGTTAAAATGACAAAGTGTTGGAGTTGGCACATAAAAAAGTTGGTTGGCAAATTAAGCCGTCCTGATTGGGCAGGTAATGTTAAGTCAAATCTAGCTCACTCTCGGTACGAATCTTTTGCTCTGAGAAACTACTTGTACTCTGATCAAAAGATTCATACTGAGAGTACCACTTGTCTGATTTGATTGTGAATCGTTTGCTCAGAATACAACTCTGATACATTGAGCCATGTTTCTTTTCTGAGGTTGAATCTGCTCTGTGCTCTGTGCAACGATTCATGCTCCGATTAGACTATTTCTACTCCGAGTACCCGTCTTCTGCTGCAAGTATGAATCTTCTGCTTTGAGTCAAATCTGACTTGTTCTCGTTTTTTGCTCTGAGCATGAATCTTTGTGTCAAGTACCAGTCTTTTTTCTGAATTAGACACATATTACATGTAAACATCAATAAAACAACAGTGTTGGAGTTGGCAGATAAAAAGAATGACAGTTGGCAAATTGAGCCATCCTGCTTGTGTAGGTGATGCGAAGTCGAATCTGTCTCACTCTCAGTACAAATCTTCTGCTCTGAGAAACTGTTCATACTCTAAGCAAAAGATTCACAATCAAAGCAGACAAGTAGTACTCTGAGTATGAATCATTTAATCGGAGTACATTGAGTCATGTTTCTTAGGTTGAATCTGGCTTGCTCTCAGTACAAATCTGAGCAGAGATTCATGCTCTGAGGAAAAGATTTCTACTCCGAGTACCAGGCTTCGGCTCTAAGAATGAATCTTCTGCTTTGAGGCAAATATTTGAGTTTAAAGCATTCATCTTTGTATGAGTGCGAGTTTTCGTACAAATCTTTGCTTTGAAGGTGAATCTTTGTGTCAAATATCAATCTTTGTTCTGAATTAGATACATTATTAAATGTAAACATCAATAAGACAACAAGTTGGCTGGCAAATTGAGCCATCCTGCTTATGTAGGTGATGCGAATCTGAATTTGGCTCACTCTTAGTTCAGATCTACTTCTCTGAGCAAATGATTTGTGCTCAGAGTGAATGGCAGTTTTGTGCTCTGAGCAAAAAGATTCATATGCAAATGACTGAGTGTGAATCTTTGGCGTGAGTACAAATCTTTTAAAACACTGAGCCATGTCGTTTTTTTTTTTTTTTTTTGAGTGATGAAGTGTCAAATCTGGCTCGCTCGTAGTACTAATCTTCTGCTCTGAACAAACTGTCTTTTCCTCAGAGTAAAAGATTCGTACTTGGGTTACCAGTCTACCGCTCCAAGTATGAATCTTCTGCTTTGAGTCAAATCTGGCTCGTTCTTGGTATGAATCTTCTGCTTGGAGACAACTATTTGAGCTCAAAGCATTAATCTTTGTATGAGTGTGAATCTTTGTACAAAGTACCAGTCTTTGTTCTGAATTAGACACATCCTGATTATTAAATGTAAACCTCAATAAAACAAAGTTTTGGAGTTTGCAGATTAAAAAAAAAGTTGGTTGGCAAATTGAGCCGTCCTGTTTGTGTAGGTAAAGTTGAATTTGGCTCAGTCGCAGTTCAAATCAAATGATTTGTGCTCGGAGTGAAAGGCAGTTTTGTGCTGTGAGCAGAAGATTCATATGCAAATGACGAGTGTGAATCTTTGGCTTAAATACAAATCTTTTGATACACTGAGCCATGTCGCTTTTTTGAGTGATGAAGTGTTAAATCTGGCTCGTTCATAGTACTAATCTTCTGCTCTGAACAAACTGTCTTTTCCTCAGAGCAGAAGATTCATACTCAGAGTATGAATCTTCTGCTTTAAATATGAATCTTTTGCTTAGAGTGCAAATCGTTTACATTATATAATAAGCCATAGAGCGAAAACAAATGTGGCCGATGCCATTCCCGCTTTTTCTCCCCATCCGTCCCAAGTACGAATCTTCATTCCAAGTACGAATTAGTTAGAACTAATTAGTTCGTTCAGATACTTCATTCGCAGGTCGTTTTGTGAGCTCTTTTTCCTCAGGATATGAAAATTATGAATAAAAGATGGGAAGAACAAGATTAAATGAATAAAAATCTGTATCGGTACGTGGTACGACGTCATCTCCCCTTTAGGAGGAATTCTCTCTCTCTTTCTCAGCAGGTTGCCGCTCTTCCTTTCACGAATTCTCTTTTCTCTCTCTCTCTCCCCTCCACTTCTCCTCACGTTCCCCTCCCTCTCTCCATCTCTCCCTCCCTCCCGGTGGCGGGGCAGGCCTTTTCATTTGTCTTCATAAGCCTAATTTATTTTTGCAGCCAGATGTGAGCTGACAGGCATCAGTCAGTGGGGCCGCTGGTCCCCCCCCACCATTCTCAGGTCAGCAAAGCAGTCACGTCTCTCCGTTTGACTGAGTCCCCCATCAACATTACACAAGATGGATGTGTCTTTAAAGGCCAGATTGATTGTGGATATCGGAGTTATGGCATCATTTATCATGGTGAATATTATTTAGGTGCAGGGGAAGAACAAGAGAGAGGAGATGGGGGACGCGTATTGTTAGAGGGCAATTGGAAGGCTGTGAAAGTTTAATTGTATGTGTGTGTGTGTGTGTGTGTGTGTGAGCGGAAGGAGAGGTCGTTTGTTTCTGGAAGGTTTAGCGAGTTTTGCTATGCTTTCGCTTCTGCCTGGGAATATCATGTTGTGTTGAGGGATGAGCTTTTTGCACTTTTTTTCCTCTCTCTCTCTCTTTCTCTCTCGCTCCCGCTCGCTCGCTCTCTCTGTCTCTGATGTGTTGTTATTGATTGTGCGTGATGTGGGCCTCTGTGTGATTTAGTGCTCCTCTCAGGACCCTCCATACACTCGGCTCCTCTCTCAGCCCACTTTCACGCCCGTCACAGAAGCTTCTGGAAAAAAAGAAAGAGTCTCCAGCTCTTTGTGTGGCTGGGCCCAGGGTCAGAGAAGAGTGTTCAGGACACCAAGCAACAAATTTATCATTTTCCGTCCCTCAGCTTCAGTCTCTCAATGCGTCCAAGCTGAGGTGAGGCTTATTGTTAGATGCAGCAACACGTTTTCTTTCTGCTTTTATCTAGTCATCTTTCATCTCTCTTTAGGAAGGTGGGCTGTTCTATAAGACACATAACTTCCTTATTGTGGAGTGTGAACAATATAAAGCAGTTGCAGCAGATGGCACATGTGGTCTGACACACTGAGCCGAGGTGCTCATGTGGGTGACACGGGTTCAGATCTTGATCTGTCCCTTTTATTGTTCCTATTCAGTAATTGTTGTTTCAACTCTGTAGTTTATTTAATTGTAAAAAAGTTCTGTTTTACTAAATTACTATATTATAGTGTTTCCCTGATGATGATGATGATGATGATGATTATTACTATTATTTATTCATTTATCATGTTATTTTCGGATTCTGTTCCAACATATTTTAACTAATATATTTTCTTTCTATAATTATTATTATTATTATTATTATTATTATTATTATTATCGTCATCATCATTTTATGGTCCTTTTCCACAATTTTTTGTCTTATAAAGTTAGTATAAATCTGTTTTTTTTTTTTAAATTGTTATTATTATTGTTGTTACTTAATAATACATTATTATTATTATTATTATTGTTATTGTCACTTTATGGTCTTTCTGCAATTTTTTTGTGTAGTATTATAGTATAATTTCTTTTTTTCTGTTGTTGTTGTTACTTAATACATTATTATTATTATTATTATTATTTATTATCATTTTATGGTCCTTTTTCACAATTTTTTGTCTTATAAAATTAGTATAATTTAGTTTATTATTATTATTATTATTATTATTATAATTATTATTATAGTTTATGGTCATTTTCCACAATTTTTGTTGTTTTATAAAATTAGTATAATTCATTTTTTTCCTATTGCAGTTTTGTCTTATTCATCTACTGTATTTTTTCTCTTTTTATTAGAGAATTATACTGTATTATTATTTTTTTATTATACGGTATTATTATTTTGTCATTAGACGTTTAACATTTTTGATTTTACAGAATTTTTCTTTCTATTATTATTATTGTTATTGTAATTTTATGGCCCTTTTCTGCAATTTTTGTCTTATCTCTGCTGTTTGTTTTCCACTTATTCTTTAGTGTCATTAGTTTAATTTTTTTTTTTTCAAAATTAGGATGTGTATATATATATAGCATATTATTTTTCAGTTTTGTCTTATTCATCTACTGTTTTACATTACTGTTTTTTTTTTGTTTTTTTTTTAGTCATTAACAGTTTAACATTTTTAATTTTACAGATTTTTTTTCCCCTATTATTATTTAATTATTATTATTTATTGTTGTTATTATTATTATTATTATTATTATTATTATTATTATTGTACATTTGTAAAATATCTTTGTTTATTCCCTAGTAATCAAACCCATTTTCTAGCATTGCTAGTGCTGTGCTCTCTACCAGTTGCGCTACTGTTGCCATGAACTATTTTCTATTAATTTGAAATACATTTTTGTGTGTATGTGTGTGTTTTGGCACAATAAATACCATGACTGGTCCATCCTTTTTTCACTACCTACTTCACTGATGTCATTGACTCAGGAGCCAGTAGTTGCCCCTGAGCAGACCAAGGGCAAACGTAACACCAACAAGCCCTTCTCAGAGCAGGCTTGAATCGAACAAGCAAGAGAATACGGATGACATCAGACACTTATTTCTCTTAGTCGTTTCGACAGCAGAGAGAAGAGCAGAGCAGCCCATTTTATGGGACGGTATGGAGGATTATTTACGACACGGCCCCTTTTTTCCCCAGCGTGGAGATGCTCTTTGGAGCGCAACCTGATATCCAGTAGTAACAGTCTTCAGGTCTTCAGAGAGCTGCTAAAGTTTACAGTGATCTGACCCTCAGGGGCCTCCATCACAGATCATATAAAACAGGAAATCAGGAATAATGTTTTTAATTCTGAGCTCCTATAGCATTACAGGATGTCGAAAGGCAACGTTCCAGAGTGTGAAGGGCCTCTCCAGTCAACACTGACTGCCCATATTTGTCTGTATCCCACAGGTTTTCAGTGGTTTCGCCGTATGTGTATATACGTGTGCGTCCGGGGATCTCCGCCAAACGGCTGCTGCCCATATTTGTCTCTCTCATGTGCAGGGTTTCCCGGTCAGGGAAGGGTCAGGCTCTGGGAATGTATGTGTGTGTTAGCTGAGGGGCGGGATGACGGCACTGGCACATTTGATTGATGGGTAATTGTGCAACCAGACTCAGCTAGACCGAACTGGTGAGGTCACGGCCCGAGAGAGGAGGTGCTTTTTGTCCTTCTCGCTTTTTCTTGTCCCTCTCTGTGACGTCTTGCCATTTTCTTTGTTTTATTAAATGCCTGTAGTTCTTTCTTTCTTTCCTTCTTTCTTTCTTTCTTTCTTTCTTTCGACTGACCATCTTCTTTTCCCTCCTCCCCTTCGCTGTTTTCTTTGTCCCCCTTCCCAGGATTCCTCCTGTAGATGTTTTTTTCCCTTTACGTGAATTATTTTCTGCAGTCGCATGTTGATTACGGCCATTCATCAGGAGTGTCCTCTTTCAAGAAACTTTTTCGACAAAGTGCTCTCATCGCAATCACTTTTGTTATGGTTTAGACCTTAATCTATGATCTGCTATCAAACCCTGTTTGTACTTTGCTGCAGTCATATTTTACCCCTCCGAGTTAGGAACTTATCACGCTGAGCGATTGCTGGACGCTCTCCTCGCCGCGCTCACAGGTGCCGAACGGAGCCTTGCTTCACGGCTGTTTTTCCTCTGATTCACTCCAGATTAGATTACAAACAACCCACCTCTCACCAAACAGCTGCATTTCAGTCACAGATTTGACAGGAAGTCTTTAGCTCGTGATAAATAGGACAACAACCACAAACACGTGTATCGCATTCCAGCTAAATTCGATTTCTCTTTTGCTACTTTTAGAAATAAACTAACAGGATTGGGGAATGTCACCAGTGGGATTCAAACTCAAATTTCTGATGTGTGAATCAGAGCTCAATGTGTCGCAAACCGCTCAGCCACGGCTCCGACGTAAACTTTGTTTGTTAGATGCCTCAACGATGTTTGGTGTTGCTGTCTCAGGCCTTCGAGAGGATTCAGAGCTGAAGCTCTCGGCCGGCTGACAGGAATGAGAGAGGAAGAGTATGAGGTGGAAGACAGGAGCGTGTTGATGAGGGTCGCATTGCGTTCGTACTGCAGGCTCTACTGTTTTTCATCTTTTCTCTTTCAGAGCAGCCTGATTTATGGTAATTATCCATATTTAGGATCATCTATCAACTGGTAGTTGCTAGGCAATGGGAGCAGCTGCTGTGTGTGTGTGTGTGTGTGTGTTTGGGCTGGCGAGTTTTCTGTCAGGTACTCGGCTCAGGTGATGGCCTAGTGGAGAGACTGTGCTGGGGGATTTAAAGAGACAAAAAAAACACGCGCAATTCCTTCCTTCATCCTCGTTTTCTCGCTCTCTCTTTCTCCCGCTCTCAGTTTCCTTCATAGCTCCCTCCGCATGGGGGTTCTCTGTCTGTTCTGACATTGTTGTGTCTCTGAGCACCAGGGTGGATGGTGTGTTATCTGTTTCTTGGCGAGGGCACGACGTAGGGGAGACGCTGTATACGGGCGGCGTGTTTGGACTCCAAACCTCCGGGTTTAGCTCAGGATTAGGGAAACTGTGTGACCGAACGCAAACGCTTTTTCCCTCATAAAGGGCCAGATGGGGACGAGACTGCAGTGCTTTGGATATAATGGCCATTGTCTCACGGCTGGGCTGTTCCTCTATGACAACGGCGAAAGGTGATTTATTGACTGCGCCTGACGGCACGACGGCCCGCTACGACCAGACCTGGATAGAGGGGGAAAAAAAAAAAAAGATGAGAGAAAGCAAGAAGTATATAGAAACTGAAAAAGCTCTGCAATGCAGGAACAAGCAGCAGGAGATTGAGGATAAACAAACAATATGAAATATTTGTGTTTATTTTACAGCTGAAGAGATTATTAGAGACAGCTGCATGGATGGTTGGAAAATCACTTATTGAAGTCATTATTGATTGCAGCGCACATGTAGGGTTTTTTTTCTCTTCTTCTCCCCCCTCAGATACCAGGATCAAGCCGAACCCCTGGAAATCAGGCCTGTTATATTCGTTCTTCTCTCATCTTGACTGCTAGCGTAGCTCTTCGTCTCAGTTCAGGCGAAGTCCTGCTTGTCGAAAACGCGTTTTAATTATGTGTGCGAATGGGATGTACTAACAATAAAACGAAATGTCTGTTTACAAACATTGATTTACCTCAATTTCATTAATTTTGCGAGCCATTCAAATATTTGATTTGATATCTTCTTTGAATTGCGACCGAAACGCACGTGTGTATCAGATGCGTGTCACACGCAAACACTCTATCAACAGCGCTAATTACAAGAAGGTAATTATTTGTGGAAGTATTCAGGTGAAGATTGAGGCACCTTCAATTACTCAGCAATCATGAGTGCTGTTTAATTAGCTAACATGCACTCGTTTAGCCTCTCCTTGTTTACTCGGCTCTCCGTAATTCACTGTGTGGAGCTCGCGCAATAACAACATGCAGCACAGCTGCTTCACTCAGACTGGAAACGTCTTGGAGTGATTCTTCACTTAGGGGAACTTTTCTGTTGCCTAGAATAAATTTAAAGAAAAAAAAACAATGATTTTACTTCTAGTAAAGCATGTTACAGTAGCTTTCAAAGCTTTTTGGTTGTTATTGTTTATTGTGTGTTTTATATAGCTTTTTTCTCATTTTTGAGAATTAAATATTTTTCAAGAATTTAATTATTTTGGCTTTCATTTGAACATTTTATTATTTTTTTTAATTTTGACAGTGTTGTAGCTTCCACTTACAGTATTTGTGTTACAGTCAAGAAAATATTATTGTGCACTTTTATAAAGAACTTAATATTTTTAAGTTTATTTAGGGATCATGTCTACAATGATAGTAAAAAATTGATCTTTCTAAAAATTGTCTTTTTATTTTTTGTAAATATGGATGAAACATTTTTATGTTATTTTATTATTGTATTTTATTACTATCTATGACTAGCTTTCTAGCTGTCATTACCAAATAGGTTGTTATTTAAGATTTTTAATTGAGGAAAAAATCAATTTCTGTGCATTTTTGGATATAAAAAAATATACAAGAAAGAGACAAGAAATAATGATTTGAATAAGTTGTTATTCAAAATTAAGTAGGCATTGGTTCCTCCTAACTAAAGAATCAGCCTTTACTTGACAAAATTTGAGTTATAAAAGCTGGATAATTTAGTTTCCATATTTTGTACTTTGCAAATATCTGAAGGGGAATGCGTTTTAAAAGTTTATTTTATTTTAATAATAGTTATACCTAATAATGTGCTTAGTTTGCTTTTTAAGATTAAACTGATGTTTTATTTAATTAATTAATTTATTTTTCTAGCTGTATCTCTGGCCTAGTGAGGGTGTTACAGTAACGTGGTAGTTTATGATATCCACTTTTCTAGGTCGTTGTAATTTTGCTTCATCTTTACTTTGGGACAAGTATTACATAAATACATGTAAACTGCAAATTTCTTTTCTGTCCTCTAGGTTAAATGTAAAAACAAAACAAAAAAAAAACTACTTCTAGTAAAGGATATGTTATAGTAGCTTTCAAAGCTTTTTTTATTGTTATTGTGTGTTTTATATTTTTTCCTCATTTTTGAGAATTTTCAAGAATTTAATTATTTTGGCTTTTATTTGAATATTTTATTTTTTCCACTTGCAGTATTAGTGTCACAGTCAGAAAAATATTACTGTGCACTTTTATAAAGAACTTAATATTTTTAAGTTTCTTTAGTCTACCAGGACAGTAAAAAAAATTTGACCATTTTTTTTCTAAATATGAATAAAACTATTTTATTTTATTTTATTTTATTTTATTATTACTATCTATATTTAGCTTTTTATGTGTCATTACCAAATAGGATGTTATTTAAGATTTTTAATTTGAGGGAAAAAAAAACAATTTCTATGCATTTTTGTATATAAAAAAATATACAAGAAAGAGACAAGTTATTCTTCAAAATTAAGTAGGCAACGGTTCCTCATAACTAAAGAATCACCCTTTATTTGACAAAAGTTCAGTAATAAAAGCTGGATTTTTTTTTTTTTTTAGTGTTGGATTTTTTTTCATTTTAGTTTTGGCTTTTTTGGATTTAGTTTTCATATATTGTACTTTTGAGTTTTTGTTTTTCTAGCTATATCTCTGGCCTAGTGAGGTGTTACAATAACATGCTAGTTTATGATATCTGCTTTTCTAGGCCTTATTTAATTTAATCTTTACTTAGGGTCAAGTATTAAATAAATACATGTAAACTGCAAATTTCTTTTTTGGTTTCTCATCCTTTTTTTTTTTTTTCTACAGCTATTCGGGCTATTATTTAAGTAGCCGAGCAAACGTTAGTTCCTCGCATGTGCTTCTTCTCCTTAAAATATGTCTGACCTCACCGTACTCTTGCAGGGTGGATTACCTAAGTAAAGTAAATTGCTGTTAATAATCCGTTAATTGAGCCCTTTCATTATTCAGCAAGCATTTTGATATCGGTGTTCAGCAGTCTTGGGGGATGATGGGACGTGAGCGCCTTGTTGTGGTTCGTGTGGCCGTGAGACCTCCATTCACAGGCTGCTCTGAATGAGGACGTAACGGCGGCTAAAGGAGACAGACCCCGTCTCACTCCCCCGGTGCTGCTGTCACCTCTGCTTTGCTCTTCCCTCCCTATTGTTTGAAGCTAATGTAAAACGCACTGTCTATATGACCCATTTTAGCAGCCCATTAGCATAATTTGGCTGTCGCATGGCCACCGAGTTAATGTACTTGCAAATGACAGGGAAAGTGTGTTATACGACCTTAGGGTTTTTAAAAATTAAATGACAAAGTAGGCCGCACTTTGCATAAGTATGGACTTGACATTGGAGCGTGTGTGTGCGCGTCTGTGTGTGTTAGCGACCGACTGAGTGAGTGATATTGTAGTGTGTCAGTGCAAGGTGAGGTGAAAGCATTCACACAGTGGTATTTTAGTTTGTTCATCTACTTAACATTTTTTTTTTCTGTTTTAGAAGAGATACAGAAAGCATTAGTCAAATTTGATATTTTAGCATTTTTAATGGATTGTGGGCCTATGGACACCTTTGATAAAGGGTTATTATACTTAGCCTAACTGAAACTGAAACCATTTAAAAAGATTTTCATTGTTTTAAATAAAGTAAAGTAATAAAAAATATTTCAACTAGCTGCTGAGTCATTTTTAATTTAGTTTGACTTTTCTTAAAACTAGTAACTAAAACTTCATATATAATTAAAATGTACAAATACACACAACAAAATTATTAAAAGTTTAAAATGAAAATGGGAAATCTATAATAGTATCTTAATGATACTAAAATAACACATATCTGAAAGTGTTTTAAAATATATGTGACCCTGGACCACAAATCCAGTCATAAGGGTAAATTTTTTTAGAAAAATTGGGAGTTATACATCATCTGAAAGCTAAATAAATCCGCTTTCCATTAATGTATGGTTTGTTATGACAATATTTGGCCGAGATACAACTATTTGAAAATCTGGAACACTGTAACATTGTTTCAACTTAAAGTGTTCGTGCTGCCTTAAAATTTTAAGTTTAGTCAACATGAAATGTTAAATTGTACTACATGGAAAAAATGGATATTTGAGTTGAGTAAACTTAAAATTTTAAGGCAGCACAAACACCTGCCTTTTTAGGTTGATACAACTGTTTTTAAGTTGGGTTTTTATAATACAGTGAATCTGAGGGTGCAAAAAAAATCAAAATATTGAGAAAATGGCCTTTAAAGTTGTCCAAATGAAGTTCTTAGCAATGCATATAACTAATCAAAAATTAAGCTTTGATATATTTACGGTAGGAAATGTACAAAATATCTTCATGGACCATGATCTTTACTTCATATTCTAATGATTTTGGGCATTAACAAAAAATTGATCATTTTGACCCATACAGTGTATTTTTGGCTATTGCTACAAATATACCCATGTACTCAAGACTGGTTTTGTGTTTCAGGGTCACGCATTGTTTTTTTTATTTTATATTTCACACCCAACTATTCTCAAATGCAGCAAAAAATGTAATCATCAGGGAATTAAATGCAATCTGAAGTAATAACTTTTGAATCATTTTATATCAGTCATCCGTGCGCAGTTATCAGGCTATTTATTCTTGTTTCCTCCTCTCAGTTTAATGTAATTCTTCGTATTTTTAATGGCTCGGTCTGTTGCCCTAGTTCTATACCTCCATCCATACTCGTCCGCAAGTATCTAAAGCGAAAAGATGAATTTGGAGCGCAGAATGGAATGCCACACCAGTTCTTCAGGGGCCTGAAGCTATTCCGCCATATGGTGGCCTATTCCACACGGAGGATGGTGGGAGGGGGCTGGGCCAGCCTTTTACAAGAGATGCTTAAAGAGGCAAAGCAGATATTAATTCAGAGAGCCTACTCCAGAGTGTCCGCAGGAGCACAAATCACTGTCAGCGGATACGGAGAGGTGGGCAGGGTCCGTGTAAAACGCCCGTCTGCACTTCAAAGCCTTCTTTTGTTTAGTCTGTAATAAAGTTAGATGTGTCTCGCAGAGAAAAGGGACGAAAAAAGCCTGGAGACAGAGCACAAAGGAAGTCCTCAAAGAGGACGATTGTGTGGAAGATGGTGAAAAATGTGAAGGCTTTTCTCCCCTCGTAGGTTCACATTGGGCTAGAGAGAGGGAGACAGGGTGGGGGTCAGATCTACAAGCCAAACCCCCCTCAAAAATCTGTCCATCTCCGCAGTGCCCTTATTACTTTGAACAGCAGACATCAATCAACGTGCGTCCGCGGAATAAAAACAACGATCATTATTCACAGTTCAGAATAAAGGAAGTAAGTGCAAAAAAGGTTTACAGGCAGGGTCCAAAATGAACACTTGCCAAGTGACAAATGGGAGTTAGACAAATTGGCATTGGAGATTAATTAAAATGGTTACTTGCATGGAAATGCCACATAATACAAAGCTTAAATCAAATCGTAAGAATGATAATTTGACCCTCACTGATAAAGTGAAATGAGTGATTCAACTCAAACCATTTAACCAAAGAAAAATCAGTCATGACCTTTACCTCAGTAAATACCTTGCTTTTAAAAGTTTGAGATGCCTGAAGTTTTTTTTTTTTCCCCAACCGTTTTTTTTACTCAGTGTTGCAAATCATATGGAATGTATAATAAAAGAACAAATTAGAAACATATATTAGAATGCAAGTTACATAACAACCTTTGTAATATGCAATAATATCTGCATTATGCAGTCAAATGAATCTATTAGACACATATGAGGATGCAAGTTATGTAAAAACCTGCACTGTTTGTCACTAATGTGCAATAATTTCTGCATTATGCAGTCAAATAAATATATTAGAAACGTATATGAAGATGCAAGTTACGTAATGACTTGCACAGCTTGCAACTAATATGCAAGAGGAAAAACTAAATACTATTCTGATAAATATACACTTTGAATGAAAATGTTATTTTTATATTTAGTTGTTGTTGTTGTTGTTTTGTTTACTAACAAAATTAACAACATGTTCATTCAAGATTCTTTGTACAATAACTTGTCTGAGAAACCGCCACATCTGTACACCTACTCAGCATACAGTTGAGGTCAAAAGTTTGCATCCCCCTTTCAGAATCTGAGAAATGTTAATTTTACCAAAATAAGAAAGATCATACAAAATGCATGTTATTTAGTACTGAGCTGTAAAATATATTTCACATAAGATGTTTAAATATAGTCCACAAGCAAAAATAAGAGTTGAATTTATAAAAATGTCCCTGTTCAAAAGTTTACATCCCCTTGATTCTTAATATTGTGTTGTTACCTGAATGATCCACAGCCGTGTGTTTTTTTTTTGTTGTTGTTGTTGTTTAGTGATAGTTGTTCATGAGTCCCTTGTTTGTCCTGAACAGTTAAGCTACCCGCTGTTCTTCAGAAACATCCTTTAAACACAAATTCTTTGGTTTTCCAGCATTTTTGTGTATTTGAACCCTTTCCAACAATGACTTTTTGATTTTGAGATCCTTCTTTTCACACTGAGGACAACTGAGGGACTCATATGCAAATATTACAGAAAGCTCAAACACTCACTGATGCTTCAGAAGGAAAAACTTTTTGAATTTGAAGATCAGGGTAAATTTAGCTTATTTTGTCTTCTGGGAAACATGTAACTATCTTATGTAGCCTCTGAAGGGCAGTACTAAATTAAAAAAATAGATATATTTGGGAAAAATAAGACAAAAATCCACATCTCCATTCTGTTCAAAAGTTTTCACCCCCAGCCTTTAATGCGTCGTTTTTTTCCTTCCGGAGCATCAGTAAGTGTTTGCACCTTCTGTAATAGTGCTCATGAACAACTATCACTAAACAAAGAAACACAGCTGTGGATCATTCAGGTAAGAACGCGGTATTAAGAATCAAGGGGATGTAAACCTTTGAACAAGGTCATTTTTTCTTGTGGACTATATGTAAACATCTTTTATGTAAAATGTGAAAGGGGTAAACTTTTGACCTCAACTGGATTGTCTATTTCTGTTTACTTTGGTAAACTTAGATTTTTCTTCTTCCGATATGTAGTAACACATACATTCTGCATTCATTTCTAGAAACTGTGCACTTGCCGTCGCCAGTTTCGCAGACAGCCCTGCCAGACTGCAGCAGGCCATAAGTGGACCGGGGCAGACAGCATCATGCTACCGAAGCCTTGTTTTAACTGCCCTGGAAAAAGGGAAGAGGGAGGGAGAGAGAGAGATTGCTGCATTCTCACTGACATGCAGAGCATTACCATAATTGGCTTTTCTACATGATAGGACAGAGGAAATAATAATGTCATTTTATTTACAGCCTTCAGTGTCCTGCCCCGTCTCCCCCTCCTCCTTTTCTCTTTCTCTCTCCATCTCTCTCCCTGTCTGCCTTCAGCGTGCTGCGTAGGTCAAAAGACATGGTTTGATCAGCCCTGTCCAAAGGCATCAAAGTTGAGTGGCATGTAATGGAGACCCAGTGACAAACCACATCGGCCAGCCAAATAAGACTTGCCAGTTTTCCCATTAAAATGTCGGGTAAACGGCGCGGCTTTCCTCTGCACACTCCAAAACCACTCTGACCGGCTAAATCAGCCGACTGAGGGAAGGCAGAATTGGACATTAGTAGTGCAAATGACTGTAGTGATTGCCCCCTCTCCTCCTCGATAAAATAAATAAATAAGAGGAAGAAGGCGGGGAAGAAAGAGAGAGAGGCGTTCGGAGGGCCGTGTTAGTGACAGTCCAGGAAGGAGAGGCCTTCGGCATCTGCGCTCTGTCCGTGAGCATTCTCTTTCAAATCTTCGAATTTGAACACTTAGGCCTGACGCGTCTCAAGTGCACCAGCCAGCTCAATCAGACCTGGTTTTGTCCAAAGCGGCAGAAAAGATGTATTTTTGAAGAACAGCCCAAGTCGCTTTGTTTCAATACGTAACAAGCTCTCAAGGCAACATTTTGAGGCATCATAAATAAGCTTTAGTTATGTACGTTATGTGGTTTAGTGGTTAGCATTGTGCTCTAGCGAGCATATGGGAAATTTGGGTTCGAATCCAGCCAGTGAGTATTCTCGTTTTTTTTTGCTTGTCTAGAGTCACGGCTTGCTAATTCTCCTCTGTTTGTTGGGCAACTGCATGCGAATCTCAACGCTCGAGTGCTCGTATGTGGGCGGTGTTTCTAAGAGCTGGCACTGGCTATGTTTGTGTGTGCGGTGTCATGGGTGTCTATAGCAAGGAGGTTCACTCTGCGGCTGATCTTTGTTGGCTGAGACGGTGAGCTCTGCTCGTGTGCGTATGTGTGTGTATGTCCCGCTCATGTCCCGTTGCTGTGTCACCTGTCTAAACTCAGTGAGATCTCAGCAGCCACAGTGACAGCTCCACTCTGGACACAGATGGCCACGCTCTCCTGCACAACACACATACGCGCACACACCTCACATCTCGCACACCTCATACATGCACACGAGCACAAGGCCCCGGTGCTCTGGCTGATCGTTTTAGATGTTGGTGGGCACTCAAGAACATACACACCTTTGTTCTGTCTGTCCATACTGGGGTGTTGCGTTTGATAGAACACACGCAAGCACAGGGGCGTAAGAATGATTTTAAAATCACGTGGGGTGGGAGGGTGCACATTCTAAATATTATCAGCCTGGCTCATGAATATTAATTAGATGAGATAATTCTTGTCAAGTAGTTTTAAATGATTAGCTGAAAGGCATGTAAGTGGCTGCCGTAATAGGAAGAATACAACAAAGCAGGTGTCTCAAGTTTTTTTTTTTGTTTTTTGTTTTTTTAAAACTAAGACATGTAATTGTGTGAATAATTTGTTTAGAAAATATGTGACCCTTAACCACAAAACCAGTCTTGGGTAGCACTGGTATATTTGTAGCAATAGCCAAAAAATACACTGTATGGGTCAAAATTACCGATTCTTCTTTTATGCCAAAAATCATTAGAATATTAAGTAAAGATCATGTTTCATGAAGATATTTTGTAAATTCTGTACTGCAAATATATCAAAACTTAACTTAATTTTTGAATAGTAATATGCATTGCTAAGAACTTCATTTGGACAACTTTAAAGGTGATTTTTCTCAATTTTTCTCAATTTTTTTTTTTTTTTTTTTGCACCCTCAGATTCCATATTTTCAAATAGTTGTATCTCAGCCAAATACTGTCACATCCTAACAACCATACATCAATGGAAAGCTTATTTATTAAGCTTTCAGATTATGTATAAATCTCAATAAAAAAAATACCCTTATGACTGGTTTTGTGTCCAGGGTCACATATATATTTAAAATATTATTTGTTAAATATAATACATGTACAGAGGATGCAAATATTACAGAATATGACACAAAATAAAGAATTAAGTATAAATCACAAATTTTTCTTAAGTAAAACTGTCCAACAGTGACACCAGCAGGTGAAGTTGCAGCGGGAGTCTGCATCTCTCCCATGCCTCCCCTGAGCCCATTGAGTTTTAACAGATCCCCTAAAGTGTGCCTTGAGTTTGGTGGGTGGTAATTGAGTATGAATGGGGAAAGGTAGCATAAGATCATTGCGATATGATCAGATATGACTGGTTATGAACAGCTGTGATTAGTTAATGTGATAAAAATCCCATCTCCTGAGATCATGCGCACTCTGCTAATCAGTCTGAATGAACAATCTAATGATGTTAATAAGTAAACAACTCTTCCATATCACTAGTTTGTCACATCAAAATCAAACTTCAAATGGTCTGAAAACACGATCTGTGGGATTTTTAGATAGCAACAGCTTGTTGAAATCAAAAGTACATCTCTGTGACCAGCGTTTACTGAGCTTTTATGACCCGAAAATAAGTTTATTATGAATAGAACAGCTGAACATCGTTCATAAAATGTATTATTGTTTAAAAAATATATATGGTTTAAATTGTTACTGCCTTGAGTTATAACTAATGAGACTTATACTTGGTTATATTGGCTATATAATTACAAAAATTTTTTTGTAATTTTAATAATAATTTGTGATTCTGGACAACAAAACCAGTCTTAAGTAGCACGGGTATATTTGTAGCAATAGCCAAAAATACATTGTATGGGTCAAAAATGATAAATTTTTCTTTTATGCCCAAAATAATTAGGATTTTAAGTAAAGATCATGATACATGAAGATATTTAGTAAATTTCCTACCTTAAATATGTCAAAACTTACTTTTTTTTGCACCCTCAGATTCCATATTTCAATTGTATCTCGGTCAAATATTTTCCTATCCTAACAAACCATACATCAATGGGAAAGCTTTATTTATTTAGCTTTCAGATGATGTATAAATCTCAGTTCCATAAACGTGACCCTTATGAGTGGTTTTGTGGTCAAGGGTCACATTTATATTTCAGTATTTGTAAATTAGGTGTGTGTGGAAACGAATGAATTGGAAACCAAATTTGTTTTGGCCTCCTGAATGTGATTTAATTGTGTTGAAAAAGAGTTTCAGGCCTCGTTTTGCATGCTATCCTTGGAAAGTGGCTGCTTCAGTCAGTAAATCAAACTCTCTCTCATTCCCTGGCGCATCAAAGCATCGTCTTTTTATAGCAACTATTGATTCGCTTAATTGTGTGTATTCTTAACAAGTTATCTGTGCCGTTTTCTGCCGCCAGTACAATGCGGGCTTATTTTTGACTGACAAACACAACAAGCCCCTCCCCCCCTCCTCTCCTCTTAATCCCTCTCTTATTGTTCGGCGTGATGTTTAAAAGCAGGCCCCCGATAAGAGATGTCAGCAGTCAAACTTCTGATTGGGTTATTAAGTGTGAGCTGTCGTTGCCGTCGTCTGGCGGGTTTCTTTTTTTTGACGCAGATGGCAAAAAATTGCCAAGTCGTGTTTGACGGCTTGATGCGAGGACAGTGACATGCCAACGCGCATGCCTGTCAGATGCCATGCGGTGTCAGGGGCTGAGGAGACGCGCTCGATTTAGTGTCAGGTTCTGCCCATCTCTTAGCGAAAAAAGCCTTCTCGTTCCAGCTTTCTTCGGCGCCCCCCGTCTCACTTTTCTCTCTCTCTCTCTCGGCCCCTCGATCACTCTCTCTGTAATTACAGCAAAGATGAAAAACTTCTCTCTTTGTTTTAACGTGATAAGCTGTCTTAAATGCTGCAGTGACTTGAGGGAATTATCAGGGCTTCAATCCACTGAACCGTGTTGCGGCGTGAACATTTCTTTTAAAGCGATATTTGGATAAGTGATTTATTTGACAGTTCGTAATGTTTATTTCACCAAATCCTTTTCGCTTTACGCCGCCTACTTGATTTCTCCGAGGAATTGACGGATTGAAATCCGTCGGAGAGAGAGAGAGAGAGAGAGAGCTCGAGGCGGAATCAGCGATTCCTCCGGATCAGAAGCCGTCCTTTAAGAGCGGGAACGCCACGTACGCCGCCGCGTTCCCAGCTGTTCACGCCCCTACAGCTTCCTCCACGCAGCTGTAAATGGCACCTTACAAACATCAGGTACGGAGTCCGTTCTGATTACGTGTGCTCAGCTGCACGCCGTTTGAAGCTGACAGCACATCTGCTTCAACCACTGAGACGGATCTTGGCATCTCGGACAGACATCTCCTGGTGGCTCGCTGAGATAAAGGAACAACTCTTCAAGCGCTGCCTGTCTCTTTTTCTTCTCTTTACTCCCTCCATCTCCTCTTCTGCTCCCCTCTTTTCCTGCTCTGTCTCTTTCTATTGCCTTCAAAGTTGAGCAGGCTGTTGTTGTGGCTTTTCTTCTCGTGTTGTGTTCAAAATGGCTGATAGTAACAATACCGCTCTCACAAAGCGAACAGGAGGCTTTTTTATAGCTGGACATGCTGTGAAGATGCGCGTGCACACGCGCGCACACACACAGGCACGCTCGAAAGAGGTACTTTGATGTGTTTCGATGACGGAGAGCTCATTTTGTTTATCTCCCACTGCAGATCGAAACCAGCTGATGAAACAGGAATTTAATCCTACCGCTCCTCATTAAGCACTTGGTCTCATGGACCTTTATTCTCTTTTCATTAAGCGAATTAAACGAGTAGCGTTCTCTCTCTCCCTCTCTCTCGCTCTTTTTGTCTCGCAGCTGTGGGTGCCGACAGTGGGCTATCACTCTGTTTTTTCTGTCATAGCTCTGTCGGCACACAATAGAGTGAAGGAGCTTTTTGTGGCTGAAACATGAAACCTTACATTTGTGAACATTATTGTTCTGTTCCTTTTCCCCCATGTAATACATCTGACAGTACATCTTATTACCACACATTTAGCTGAGGAAAATAAGCATTTTCTGCTGTGTGGCGTAGGCAACATTTTTCAGTATCCTCTTTTTTTACCTTGAGAAATAAATGTGCACTTAGCAGTAATACACAGAGCAAAAAAAGAGCCGTATTTGCACAAATAAGCATGAATGCGTATTTCTGAAAAACACTTGTGGGCCGATGCTGTTTTCGCTAAAAATCAATGCATTAACTGGTTTTTATCAATCCGCTGGGACTCTTTTGGTCAAAATATCGACAGGGGAGGAATACATCGATGCCGATGTTTAGAGAGCAGGTGGCCGATATACTACATATAAAGCAATTTAAAATATAATTATAAAAATATAATATGACTTTTCCAAAAGATTGAACAAATAATGAAAGCCTTTTGGCTTTAAAACAACACTGACTTTCATTCACACACACACACACACACACACACACACACAAAACAGTTAATGACAATTTGGAAGTAGATTTTGAGTCTGACGCAAAAACAAATCCTGCTAAATCCCACAAGCAGGCTTGGTTATCGGTCAGTAATGAAATACTGGCCAATTAACCGGCCTATCACTAGAAGGAAGGTGCACTAAAGATGGTTATGCATCCTCTTCTCTTTTCTCTCACTCTCTCTTTTTCCCCTGTGGCTGCACACACTCTTGACTCCCTGAGAGTTAGTACAGCATGGACCATGACAACATGACATGCCATTTCCACTTGCATTTTAGCATGACTCGCTGCGAGAACTTCCATCGCCTCTGCCAACGGCATTGAGGCAAGCTGCACCCCGTGCTGCATCCCTGGCAATAACTCAGACGCAATCTCACACTCAGAGGAGTCTAGCTTGGCTAGTGCATGGGAGAACTGGATCAATGTCACACACAGTCTGTGCCCTCTAACTACAGGGAAAAGGAGGACGAGAGAAAAGCGAGAGAGAGTAGTCAATATGGTGGTGTTCATGTGGAGTTCGTTTTTTGTAAACAAAAGGAGTGGGGGGTACATTTTGTAATATTAGATGTAAAGGATGCATTTTTACAGCAATTTTGGAATGATAATATTTTGCTTTCATTATGTTTACAGTATAAAAGTTATCGTTTTTTTCCTACATACATTTTTTTTGGCTTCAGAGGACTGGTTTTCAAAGGAGGACTCTCCTCTGCCCTCTTTACCCTTGCTGAGCTGTTACACAGGATAGCTTTGTAGTCTCAGCAGTGAAGGGTGCTATCTATCATAGTCAAGATATGGATGTTTGCCACTTTATAATTGCAAACCTGCGTCCTCTGCCAGGACTATTGACAAAAATCTCTTTAGGATCATTATGTAGGCATGCACACACACGCACACGTGCAATGACACATTTTCCACACCTTGATTTCACTTATTCAACAGTCCATGTTAAGGTGCACGTTTTAGGGGCTCTTTTGTCTCATCATCTGTTTTTTCCCCTCTGTTTTGTTTTCTCAGCCTACGTGCCGGAGGACGAGCTTAAGGCAGCTAAGATCGATGAGGAGCACCTGCAGGACGACGGACTCTCCTTAGACGGTCAGGACGCAGAGTACCTGTGCAATGAAGAAGACGATGGCCGTGAACAGCTGAGCTACCAGAACTCTCCACTCAGCAATGGCACCAACCCAGATGCCGGCTACGGCTCGCCCCTCAGCGACACCAGCGATCACCTGGCTGACTTCAAAAGCACCTCCTCCAAAGAAGGCCAGGATAAAGAGGAGGTTGAAGACATGGACACAGATGCTGGACTGTCTTTGCAGGACAGCCTGGCCCAGATGAAAGCAGTCTATGCAAACCTGATTTCAGATGCTTCCTGGTCGAGTATCACAAAGGACATTATGAAAAGTAAGCAGGTTAGTGCTAGCAGCACTAACAGTACTCCAAGCAGCCACAAGGGGAACAACAGCGTTGCAAACAGCCATGCAAGCAGCATTACAAGCAGCGGAGCTAGCGGCAGCAGCAACGCTAGTGCTAGCACAAAGACAAATGTGACGCCAAGCAGCAATTCTACAAAAGCCACCCCGTTAAACAATGCCAACAATGGACCCATCAATGGTGCTAACAGTGGGGGTGTTGCATATGACTGGCACCAAGCAGCTCTTGCTAAAACCTTACAGCATACGCCCTACCACCTCATGCCTGAACCAAGTCTCTTCAGCACAGTGCAGCTGTACCGGCAAAACAATAAGCTGTATGGGCCTGTGTTTACGGGCGCCAGCAAGTTCAGATGCAAGGACTGTAGTGCAGCCTACGACACGCTTGTAGGTCTCACGGTGCACATGAACGAAACCGGCCATTACCGTGATGACAACAAGGACAAGGAGGAGGACAGGGGCAAGAAATGGTCCAAGCCACGGAAGCGATCCTTAATGGAGATGGAGGGCAAAGAAGATGCTCAGAAAGTCCTGAAATGCATGTATTGTGGCCACTCGTTCGAATCCCTACAGGACTTGAGTGTCCACATGATCAAAACTAAACACTACCAGAAAGTGCCTCTCAAAGAACCAATGCCAGCTCTCGCCTCAAAGCTGGTGCCCTCCACCAAAAAGCGAGCGTTCCAGGACCTGATGTCTCCGTGCTCACCCGAGTCAATCTCTAGCACCCCTGGCATTCCACTGGCAGAGACTGCACCCACCAAAGATCAGAAGATTTCCAACCCATACGTCACAGCGAATAACCGTTATGGCTACCAAAATGGTGCGAGTTATACCTGGCAGTTCGAGGCCCGGAAAGCTCAAATTCTTAAGTGTATGGAGTGCGGCAGTTCCCATGACACCTTGCAGCAGTTGACAGCCCATATGATGGTGACTGGACATTTTCTCAAAGTCACGAACTCTGCCTCTAAAAAGGGTAAACAGTTAGTGTTTGACCCTGTGGTGGAAGAGAAAATCCAATCCATCCCTCTTCCACCCACGACAACACGTCTGCCAGCTCCCACTATCAAATCCCAGCCCGATTCTCCAGTACACCCATCCAGCATGGATGAAAGGAGGGAGTCGGAAGAGGAGAAAGTTGAGGAACCTGAGGAGAAGAAAATCAAGCAAGAGAAAGAGGATCCTGCTGAGAAGGTGGAAAAGTCTGAGAAACCCAGTCATTACAAGTATCTAAGAGAAGAGGATCTTGAAGAGTCTCCTAAAGGTGGACTAGATATTCTCAAGTCATTAGAAAATACAGTCTCCAGTGCAATCAGCAAGGCTCAGACAGGTACGCCCACCTGGGGTGGATATCCCAGCATTCATGCCGCCTACCAGCTCCAAGGGTCTGTAAAGTCATCTATCCCTGCTGTCCAGAGTGTTCAGATGCAACCAACATTCAACGCCAGCAGCTTGAAATCTCTGACCTCTGACTCCAGCACTCTGATCCACTCTCCAAGCAGCCCTTCACCACCCCCAAACCATAAAAGCAATGTCCTAGCCATGGAAGAGCTGGTGGAGAAAGTAACAGGGAAAATTCCTTCGAAGAAAGACAGGGATGAAAAATCAACTGAACGTAGCTCCAGACATCTCACTGCTGAATTGCCCTCTCCTGTCCTCAAAGAGCGAAAGGACCTGCCAAGACAAGACGATCTTAGCAAGCCAACAAAAAACGGCACTGTAGATAAAGACCAAGAGCACGTTGCAGTTCGGGAAGGAGAGTACAAGGAAAGCCATGCAGATAATCCTGTAAAGAACGGAACAGATGCCCACAAAACGCAAGTCAGCAATGGTTGCGGCAATTTAGGAATCATCACTGACCACTCACCAGAACAGCCTTTAGTCAACCCCCTCAGTGCATTGCAGTCTATCATGAACACTCATTTGGGCAAGGCCTCCAAAACAGTCAGTCCACTCCTAGACCCACTAGCAATGCTGTACAAGATCAGCAACAACATGATGGAAAAGCCCATGTACAATCCAGCTCAGGTCAAGCAAGTCGAGCCCATCAACAGATATTTTGACAATGACGACGATCAGCCCATGGACTTGACAAAGTCCAAAAGTGGCAATGGGCCCACAAACAATTGTTCAACTACTGTTATCAGCAACAGCAGCATCACAAACAGCGCCAGACCCATCTTGTCCACGCTGGCTGAATCTGTCTCATCTCCTCTTCGGGAGAATGCCCTGATGGACATCTCCGACATGGTGAAGAACCTCACGGGTCGCCTGACGCCAAAGTCATCCACCCCTTCCTCCATATCCGAAAAGTCGGATGCAGATGGCTGTGCTTTTGAGGACGGCCTGGAGGATCTTTCACCCGTCCAGAAGAGGAAAGGCAGGCAATCGAACTGGAACCCTCAGCATCTGCTGATCCTTCAGGCTCAGTTTGCGTCCAGCCTTCGGGAAACCCCTGACGGGAAATACATCATTACAGACCTAGGTCCTCAGGAGCGTGTACATATTTGTAAGTTTACAGGTCTCTCCATGACCACCATCTCCCACTGGTTGGCCAACGTCAAGTACCAACTCAGGCGGACAGGTGGAACCAAGTTTCTGAAGAACATAGACTCGGGCCAGCCACTGTTTCTGTGTAGTGATTGTGCCTCCCAGTTCAGAACTCCCTCCACATACATTAACCACTTAGAGTCCCACTTGGGCTTTAGCTTGAAGGACCTCTCCAAGTTATCAATAGACCTCATAAGAGACCAGCAAGCAGTCACTAAAATGATCACAGATAAGACATTCAGTGCCCTTGGCTTGACTGAGGAGGACACGAATTCCATATTTCAGTGCAAACTGTGCAATAGGACTTTTGTCAGCAAGCACGCAGTGAAACTGCACCTCAGCAAAACGCACGGAAAGTCACCGGAGGACCACCTGATCTTTGTTACTGAGCTGGAAAAGTTAGAAAAAGCCTAAGGAAAGCAGGCTGCTGGCAGTGAAGTGACTGGATTGAGAATCATTGCACTACATCACTGTACTGCACTGCGCCTGAACTGAGCCTTCAAAATCAGTCCAACTTCTTGTCGTGAAACTGCCTGATTGGACCATGATCTGTTTCGAATCTTTTTTTTCTCCCTTGTTTTTCAGTCTCTTGATTTCTATCTCTTGCTTTGTACTGTATTTATCTGATATGTGTCGGTTATGTGCATGTTTTTCCTTTATTTTCTTTCCGAGTGACTTCATTCAAACAGAATTTACAATTTGTACTCTGTTGAATTGGGAATGAAACAAACATGGTATCCATGGGCATGGTCTAAAACAAAGTGGCGAAAGAACTTCTGACTAGAATGAGTTGCGTTGTACTGAACTCTTGCTACGCGTCAAAAAAGACTGACTTCATTAAAGCACTCCGTAGTGTTGAATGTTATGAGAATATGTATAAAACGAGACAGAGCTATTTTGTTAATTTGAGCTCCGATTTTCAGATATTGGCTTGACATAAATCAAACTGCAACCCTTTGAAGTAAAAACAATGCATTGTAGATTTTGTTGAGTCTTCTAAACCTCGAAGGATATTGAAGATTTTGACGGGCTGCCTATGATTATACACTTTGGTTTTTCAAAGGCATTTCCTTATGTTTTTAATAATCATTGTTCCTTTTTTTTTTTTTGTTGTTAAGTATCATTTTATACAGTAGCAATTTGAAACGTATGCTTTGGTACCACTACTTCTCTTTCTATGGTTTCGCTTCGGTTTCAACCTGTAAAGACTTAATTGAAATCTTATATACAGCACATATATTTAAATGATCAGCGAAGATGTGTAAATTTCCATCATCATATCTTGCCAATTGCCGCAGCTCAACATTGTTTGTATGGTGTGCATTCTTTTATATTGTCATTTTATATATAGTAAACGAAAAGGAAATAATATGTACAGAGATGTATATGCAGTATATGTGCTGTAGAACCACGATTCATCCTTTAGTTGAACTAAGTTCTCTGATGTGGTAAATATGAATTGACTGAAGGAGTTGCATCGCTCTCGATGCATGGAGTATGAGAGGGAACAAAGCAATGCAAAACATGAAATACAGTACATTTCAATGTTTTATCATGCCATTGTGAAAAGTCTCATCAATTCCCTTAATTAAACAAAAAGAAAAAAAGAAAAAAAAATGTTTTTGTCCCTTAATTGTAAAATAAAACCTGAAGCATTTCTTGATTAATGCTGTTCTCTATTTGGTTATTCGTGTGTTTTTCTCTTTTCCTACAATCAATGGTTTGGATTTGAACAAACTTTCTACCTCCACCAGTGGAAATATTCGGCTGCTCATTGTCCATTTTTGCCTTTGTTTGTTCCTTGAATGCAGCGCCTTTTCTGTGCTGTATGTAAATGAGAGAAAAAATATTTCCAGACACAAAACCTGCTGGTAAACAGGAAACGCTCTCTCGCGTCAGAGCCAAAACGGGCAAAGAACTTGTGGATTTAACGCTTTTCCGTAAAGCCTGTATATCTGGCTTCTCAGGACCGATTCTGTAGCATTGATCCAGCCCTGCCTCTCTTTTTTTGGAGGATCTTAGTGCAGTCCCTGTACGTATTCTATGTAAATTACAGCAATCATGACAACTGCGACATTGTGAGTACCTGCAGAGCAGAGTGAAACATCGGCAGATAGACGCAGTTTAAGCAGATTTGCATATTTTTTTCCTCTCCCCTGTTCACACGAGCGCTCTCCAAGCATTTCACGGGGTTTTCAGACTTAGAAATAAATGCCCAGTTTCTAGTGGGAATCAAAGATTTACTCTTTTCAGCTCAATTACTGAGTGATTATACGTGTGGACACAGGGGGCTTGAGGGGAAACGAAACAAGAAGGGAAAGGACTGAAATATGCAGTGTTTGCACAATAATCTCAATCTCCATTTGAAGCCGCTTTGGGGAGTTGCAGTATCAAACCCCTTGTTAGTTGCCCTATTTGAGAGTATCCTCTCACTCAAATTGGCATGTTTTGATTTCCCAGTGGTCCCATACTGAATATTCTGAGCCTCCATCTGCTAGTTTTGCTTTCCTCAATTACTGCAATTCTTTTTCATTTTCATTCAAAAGGCTGGATATCTGTGCAAACTATTGGAAATATTAAGCCATATAAATCCAAAAGTATCCAAGTGTTTTTGCATAAATAGCCAAATTTTTCATCCAGAGAATTATTTTTACACATGAAGGAAGCAGGTTTAAGCTTTGAGTATGTTGTGGAGTAGATTTAAAACTATTAATTTATTCAAGTCATGGTTTGGTGCAACTTTTCCACATGTTGGAAGATCCTCAATATAATAACCTGAAAGCAATATTGTTATTGAAATCAAACCTTTCGAGCATGGAGCAGACTTAAGTGTATTATAAAATTAAGCCTTCCATTTCCTTCCACATCTGGGGTCCCGACGCGCATAGAGATAAAAGGGCCGTGCCAGGTCTCTCTTAAAGAATTGACTCGCTGCCTATCCGCAGATATCACATGCTATGAGAAACAAAAGGTTGTAGAAGCGTTTCACGGCATACGTTTGTGCCTTAAAGCTCCTGTTAAATGCAAATGCAAACACAAAGCGTTAGGTAAAGACATTCAGGTTTTGGATGCCTTGCAACTTCGAGTGCAAGAAGTGGCAATAACAGTTTTAGCAGTAAACAAGTACTTTCATCTCTCTGTATTTGCCTTGCCAAGTACATTCTTACCATTAACATTAATCATTTTGAAAATATATTTGAAATAAAATTCATAAGTCTAGTGACATGCTTATTGATTAATGAACAAAATGATTGATTAATCAAATAAATATGTAGTTCAAAACATCAAAACATCCCCGCTTGTGCTATCAACACCCTAAAATACAAAGATGTTTCATATCGAGACAGGATGAAGGCTTGAAGGAAAGCAGAATTTTGAATAAGTCTTTGCAAGTCAAACATCAGTGTCATTACTGATGCAACTCATCATTGTGAATTCATCAGCTTAACCTTGTGTCTCGCGTTTTGTTATTTCACTTCAAGAAAACAGGAAATAAATCATCTCGGCCTGTTCCTTCCCTGCTCGACCTCACAGACAGGCGGCGAAGCATAAATATGATGCCACACAAAAGAATTCATTGATAGTGGGACTATGATGAATTTTAACTGGTTACAATTTGCAGTTTTCAAAAGGCAAATCAGCGAGACCTCGATGTAATTTAAACATTCCCTATCAAAATTGCACACTTTATCCTGAGAGGAATAAGTTGACAGATTGAAAATAATGAAATCTGGAAAATGACACATTATGGTCTGTGAATGACAGAATTTTTGAATATAAAATGAAAAAGAGAACTTTAGACAACATCCATTCATATGGACTGTTTGTTTGGAAAAAAAGTATTCATATCTTAAAAAAAAAAAGGCCTACTCACCATGTCAGTCTTCTTTAGAACACAAAATGAGATGTTTAGCAAAATATTCATGCTGGTGTAATTTCCAAAAGGGAGTTTCTGCAGTGATGTCATAGAAGAAACTTGTTTGGTTCCCCAAAAAACCTTTCTGTGAACAGGTCTGTTCTATTAAAGAACATTTTAAAAATATTAAGAGCCTTTGGTGGAATGGAAATGTTCCATGGTTGTTCAAGGTTCTTCATGGAACCATAACAGACTTTCGCCAGCTCCTCGGGCTGTTTTTCTGGTTGGATTCGCACCTGCAGCAGGAACTCTAGGCGGCCGACAGCGTCAGCTTCATGCGCGGCATTTACTACAAACGTCGTCAACAACCGATGAATGGAGGACGCCGTGATCGGAGCTGTGTTTGTTGTGCGTTGTGGGGTTCGTGATAACGGAGATGGAATGTAAACTCACAATTTACGCAACTGAAAAAGCGTGAAAACCTGACTAAATATTTTATGCCAACTTGCAGTGTTAAATATCATCGAGGCTGAGAAAAGAACACAACACTGCAAACAACAGGTAAATGCCATTACCACTGTTTTCCATGTTCGTGAAGTAAATATTTTTACATGGCTTTTTAAAAATGCCCGGTGGCCGGTGTTTTAAATGCGTTTGGCCAATCAGCGTACACTTTTGGTAGTTCCAATAGAGTGTTTTCATGACGCCTCATCAAGGATTTGCAGGGCAAGAATCTTGACAACATTCGTGTTTGTTCCTATAATTTCTGGTAAGGTAGGTGAAATATTAGACTAATATTAATACTGCTTGTATGTATCTTTACCACCTATTAACTTTAGTTTGTCAAAATATTGTGCCCTTTCCTGCTGACTCTATATGATTTAGCAGCTTTCACACATTTATTTTTCCATGGTTTAGACAGCATAAATTAGCAGAACAATGTATTCAGTAGTACATTAACTGTGCAGTCCATGCTGTCGTTTACATCTGAGTATTGCCAGTATGCTCGCGGATCCAGGTAACTGACTAAATTTTGACGTAAGTGTAAACCCTCAATGACAATCAATGATTGTTCAAAATAGATCTGTTTTAAAGGAGAAGTCCGCTTCCAAAACAAAAATTCACAAATAATGCACTCACCCCCTTGTCATCCAAGATGTTCATGTCTTTCTTTCATCAGTCGTAAAGAAATTATGTTTTTTGAGGAAAACATTTCAGGATTTTTCTCCATATAATGGACTTCTATGGTGCCCCGAGTTTGAACTTCCAAGATGCAGTTTAAATGCGGCCTCAAACGATCCCAAATGTGGTTGCAAACTATCCCAGCTGAGGAAGAAGGGTCTTATCTAGCAAAACGATCGGTTATTTTCATTTTAAAAAGCAGAATTTAAATACTTTTTTTAATCGCTTGTCTTGTCTTGCTCTGCCTGAACTCTGTGTATTCTGGTTGAAGACAATTAGGGTATGTTGAAAAACTCCAATTGTATTTTCTCCCTCAACTTATAATTTCAAATAATTTCATCCTACATCGCTGCACAAGTACCGACACAGTCTTTGCAAAGTGAACATGCAAAGAAGATCAAACACTCTTTACAAAAAAAAGGTTAAACAGTGATGTAGGATGATTTTGAAGTTGAGGGAGAACATAAGATGGGAGTTTTTCGACATACCCTAACTGTCATGAACCGGAAAAAAACAGGCAGACCGCAGAGTGCAGGCAGAGCAAGACAAGAAGAGCATTTGACATTAAAAAATATATAAATTGTATTATTTTTATGAAAATAACCAATCGTTTCACTTGATAAGACCCTTCTTTCTCGGCTGGGATTGTCTACAACCACATTTGGGATCATTTGAAGCCACATTTAAACTACATTTTGGAAGTTTAAACTTCACCATAGCAGTCCACTATATGGAAAAAAATTCTGAAATGTTTTCCTCAAAAAACATAATTTCTTTATGAACATCTTGGATGACATTATATGTAAAATTTTGTTCTGGAAGTAGGCTTCTCCTTTGAGAGCCTTAGTTCTTAGTAGCTTAGTTCTTAGTTCCTAGAACTAAGTACGTTCCTAGTTGCTCACGCCAGAAAGCAGGTATTTCAGCCAGTAGTTCTAGGAACTATGAAAAGGTTCCTGCGGTGCAAAAGCTCCTATAGATGCCAGTAAAGAACCTTGCCATTCGTTGTATAAACCATTCTGGTAAATGTCTTCTTTTGTGTTCTTCGGATGAAAGAAAGTCATACAGATTTGGGGTGACTTGAAAGCAAGTAAATGATGGCAGAATTTTCATTATTGTGTTCACCTTCACCGAAAGACTGAATTCGTTGAGTCAAATACGCATCTTTAAAAACACATGCAGTTTGAAATGCACCAGCGGTGACACCTTAAAGTGTTCCTGCGTTAAATTATAAATGTTTTAAGCCTTTAAAAACTCATTTGACACTCTGTGCGCAGACTATTTCCAGTCTGAATTTGTTATTCTTAAGCTGTCCGCAATGAGGCCTGTGTTCCTGTCAAACGACAGCTGTCAAACTACAAGGCAGAATGTGTAAAATTGAATCACAGTTGAACACTGTAGAAAACAAAGGCCTGTCAGATAAATGCACACGGCAGAATAAATTGTGAGCCCGTTTGATTGGCAGCTCTAGGACGAAACGTACATTTCCGAGAATAAATATGGCTGGAAAACTTCGAGTCCCATCAGGTGATGGACTGCGGGATCATTGCATTAAGACTTATTTGATGCTTCCTTCCCAACGGATGTGTGAAGTGTTGGGGAGACGGCATCACAAATGGTTGTGTTCCTGTCAAAAGTGAGCCGTGTTTGGAGATGGAACGTCCCGCTTATTCATCTGCGTGCGGATAGCGGCCTGAAGAATGGAGATGTGACAAAATCGCTTCTTTATAGAATAATGACGGCTGACACGAGGCCTAATGGATGCAGTGTTTTTAATCTCTGTGAAGGCTCAGCCCGGTGATGGACTCGGCTGCCAGGCCTACAGGTGTGCTGTGACAGCCTGTCTATTCTACTGCTCATCACTCACGCCGAGCAGAGACGACCAGCTTCACTTCAGCCCCATCCGCTCAGCCGCTGTATTGGACTCGATAGCAAAGCGGAGGGGAGTGACACCGAAACCCGGGCTGAAATCCGCCCACAGCACTTCTGGTGTCTTCATATAGAGGTTAAAAGAGTCAAGTCCAATGCTGAACAGAATACATCAAGTTTGGTATGACAGGATGAAGAGCAAGTTAACTTAGTCAGGAACACACTTTGTAAGCTGCCGGAAATCAAATTATATTTAAATTAGTTATATTAAATTCTATTTATATTTTGTAATTACCAATTCATTTCATGTTTTTTTTCTCATATTAGACTTACTAAAAAAAAATTTAAAAATATACCATAAAATATTCTAACTAAGACTTTAAATTGGTTTTATCTTGTATCATCATGAGCACTGTTTTTATCCTATGTCTGACCTTTTATAAAGATGTCTGTGTGCAGCTGGAAGCCATTTTTTCGCCATTCACTCAACAGTGAATGATTGAATTTTGAATTTTTGCTAGACTGCTTGGTGAGACAAAAGCTTCTGCAAATGTTGCTGTGGGATTTGTATGCAATTTCAGATTAAATTGATGTAGGGAAAAGTCAGCGAGTGATGCAGAGTGAGAAAAAGAAGGGAGGGAACGAGAAAGATCTGTGTGAATTAATGAGCACAAATATGCTTCCATGCCATTATTATTCGTTGGTGAAAAATGTGTATTCTTACTCCCTGACGGCCCGAGCAGCTGAGAGAAAGTAACTGACTTTGTTGTTAAGTTTCTGTGATTGTTCTTTCAGATTCAGCTGAGTTTCCTCTCAGAGGCTTTCGGCTGGCTGAAAGCATTTGTTTATCTCTGTGCCGTACAGGTACAGTAAGTGTAAAGCGTTTCTTTTCTTTACTGCACAGTATTCATCAAGAACAACTGAAAGACTTAAATGACAGATGGGTATTACCGTTGCTGAAATGGCTTGTCATGATTGCATCTTTGATTTATAGTTAAAAAATACACTGTACAACAAATATCTCTAGTTGTATGTTTTCAGTGTGGGGGAGATACTTTAATGGCAAACTACAAGCTAATTATAAATTACAGTAGCTAAACAGCCAAATTGCTAAGTAAACTACACTAAAACTGTGCAGTATATTTTTAAATATATACTACAGTAATAGCTTCTGAAAATGCAGCTTTGCCATCACAGGAATAAATTACATCTTGAAATGTATTAAAATAGAAATAGTTATTTTCAATTGTAATATTTCACAATATTACACTTTTTACTGTATTTTTGATCAAATGAATTGCTTTGGTAAGCATAAGAGATGTCCTTCAAACGTGATTGAAATAATAGCATTTAACTTTAAGTACACAGAACCTCAAACATCCATGGAACCTTTCAAATGTAGAAAAGGTTCTTTATAGTGGAAAGAGGTTCTTTAGATTTTTAGAATGTTCTTCAAAATGGTTCTTGTAGGAACTGTTCACTGAAAGGTTCTTTGGACAACCAAAAATGGCTCCTTTGGCATCACTGCAAGAACACTTGGTTCTTTTGGAACCTTTATTTTTAAGAATGTAAGTATTAGCATTTATCTATTTACAGTTTTGCCAGGAGAACTCCACTTCCAGAACAACAATTTACAGATAATGTACTTACCTCCTTGTCATCCAAGATGTTCATGTCTTTCTTTCTTCAGTCGTAAAGAAATTATGCTTTTTGAGAAAAAAAAAACAAAACAGGATTTTCTCCATATAATGGACTTCCAAAATGCAGTTTAAATGCATCTTCAAACGATCCAAAATGTGGTTGTAAAGGATCCCAGCTGAGGAAGAAGGGTCTTATCTAGTGAAACGATCAGTTATTTTCATTTTAAAAAATACAATTTAAATACTATTTAATTTGAAACGCTCGTCTTGTCTTGCTCTGCCTGAACTCTGTATATTCTGGTTCAAGACAGTTAAGATATGTCAAAAAACTCCAATCGTATTTTCTCCCTTAACTTCAAAAATCATTTTAAAATCATCCTACATCAATGCAGAAGTACCGACCCAGTCTTTGGAAAGTGAACATGCAGATCAAACACCCTCAACAAAAAAGGTAAAACAGCGATATAGGACGCTTTTGAAGTTAAGGAACAACATGAGATGGGAGTTTTTCGACATACCCTAACTGTCATGAACCAGAAAAAAACAGAGTTCAGGCAGAGCAAGACAAGACGAGCGTTTGACATAAAAATAATACAAGTTATATACGTTTTAATAAAACAATTTCACTAGATAAGACTCTTCTTCCTCAGCTGGGATCGTTTACAACCGCATTTGGGATCGTTTGAAGCCGCATTTAAACTACATTTTGGAAGTTCAAACTCGGGGCACCATGGAAGTCCACTTTTTGGAGAAAAATCCTGAAATGTTTCCTCAAAAAACATAATTTCTTTACAACTTAAGACAGAAAGACATGAACCTTTTGGATGACAAGGGGGTGAGTACATTATCTGTAAATTTTTGTTCTGGGAGTGGACTTACCCTTTAAAACAGACCTAAAACAGCTTGTAGGGACTCAAATTACATTGAAACAATCTGATTCACTAGAATGAATCTAGTCTCAGCCTCAGACGTCACGCCCATGGAACGTTGGCTAAACATCTGATGCAAAAGGCACACTTAACTGAAAACACTTCACGAGTTTCGAAGTCGTGATCGGATTGGTTTGATTATACAGGATTTCCAGGAGACATGTGTGTCACGTTCTTTAACGTTCCGCCTGGAAACAAAAATGCTGTGGTGCAAACCCCCTCACAAAAGAAGAAAGCCATCGTGTTTATAACTGTGACACCGAGCACTTATCAGGATCAACTAAACGCTGGATTTTCAAAAGTATGTAAACAATTTAAAGTTTGCGGCATAGAATCTTTAAAGCATGTCAAAGAGTTTTACACACCGGTCTGTTATTGTGGCGACATTTCCATGCCCCTAAACATGACGTGGCACAAAATGAGCCGTGATTGGTTGCTGTACCTGTCATTCATATGACCTCTGGGGCGAGCCTTGGCCATTCAAAGTGCTCATATCTGACTTTTGAATGCTACAAATGCAAGACAATAGTTTAGGAAAGCTTGTTTGATTATTTACTCTTACACAAAACACAGGTTTGTCTCTTTTTAATGCTAATTGTTGGAAAAAGTAGCTTGTGTTTTCAAAGCAGCATATACAGTCAAGCCAAAAATTATTCAGACACCAGATATAATTTTTTATATTTTTACTGGTGGGTACAGGACAGTATAGTTCATTTATGTGAGTAAGGATAGCAAAATAAAGTAAACTGTTGTGTTTTATACCCGAAAAAATTCATACAGTGGATTACCAGTACAACTGATACAAATTTGGGGCCAAAAATTATTCAGACACTTTGACCTGACCATGTTTTGCTTAAGTGTTTTTTCTTTAATTGCTTGTGACCTTTTTACACCACTGACTGAACAAAATCATCTAAGCATTTCTAAGCATTACTTGGTAATTGGTCAACAAAGTATTGATAGCTGTGTAAATATTGTCATACTAACAGTTGTCTGAATTTTTGATTGATTGTAATCCATTACCTTTCTATCAAAATTATCTGACATTATCAGTTGAATTTGTTCTGACACAGTTCTTGTCATATATATTATTTCTTTTTACCATTTTCAAAACTATAGCAAACTGATAATGTGAGAAATGTTGAAGGTGTCTGAATCAATTTTGGTTTGACTGTACATTCATGTTAGATAATTTGATTAAAGTAAGATGTTTGGAAATTGTGAGTTGTACCTTTAAGTGTGTATACAAACGCACAAAACCACCATTTTTTTTCAGTCATCTGTTCAGTCCACTCTTTTTTTTTTTTCAAACAAAATCTAGAAAAGTTTACACAATGTCCTGCCTTACAAGATGTCCAGTGTTTTTTCTTGTTGTGTTGCGAGTCAGACACTCAAAACCGTGTTCCACACCATCCACCTTCCCACCTTTACAAACAACGCGAGCATGTCCACCCCATCGCCAGCTTAACCTGACACGCGTCTGCGCTGTGTTTTTTTCCCGCCTGCTTTTTCTGGTTTGGTTTTGTTTTAATCAGATGGAGGGTCTCTACTGACGATGTCACGTCTGGGCTCACACACGCACGCACGCTCAGAAGGACAGTGGGCTGTCCGGTGTAGCATCATTAGCTCAGCGGAGACGTGGCGGCCCTGACACATGTCGAGCGGCGTGCAGCCAACCCACGGACGAGCACGAGTCGCTCCTGCATAATTTGAAGGTAACGGCGCATTTCTGTGCAGGCATGCTGTCAATGGTCCACGGAGAACAGGGGACACTGGGGTGGGGGGAGGCAAGGAGAGACGGAGAGGGGAAGAAATTTATCCAGAGAGCTGTAGTGGTCTTCCTTATTCCTGCTTCTCGTTCTGGAAAAACATACCTGTGCGCTGCTTCTAACATGGCTTGAACATAATTCACCGTCTGACAAGTCAGAGTTTCAAATGTCAGCCACAGCTGATTCGTTTCTTTCTTCCTTTTTTATAAACTGACGTTGTTTTCATGAATGCAGCCTTTTGAAATGCCAGGCCTGAACTCTAAATGAGAAAGCCTAAAGTTGAAACCAGGACTTGAATACCAAGCTCAAACTAACCATTACCATTCCTATTTATCTCAACAGTGCTTGCTCAGTATGTCATTTGAAATTATTCATCTTTGCTCATAGCTACTCAGTTCTGCTGCCAGGTTGTTTTGAGCCAATCACCTGAGCTAAAGTGACATCATGACAGCGCTGATTGTCTGATGGCACCACAAAAAATATACACGGGTCGAAGTGCTTCATTAGCAAATTATTATTAAAGAAAGTGGATGAAAACATAAATGTCCACTTCACACACTGAAGCGCCATCTGAATACAACTGGTAAAAATAGTAAAACTATATGCAGGGTTTTTCAAACTTGAACTGGAAGAGACTTCTCAGGGTTCTGTGGAAAATTTTAGAGAAAAAAAACAAACCAAAAATGACTGGTCTAAATTAGGGGTGGGAGAAAAAATCGATTCTCCGATGCATGGCGATTCTCTCTTTAATGATTCTGAATCGATTCTATGCAAGAGAATGGGTTGATTTTTGCAGAGCTCATTTTTACAAGGTAAAAAGGGTGTTGTTTTACACTACAATTGAGAAGTATATTACAGACTTTTCATTAAGACCCTAAAGAATTATATCAACTTGTGGAAAATGGGCATCCGATGACCCCTTTAATTTAGCATATTATGTTAAATTTTAGACAGTATATCTAGTTATTTTTGCTTTAATAATTTTTTTTTTTTAATGAATGAATGAATCGTTTGATTAAATGACTCTATGACTCATAAAGACTGCAAAAATTGTTTAGCTTCTGAGTGAATCAGGTTGTGTCCAAAATTGCATACAGTTGAGGTCAAAAGTTCACTGAAACCTTGCAGAACCTGCAAAATGTTAATTATTTTACCAAAATAAGAGGTATCATACAAAATGCATATTGTTATGCATTTTATTGTTCTTTTTTTAATGTTATTTTTTATTTAGGTACGACCTAAATTAGATATTTCATAAAAAAAAGACATTCACATATAGTTGAAAAGAGAAAATATTTTGTATACACACTTATGATTTTGAGTTCCATCTTTTCACACTGAGGACAAATGAGGGACTCATAAGCAAATATTACAAAAGGTTCAAACGCTCACTGATGCTCCAGAAGGCAACATGATGCATTAAGATTTGAAGATCAATAAAATTGTACATTTTCAAATTGTAAATTGAACCTATTTTGTCTTCTGGGAAACATGCAAGTATCTTCTGTAGCCTCTGAAGTAGTAGTAAATTTAAAAAAAAAAAAGATATTTAGGCAAAATAAGAAAAATGTACACATCTTCATTCTGTTCAAAAGTTTTCACCCCCCGGCTCTTAATGCGTCGTTTTTCCTTCAGGAGCATCAGTGAACGTTTGAACCTCCTGTAATAGTTGCATATGAGTCCCTCAGTTGTCCTCAGTGTAAAAAGATGGATTTCAAAATCATACAGTCATTGCTGGAAAGGGTTCAAATACACAAAAATGCTGAAAAACCAAAGAATTAGTGGGGCCTGAAGGATTTTTCTGAAGAACAGTGGGCAGTTTAAATGTTCAGGACAAACAAGGCATTCATGAGCAACTATCACTAAACAAAACAAAACAAAAAACACAGCTGTGGATCATTCAGATAACAACACAGTATTAAGAATTAAGCTTAAAGAATAAACTTTTGATCAAGTTCATTTTTTAAGTTAAATATTATTTTCTCTAGTATACTGTATGTAAATGTATTTTATGTGAAATATCTTATTCAGGTCGGTACTACATAAAAAAAAAAAAAAAACATGTTTTTTGTATGATCCCTCTTTTTTGGTAAAATAATTAACGTTTTCCAGATTCTGCAAGGTGTATGTAAACTTTTGACCTCAACAGTATTTTTTTGAGTAAGTACTTTTTTGGGTAAATAATTACTTTAAGACCGCAAAAAGAATATGAATGTGTGTAGTATGAATTCAATCTGGATGTACTACATTTGCCATGTTGCTGTTATCACGTGACCTGCCGGCGTCAGTTGCATCATGTCACTGCTATCTATGGGGAAAGGTGCTTTTGCTTACAGGTAGTAGGCCTATAGGTACAGCATCCATCAGAATGGGCTAATGTGACTATGCTAACCTACACAACCTTGACCCCTCAGTGGAAGCTCAGTAAGAATGGAGACAGAAAAGCAACTACTCCAGTGCTCGATTGGGACCCATCATGAGTGATCCATAATTCTATTACCGACAATCAAACTCAATTGTACTTGAGTCATGTCTTCTCAAGAAACCAGAGTCTTGCTTTTACAAACAGTACATTACCTTTCAAGTTGCATCCATGCACAATCGATCAAAGGTCAAAGATACTATTCCTGTTTTCCAGCTCAGTGCTAATATATGCAGCAGTACTGCTCTGTAGGTATTTCACAGGCCTCATCCATCAGTCCATCCATGCATTATGCATATCAGAGGTCATATTGGCGGCTGCCTCCCCTGCAGAGGCGTTAATCCTTATCTTAGCTGTAATAACAAGATTAGGCAGGCTGAGGGGCTTATTGGGGCAGCTGGGGGTCCTGCTCTGACCGCAGTGGGGTTGACAAGGCCGAACCGATGGGGAAATCCTGCATATTGGGCCAGCGGAGCTCATTGATTACTTTAACTTACTAAATTGGCCCTGGGTTGTGTTTGACGCAGTGTATGGAGTCCATCTGTTAAACGGTAGTTAGCTTCACAGGGAATGGGCTAATGTCACGCCAGTGGTGCTGAGTGGAATTTACTTGGACAAGCTGGGATAGAAGTGATGCTTTAGGCAGCTCACATCAGCTCGGTACGGTCATAAAGGTTTATGATGCCTAAGATAATTCTCCTCCGTGGATGTTCAATGTCGCCAGCTATGTTTTTCAGTATCCTATTAATTTGAACTACATTATATGGCCAAAAGTGTGGACATCTGAACACTACACCGTATGTGCTAGTTGAACATTTCAAAGTCTCTCTTTGTGGCAATAACAGCTTTCAATCTTCTGGAAAGGCTTTGCACTAAATTTTGGAACATAGCCGAGAGGGCTCTCCCATTAACGCCACAAAGCATCAGTTATTATAAACCATGTGGCATTTATTTTAAATAATTAGCCTATAGCGCAAATAAAAAGTAGTTTGTCTGGTTTCAAATTATAAAGTGTTTTAGACACTGGTTATCAAAAGCTGTCAGTGGATCCTTTGCATAGGTAATGTGATAAACTACATTGACAGTACACCTGTGTTTACTCTGCCAGCAAACCTGTGAACTTGAGGTGAAATTTGGGTAAAAGTAATTTAAAATGCATATGCCATGTTACTATAAATGTCAGTTTTCTGTTTGGGAACTGAAAACCAGTTCCTTTTCAGTTCTTATAAACTCCAGGAACAGAATCATTTCGAAGTCTGTTTCTCGAGGGAATGACTCTAACGAGTCGGTTCTTTTAAGTGAATCAAAAACATTTAGCACAACCAGTGAAGTCCAATTCTTGAACAAAAGGCTCTTCTGAGTTGGTCCTTTGAAGTGAATAACAAAGGTTCGGCACAATCAGTGAAGTCTGATTCTCAACTGAATGACTCTTACAGTCTTTTTTTTTGTTTTGTTTTGTTTTTTTTAAGTATATCACAAACATGTATCGCAACCAGCGAAGTCCACTGCTCAAAACAAAAGACTTACAAGTTGGTTCTTTTAAGTGAATCACATTTGGTGCATTTAATGAAGTCTGATTCTCAAGCGATTGACTCTTACAGTTCTTTTTCTTTCTTTAAGTAAATCACAAACGTATAGCACAACCAGCAAAGTCCAATTCTTGAACGAAAGACTCTTACGAGTTGGTTCTTTTAAGTGAATCACAAACAATGGGGGCAATCAGTGAAGTCTGATTCTTAAGCGAATGACGGTTATGAGTCGGTTCTTTTAAGTAAATCACAAATGTTCAGAGCAACTAGCGAAGTCCAATTCTCGAACTAAAGACTCTTACAAGTTGTTTTTTTAAGTGAATCACAAACATTCAGCGCAATCATTGGACTCTGATTCTTAAGCGAATGACTCTTACGAGTCGGTTCTTTTAAGTGAATCAAAAACATTCAGCACATCCAGTGAAGTCCAATTCTTGAACTAAAGACTCTTGTTGGTTCTTTTAAGTGAATCACAAATGTTTGGCACAATCAGTGAAGTCTGATTCTCAAGCAAATGACTCTTATAAGTCTATTCTTTTAAGTGAATCACTAATATTCAGTGCTAGTGGAATCACAAGCCAGATCTTTAAGTAAATCACAAGTAGCTCAACCAGTTAAGTCCAATTCCTAAGCGAAAACCTCTTATGTGCTGGATGTTTAGTGAATTTAAAACATACACTGCGACCAGTCCGATTGCTGAGTTATTTACACTTATAACCCTTATCTTTTTAGTGAATAACAAATGTTCAAGTCCGATTCCCAAGCAAAAGAGCCTTATGAGTCAGTTCTTTTGAGTGAATTACAAATACTTGTTAGCACATGCCACATGGTTTGATATTTTGATAAAACTAAAATTGTGACACATTTTTGGTATGTTTCTGAACCTTTTCATTTCTTTCTAAGTAATCGTCCTCTTCTCCATCCATAGAGTCATCCATGTGTCGGCGCTTTGAGAATCGTTCCCGGCGTTCCCCATGACTTGAACGGAGCATCGCTCAGCGCCGTGATGGCCCTATTCACACTCAGGTATGCCCGGCATGTACTTGAGATTCATAAACATTTTCACCGTTAGCAATTTTTATTCCTCAAAAGCACACGTCCCATAACTGTCACAGACAGATGCTTGCTTGGAATGATGTATGAATGCTCGGGATGACATGGCTGGCTGCTTTGAGCGGCAATGTTTAGAGTCTATTAATTTTACAGTGCTGTTTGGAATTATCCATCTGTTTAAAGGTTAACTGCCTTCTTGCTTGTGAAGAGTACATTTCTCACACACACTCAAGCTTAACACACGTAAGAACATTACCATCATCGCCACACGCAAGTTTTACCGCAGTACACCGTGCACGTCAAGCGGGAAAGCCCATTAAAGTGGTATCGGGCAGCGCGACTCTCTCCGCTACTTTAACAGGCCTGCTCGGATGTACACTTCCATACGAGATGTATTATCAGGCAAACAATCCACTTAATGCCCAAAGTGAAGTGAAGAGGCGTTTTTACAAGTCTGTAGATGAGCCTCGCTTTCATGGGCGCTGTCCGTACTCTGATTTAGCACGCTAGCCTGCCACTTGACTGTCAGTCGGCCAGAGTAATCTCTCCCCGTCAGCTGCCAGCGAGGGTGAAGTTCATCTTTGCAATAACGTTAAATGCACTGGCGCTTCATCCTTCATGAATATGAATGGCTATATAAATAGGAAAGTTGAAGAGCAGATAGATCGGGTGGCTGTCACTTCAAACTTCCTAATCATCTCCGCTAAAAGCATGCCTTGCCAAGCAGCACGAGTCAGTGGGACTTGACACGAACCTTGGGTAGGTAGCGCATTTGGTTTGTTTTTACCACGCAACCTATCAAATGTATCTCCCTCGTGAGATTCTCATGGGACGGGTGTATCAGCTGCAACACGCTATGGCGGCCGATTACAAGACGTGCCTTATCTTTGATAATGCAGAGCACGGTCTCCTGAGGGTTTGCACCTACTGTGAAGCACATAACGATTCCTAATTCATTGTAACTCAAAATAATAATTGTTGAAGCTTGCTGTGTGTAGGGAAATGAGGTGAAATTTCTATCACTAATTATTTAGGCACATCAGCAGAGATGGCTGGTATGTCGTCTTTAAAGGAACAATTCACCCAAGTATGAAAATTCTGTCATTTGTTCGCCATCATTTTGTTCCAACCTCTATCCTTTACAGAATAAAAAACAAATAATGTAACTGAGAGATTGTACAATTCTGGCTTTTCTCGCTCACAGTTCTGAGTTTACATCTCACAATGCAGTCCTTTTTAGAATTGCAAGATATGAACTCAGAATTGCTAGATTTTCAAAAATAAAACTGCAGTTGCAATGAGTAGAACTTCAGTCAGATCACTGATTATGTTCTATATCGACATATGCCACATATATCGCTGCAATTATTGAACCTAATCAATGTGATCAAAATGTTGTGTTTACATGAGGTAAAGTTTAATTGTGATATTACCTACTGTAAATCTCATTGTAATCGCATTATGAGGGAGCATGTAAACAAAGTGATTCAGGTTTTTTTTTTTCTTTTTGTGAAACGGATCAAACAATTCATTAAAAGACCCACTTATGAGTCAATGTGGATATTTTTATAAGTTTTCAGTATTGAATTTTATCACACAAAGCTACAGTATTGTATGGCTGTAGAAGATTTTTTTTTGTTACTTTTATCTGGTTGTTAAAGGGATAGTTAACCCAAAAATGAAAATTCTGTCATTAATTATTCATCCTTATGTCTTTCCAAACCTGTAAGACCTTTGTTCATCTTCGGAACACAAATTAAGATATTTTTAATGAAACTCGAGAGCTTTCTGACCCTGCATAGACAGCAGTGCAACTACCACGTTCAAGGCCCAGAAAGGTAGTAAGGACATCATTAAAATAGTCCATGTAACATCAGTGGTTCAAACGTAATTTATGAAGTTACAAGAATGCTTTTTGTGTGCAAAGAAAAATTATGACTTTATTCAACAATTTCTTCTCTTTTGTATCAGTCTTCAATACACGGTCACATGATGTGTGCGAGTATATATGCCGGGTCAGAAAGCTCTTGGATTTCATCAAAAATATCTTAATTTGTGTTACAAAGATGAACAATGGCCTTACAAGTTTGGAACGACATTAGGGTGAGTAATTATTTTTTTTTGGGTGAACTATCCCCAAGTCTGACACATGTCAGTTTTTAGGTTCAAATGCTCCTTCAAGTCCCAAAAGCAAACAACTGTGACCCTGGACAACAAAACTAGCCATAAGGGTACATTTTTCTTAAATGAGATTACAAAAAGCTTTCAATTTATGTATGGTTTGTTAGGATAGGACAATGTTTGGCTGAGATACAACTATTTGAAAATCTGGAATCTGAGGGTGCAAAAAAAAAACAAACAAACAAACAAAAAAAGAGACTGACAAAGTCGCCTTTAAAATTGTCTAAATGAAGTTTTAAACAATGCATATTGCTAATAAAAAATTAAGTTTTGATGCATTTATGGTAGTAAATTTATAAAGTATCTTCATGGAACATGATCTTTACTTATTATCCTAATGATTTTTGAAAAATTGATCATTTTGACCCACATAATGTATTGTTGGCTACTGCTACAAATATACCCGTGCTACTTAAGTTTTGTGGTCCAGGGTCACAAATATTAATATACACTCATAGTGTGCTGTACTACTACCCAGGGGCGTCGCTAGGGCTAATCATTCGGGGCTGGAGCCCCGAATGTTTTTACTCCAGCCCCGAATGTTTTTTTCTTGTGTGTGTGTGTGTGGCCATATGATTTCCACGGAATTTGTCAAAGTTTGAATGAATTAATCAAAAGTTGGTAATTATACTTAAATCAAGTCGCAATATGGACTAGTATCTGTAAATATTATGCCGCAAAAGGCTATTTAAATATGAATCCTGCATGTTCTGCGTGTCTTTTTATGAATGAACGTGGCGGACGTGCGGTTTCTTTACATGTAATACTGTGACGCTCGCAGTGATTTCAGCGTCTGCCGTTTCACTAAATGAGGACATAAATACATAAACAACAGAACTCCAGAACTGCTCTGAGAGTCACTTCATGAGCATTTCACTGTTTGATTTGAGTAAAACAAGCGTCAAAAATATACACACAGAAATGTAAAGGTATTCACGGTGACCCGTCAAAGTAAAAGCTCGTTTAACTTCATTAACCATTCAGTATAATGTACGTGCCTACTACACTGTAAAAAATAAAAAACACAATTTGTTGAGTCAGCTTAAAATAATTTGTTACCCTGCTGCCTTAAAATTTTAAGTTCAGTCAACTCAAATAACTTTAGTCAACTTGAAATGTTAAGTTGTACTAAGTAACAACTTAGATATTTGTGTTTGCTAAACTTAACAGATGGGTAAGTAACCCAGCTGCCTTAAAATTTTAAGTTGATTCAACTCAAATATCTAAACTGTCACTTAGTATAATTTAACATTTCAGGTTGAATAAACTTTCTTTTAAGTTGACTGAACTTAATTAACTACTATTAATTAATAAAAATTTATACAAATTCCCCACACAATATTTCTTCCATGTTTTAAATTTGAATAGTAAATCCCCTTTATTTGCCAAAAAATTAACAACACAGAATTCTATAAGGCTATTGTAAAAATAAATAAAAGTTGTTTTTATGCATTCAGACAAACAGACATGCTAAAACATATTTGGTAAGAATAAAATGTAAGGTGAGAAAAAATAAAACATTTAATGGGGTCCTAAACATGTAATTTTTCTGAACTTCATAATGATAAATTGATGGTAAATCATATAAGATTCATGGTTTTAATTAATTACACATGATTAATTACATTTTGATTAATAAAATTAAATTTAACCATTAAAAAGAAGTCCAGAAAAATGAAAACAGAATTAAAAAAAAAAGAAAAAATTCCACGATATTTGGGGGAAAAAAATAGGGCCCTATTTTTGCATGCAACTATATCTTTGCTACAGTTATAAATACATCTTCAAATTTATTCTTTTATTTGTCTAACATATTTTTGTAAAGGTATAATTTTGTTATAATACTTTGATATGTTTGCTATTTGCAGTGATTACTATTTACTATTGTTCATAGTGTGACAAGGTCCTTTAACCCCCAGTTTAATGCCCCTGGACCCCATCCAGGTTCAACCACCTGTGTCTAACAAAATCTTATGTGAGCATGATGTGAGCTCCCACCCAACACCACTAGCCCCTGATGTTTTGGCATCAGCCCCGGATGTTTTAAAATCCTAGAAACGCCCCTGCTACTACCGAACAATCATGATTCTAACCTTTATCTCATTAGTGAAAACTTCGCTGGACAGACAATGATTAATTTTTAAGGAATTGTTAAAATATTGGTGACGCCCCCGTGAGCCCATACATTATATACCATGTGGTTTTAAAAGCTTAGCTATAAATGAATAATCCTAATAAATGGCTGCTGAGATCATATTCTTACTTGAAATGAAGTAGAAACTTGAACTCAGAAACCATATTCGATATGTAATGACTTAACAAGTGGATGGTGCTTTTGTATCCATTTTGAAGCTTTTTGAAACCTTCGGTCCCCTTTCAGTGTAACTGCATTGAAAACAGCAACCAGTACAATTCTTCAAAATCCTTCTTTTTGTGTTTTCCAAAAAGACATACAGTTTTGGAACGCCACGAGGGTGAGTAAATGATGACAGTACATTCATTTTTGGGTGATCTACTCCTTTAAGGCTTCTTTCATTCCACCTCTTTGTGGTCTGCTACTGTTTCTATTGACACTCTTTGAAAAACAACAACCACAAGGCAAGTTGTCAATCATGCTCTCTCGTCGCTCTCCGGAGTTGGAGAGGGAGATCTAGCTCTATCTGAAAGCTGTCTCAGACACTACGGTCTCTACTCCGGGGCTGACACGTCCCCATGCTGTTCCCTGTCACCTCGCACACATACACACACACCAACCAGAACATGTGACACCGAGTGCGACTTCTTCCACACACACACTGAGCTAATTCCCACCTGCGTATGTTTCTTCTTCCACATTCGGCTGGTGTTAACCAAACCCATGGATGGCGGAGAAAGCAGAGAGGGAAATGACAAAATAAAAAAAGAAAGGGAAAATTGAGCTTCAGCACATGCCAAAGCCGGGGCTGCCAGTCAGTGACACGTATTTTGACAATCATAGGCTGTCATCACTCTGTGATCAGAACTGCCAGTGGTGAGACAGTTGGGAGACGAGCCGAGGACTGGCAATCCTCACCTTCCTCCCCATGCAGCACTGTCGGGAGAGTCACTTTTGTTATTTATATACACACACACCACTGTGTTGGAAGGCAGCAAATCAAACATGTCAGAAGAGCCATGTGCCACCCAGAGTGAGTGTTATAGACATACTGAGGTGCGGAGAGTTTAGAAGAGTGTTTTGTCCTTACAAATGTCTCGTGCAGAAATCTGTCCGTCAATGCGTTTCTGAATTGTACACAATGTATGTGCTTCTGTCTGAGTAGGTTTTCGGTTTTAAAAATGTGTGTAGAGAAATCAGTTGGGGACATTTTCTGAAATTTGGCCCTCAAAGAACTGTAGGATTTCTGTAGCTCAGACAGAAGTGGCACCAGCTACCCCAAGGTCATTCGTTTGATTTCCATCAATTGATTAAAAAATGCGTGTGGTGCAAGCTTCTTTGGATAAATGCATCTGGCAAATGCGTAAAAACGTAAACTGTAAAACAGTGTTTGTTTCATTAATGAGTAATTTTGACAAAAATAAGCCGATATTGTTAACAAATAAAAGCGAGACCAAAACGTTAAAATTGTCCCAATTTGGGGAGATTCAGTTAGAACTAATCTCATAAAACGTTCAAAAATGTCAACATCTGGGAGTAAGAGACGAGCAGACATATGGATACATTTGAAAAGCCTGACGACACAAAAGAGAACTCAGTTCGGGCTGGTATTCTGCCTCTTAAACAGCACATGAGTCCTGAATTTAGTTCTCTTTTGCGTCCTATCGCAAATTAACTGGTATGTCGAAAAACTCGTCCAACTTTTTCCGTCCAACTTCAAAATAGTCCTACATTGCTGTTTTACCTGTTTTTGTAAAGGCCGTTTGACCTTTGCACGTTCACTTCATAAACACTGGGGCTTCTGCAGCGATGTAAGATGATTTTGAAGTTGAAAGAGAAAATGAGATGGAAGTTTTTCGACCTACCGTAACTGTTTTGAAGTGCAAAGACTATGCATGCACATTGCTGACCTAGACAAGACAAGCAATTTAGGCTAAAAAGTATGTCAATTATATTTATATTTATATATATATATATATATATATGTGTGTGTGTGTGTGTGTGTGTGTGTGTGTGTGTGCACCTGGTATTCATCACGTTATGGGGACCAAATGTCCCCACAAGGATAGTAATACCAGTAAATTTTGACCTTGTGGGGACATTTGTGAGGTCCCCATGAGGAAACAGGCTCAGAAATCATGCAGAATGAGTTTTTTTGAGAAAGTAAAAGTGTGCACAGTCTCCTGTGAGGGCTAGGTTTAGGTGTAGGGTAGGTGTAGGGCGATAGAAAATAGGGTTTGTACAGTAAAAACCATTACGCCTATGGAATGTCGCCATAAAACATGTAAACACAACAAAAGTGTGTGTGTGTCTATGTGTGTATGTATCTTTTCCTCAAAAAACATAATTTCTAAAGAAAGTAAGACATGAATCTTGAATGACAAATGGGGGTGAGTAAATTATCTGTAAATTTTTTGTTTTGAAAGTGAACTTCTCTTTTAAGACATGCTTTTCTGAGCATTAAATAATGGTGCAAATAATAGTAATACTCGCCTCCCGTAAATTTTGCGTCTGGAAGTGAAACTCCTACAAATGCATATTTGGACAAGGACAGGCACAAAAATAACCATGTCCACACCTTTTTAGCGTTAATTCTTCACTGTGCATGATTAGTAAATCATGACAATGCTATTTTAACGCCAAAAGGCGGTTTGCGCTGGTGCAAGCTGCTACTAAATCTGGCCCTAAAACTAAATCAATGGACCCTTTTAACAAGCCTGTGATGACGCATTTCAATGGTCATCATCATCATAAATCCTTTAAAGTTTTTTATATTTTGATTTTTAAAAATATGTATGTACATTTATAACACTATACTTTGTATTATATCACCTTTTCATCAAGTTACAAAAAAAACTAGTTAACGCTATGTAAGGGTGTTTGTAATGCCGTGTCAATATGTTTGTGGTACTCTCCCATTCACTGCTCTCGGATTTTACCCAACTATGACGACTTCCGCTATGAGAAACTCAGAAATGTGAGAAAGGTCCATTCAGATGGCTAAAATATGACTAAAATCAAATGGCATTTTAGTTAAAAGACTATGACTAAGACTAAATTGATTTTAACTACATTTTCTGTCAAAATTAGCACTGCTGTAAAACAAATCAATTCCTAAAAACTCAGAATACAGGTTTGGTACATGAAATTTTTGTGGTACTGAAGGCTTACCATGTTTTTTCTTTTTTCTTTGTATGAATGAACTGCATCTTTGTACTTTCTGTTAATACGTTCCAAAAAATTTCCAAATAATGCCTTGTTTCATATATACAGTCAAACCAAAATTTATTGAGATGCCCTGAGATGCCTTGAACATTTCTCACATTTATTTGCTATAGTTTAGAAAATGGTAATAAAATGACAAAAACTCAAAGTTAATCTGTGTCAGAACAAATTAATCTTGATATATACAAATTAATTACAGTCAAACCAAAATTTATTCAGACACTTTCAGTAATTTTCACATTATCACAGTTTATTGGTTATAGTTTAGAAAAGGGTAATAAAATATGACAAGAACTTAGAGTTAAACTGTGTCAGAACAAATTCTTCTTGATAATGTCAGATAACTTTGATAGAAAGGTATGTAACAAAACATGGTCAGGTCAAAGTGTCAAAACAAATTTTTGGTCCTTTATTATTAATTTTACTGGTAGTCCACTGTATGAAAAACTTTTCAGTATATTATGTCACAGTTTACTTCATTTTGCTATTCTCACTTACATAAATGAATTATAGTGTCCTGCACCCACTAGTAAAAAAAATATTTTCAAAAATAAATAATAAATAGGCTATATCTGGAGTCTGAATAATTTTTGGATTGACTGTAAGTTTAGGAAAGTTTGACTGTGTTGAAATCAAATTTCTTGTTTAGCCAATCAGAAGATTTTGTAGTGCTCTCTCTTCATTTTTAAATTATATAAAATAACTCTTGCTTTATTATTTTAATACACAATATGCTTTAAAAGTTTGGAGTCAGCAAGATTTTGTCTTACTGTATTTTAAGTCTCTTAAGCCTCTTTCACACAGAGCTTGAATTGTCTTCAAAGAATTGTCTTCTGTGTGAACACAAACGTGTCGCGGGATAGGGAACGTGTAACATTGCCAGGATCAGTCTCGGAATAAGTCCTGGCCTGTGTGAACAAAAGGCAGGACCAGTGGTGTGTCGTAGTGATGACACATGCTATCACATCATGCCAGTTTTGTGGAACGAATGTCACGTGTCTTTACAGGTTCTTTACGGGATGTGTGTGAACGCAAGCATGGATTCCGGAAAATCATTGGCACTGTGAATGAACCAAAATCAAACCATTCCGCGACAAACCACGGGACACATTATCCGTGTATTTTCCAGAATCTCTGTGAAAGAGAGATTAGGTTAACCAAGCTGGCATTTATTTAAAAAGAGCAATGTTTATATAATAAAATATTGTATTTTTACATACAAAGAAACACTGCAGTCATTAAAAATTAGCTTGGTTTTGTCTGTATTCTATGTGGTACATCAAACATGATGTTATGTGCTGTAGAAACCTGTCTGAATCCTGTTTCTGTAAGACAGTTGTCTTTTTTTTTTTTTTTTATGGCTGGACAAGGTTTTGCAACATTTGGTTACAGGCACATCAGTTGTCTGAACTCTTCTTAAGCATAGAAAGATAGGAGAACCCAAACCAGGTGATGATCGCATGACCTCCTCCTCAGTGGTGCCATAAATCTGTCCATGAATCATTCAGTGCATTCAAAGCTTCATTCAAACAATCCAAATTTACAATCCAAATTTACCACAGCTGGGTGTACCAGCGGATTAGTAAAATCAGAAAATGATGTCTTATGACGGAGCCGTAGACCACAGATCATGGCGGTAGATAAGTTACAGAAGCTATTCTGTTACACTATTGTTGCTTGAACATGTTAGCAAGTTGATATTGCTGGTAATTAGCATTAGCCAAAGCACTGGAAACATTTTGACTATGAGTTTGTGTCATGAATTTTAACCGAGGTGGGAGAAGATTCCTGTGTTGTTAACCCCAGCAGTGACAGGGTTAATTTGAACAGTCTGGCCATGAAGCTGCGGGGCAGGGGAGCAGCTTTTTGATCTGTGTGATGGACAGACATTGAACAGCACTAGGGCACAGCATGTAACGAGAAAGAGAGAGAGAGAGAGAGAGAGAGAGGCGGAAAGACGTACAGCATGGCATCTTGTCCATCTTCTGATGTTCCAGCACTCTGTCTGCCGAGTGTTGTGTGAGATTGTCGGCGTGTGATTTTTCTCTCTGGAGAGCAGGTGGAAGGAAGGAGGGGGGATGCCGCACCAGCCCGTTCTGTGCAGCCATGTGAACAGAGCCCTATCCCAAAATGAGCCTAAAGTGGTCATTACATTACAGAGAGAGCGGCAGTAAAGCAGTGGGAATAAAACGAGCCAAATCTAATGTAGTGCTGCACACACTAGAGGTTTGCTAAAAGGTCTCTTCATTTTTTAAATAGTTTTCAGGGCTAAATTTAAATCGTTTGCTTGTAGACGCACATCTCGCGGTTCTCTCAGAAAATAATTTCAGGAATTATTAGAGTGTGCAATGAGAATATTGTCCTTAAAATTTGCTTTTGTTAATCAAAAGGTGTGTCCCAATGCCTGTAAAATGGCATAGATGCAAAAATAGTGTGAGCAGCATGTTTATACTGAAGAGAACATGAAGAAGAGCACTTATTTAATACAAAAAAAAAATAAAATAAAAAATGAAGTGCACTCAACATTCGCAGCTTTCCTTATGTAGTGGAAGAGGAGGGACTATTAGACATACTGGATATCAAAATAACCTTCTAAAATACATGCACTAGATTGTTGAGTACATATACAGTTGAGGTCAAAAGTTTACACCCCCTTTCAGAATCTGCAAAATGTTAATTATTTTACCAAAATAACATGTTGTTGTTTATTTAGTACTGACCTGAATTAGATTTCACATAAAAGATGTTTAAATATAGTCCACAAGAGAAAATGATAGTTGAATTTATAAAAAAAAACATCCCCTTTCCTAATACTGTGTTCTTACCTGAATGATCCACAGCTATGTGATGTTTTTTAGTGATAGTTGTTCATGAGTCCCTTGCTTGTCCTGAACAGTTAAACTGCCTGCTGTTCTTTAGAAATTCTCACAAATTCTTTGGTTTTTCAACATTTTTGTGTATTTGAACCCTTTCAAACAATGACTGTATGATTTTGAGATCCATTCTTTTCACACTGAGAACAACTCAGTTGTCATTTTTTTCATTTAGTACTGCCCTTCAAAGGCTACAGAAGATAGTTACGTGTTTCCCAGAAGGCAAAATAAATTAAATTTACCCTGATCTTCAAATTCAAAAAGTTTTCACTCCCCAGCTCTTAATGCAGAACCTTCTGTAATAGTTGCATATGAGTCTCTCAGTTGTCCTCATTGTGAAAAGATGGAAAAAACACAGCTGTGGATTGTTCACAGTATTAAGAATCAAGGGGATGTAAGCTTTTAAACAGGGTCATCTTTATAAATTCAACTATTAATTTCTCTTGTGGATTATATGTAAACGTCTAATGTGAAATACTTTATTCAGGTCAGTACTAAATAAACAAAAACATGCATTTTGTATGATCCCTCTTATTTTGGTAAAATAGTTAACATTTTGCAGATTCTGAAAGAGGGATGTAAACTTTTGACCTAGTAATGTATAGTGTATACTATGTCATGTGGAACACAACTGTAGCTTCCAGCAGTATACTATAGCTGCTAGTTAATCAAAATTAACCAGAACATTTCTGAAAGCAATTTACACACTATCCCAGTCTGAAATTGTGTAATTGCCCTGTTTTCGATGAATAATTCGCTTCTTTACTGTTAATGTAATGTATTCTTTATAATCTTTCAGAGTCTTTTGTCGTTTTGGATTAAAGCATCTGCTAAATGAATGAATATAAATTCTTAATGTGTTCAAGTGTGTATGATGAACTTGAGATGTCTTACAGCTTTCTGCCTTTTTTGACAGTTTTATTGGTTTTCTTATAGAAAAGTTTACAGAAGCTGGAAAGCAGGCAAGAGAGATGTGGGAAGGAGATTGTTACATGACCTACAAGAGGCCAGAATCGAACCCAGGCCCCCATGAGCAAGCTTTGTGTATACGTATCGTGGGCAAGCGCGCTACTTATACAGTACATACCACTCTCTCAGAGCTTTTAAGTTTTAAGAGGTTAGTCTGTTATATTTAGATCCGATATTGCTTGCATTTCTTTTATTTGTATTATATAAATTCAGTTCACCAAACCTAATTTGAGCTGATTTCTTAAAGCAATGGTCTCATATTGTTCCAAACCTGTAGGACCTTCAGTCATATTCAGAATACAAATTAAGATATTTTTGATGAAAACCGAGAGCTTTCTACAGGGCTCATACAAGGTGCTTAAAGCACTTGAAGTACTTGAATGTAACTTTTTGAAATTTAAGGCCTGGAAAACCCTTGAAAATAGCAATATTTCTGCAGAGGTACTTGAAAAATGCTTGAAATATTGAACGACAAACTGTCTATGAAATAAGTTTTTAATTTTTTCAATAAGCACACCTTTTCAAAAAAAATCATACCTTTTTTGCTTATTTCAGTTAATGTCAGCGAAAACAAGTAAAAATGTCAGTTAAACAAGCGAGCTAAGCAAGTAGTAGTACTGACAGTGTCATGGCTGAAGATGCAAAAAGAGGAACAGTTGAACCAAATCTATTGAGTCATTTATGCCGGAACTGCTCCGAATGATTCTTCGACTTCGATCATTCATTTCAGGTGATTCGCTAGCAAAAATCAGATCAAATTAAAAGAGCCATTCTTTTTCCACTTTCAACATCACTCGTAACGATTTAAAAAAAAAACCACACATAGTGATGGGTGAAACGGAGCATTTCAAGACTTCAAATCAGTAAAACTATTGGGTTGCAAAATTATTCACTATTTTGAAGCGCTCCAAATGGATCATTTGATTCAGGTCAGGACTTTGATCTGTGTATTGCAAATTTGATTTGGATCAGAACGAATCTTTTAGCGAATTGAATGGTTCAAATCAAATTATTCGCAATTGGAAGTCCTGATCTAAATCAAATTCAGATTGTGGATCACAAATCATTTGATTTAGATCAGAACTTTGGAGCACGGAGCGCGAGTCATTTTTATTCAGATTGGGATTTCTGTTTGATTTCGCAAATCTATTTTTTTCCTCCTAAACGGTAGAAAACATTAATGGTGTACAGTTAGAAAGTTAAAAGAAAAAAGATATTATACACAAATACAAATCCCTTAAGAAAATGAACAGTGGTTTTACTATAGTAAAAGTGTAGTATACTTTGTAATACTTTATGTGCTTTATTTTATTTTTGCCATTTATTTATTCATTTCTCTTTTTTAAAGCGATCATCGGATGCAAAGTTCACTTTTTCATGTTGTTTGAACATTAATGTGTGTTGGCAGTGTATGTACAAATCTACCCTATAATGATAAAAATCCATGCAGTGGTTTTTAATTAATCTGTAAAAATAAATTGAGCCATTCTCAGATGCCTGTCAGTGTGGCGTCAGACCGACGGAGGCCGCTCCCACGATAGCTGATTGACATGAGCATTTTACCTCAGATCAGCTGTCACGGTCCGACCTCCGTTGTTTCGATGCCGGAGCAGGGATGTAAGTTAGACAAGAATATCTCAGATAGAGCGATTGAGGTGTTGTGTTGCTGGATGTAATAATGAACATAGTGGTTGTCATTTACTCCCGACATCTGAGCAGCTGAAGATGCAGTGGATTACGTTTGTTAGTGAAGGGAATGCGCCTCCGGATCTACATATATCCGTCTATGTTCGTGCGAATCATTCGTGATCCAGCTTCACTTACAGCAGAAGTGAGTATAACATTTTTTTTATGAATCTTTGCGAATGCCTTTCCTAATAACGTGCTAGTTAGCAAGTTTAGCAGCTAAAGTAAACAGGCTCGTCACTCCACAGAGAAAAGAGAGGGGCGGGGCGAGCAGGGCTCATCTGCATTTAAAGGAACAATCCCTCAGAATGGGATGATTTTTGCAGAGCTCATTTTGACAAGGTAAAAAGAGTGTTGTTTTGCACTACCTTTGAGAATTTTTAACCAAAGTATATTATAGACTTTTCATTAAGACCCTAAAGAATCATATCAACTTGTGGAAAATGGGCATCCGATGACCCCTTTAAAAATTTGAAATGGACGACATTGTTCAATAAGTGAGATCTCTGATTGAAGTCCTTGAAAATCATAAAATTAGGGTTAAACCGCTGATGTCACATGGACTATTTTAACAATGTCTTAACTACCATTCTGGACCTTGAACGTGTCATTTGCATTGCTGTCTATGCAGGGTCAGAAAGCTCTCGGATTTCATCAAAAATATCTTAATTTGTGTTCTGAAGATGAACAAAGGTCTCACGGGTTTGGAACGACATGAGGGTGAGTAATTAACAACAAAATTTTATTTTTGGATGAACTATCCCTTTAAATTCTTTTAACATTTACTTGCCATCATGTCATTCAAACCTGCATGGCTTTCTTTCTTTTGTGGAACTCAAAAGACTATATTATTTGGACTGCACTGGCTTTATATGGATAAAAAACATCTTTTGTGTTTGTCAGAAGAAAATGGTGACATTTTATTGTCAGTTTTGTGTGAACTATCCCTTTAATGGATGTAAACACAGCACAAAGTGTGATGGCAGCTTTTAAAGATGATCCCATAATGATTTATCAAGGTCAAAGGGACATGTTTGTGCCTTATTTAACCCTAAATAGTTCATAGTAGTAACTGAAGGGTACCTATTTTATTACTACTCTAAGATGAATGTGCAACTTTTAGTGGCTTTAAAGTACAAAGTTGTTTTTAAAGGCACCAGCCCAGTGACAAGCTATTGAACCAAGCTTTTTTTTTTTTTCTTGACATCCTGACACTGTAATAGTAACTGTAATACATAGCATTTTGGCAGAAGCTACAGAAGCAACAACCCATTGCTCTTGGAAAATATGCCACGGATAACAGCTGATCATCACTGCATAATTTAAATGAACTGCAAATGTCATTTAAGTTAGTCTGTGGTTTTTGTATTGAATAACATTATTCAACGCTCTCTTTTCACATCTGGCTTACTGGGCAGTTTGAAACAGATGTTTCGATATCTTCCGTTTGAATCCCTTTTGTTTTGGTTAATAATCAGAATCATCTGTTTTGTAAACAGTGTGACCTGTATGGCCGTGATTAGCCTTGGAGAAGCAGGAATCTGATCCCAGGTCAGATATATTAAGCTGTGAACGAGTGGAGTGCTTCTAATTACCGCAGGTGTGATTTAATGCATTTAGTCTGCGTGATATTGTGTGTCAACAGCATTACTCAGTGAAGGTATAGACAATGTTTAGTCACTCCGTCTGACAATAACGAGGGATTTTAATTAACAGCCTGTCTTATTATCCTCTCACATTGAACAACATATCATCAGAAATGGAAAGAAACACAGCTGACTTCAAGGGCTGTCTCAATTTGTACACGGTAATTAAAATCAAATGACAATTTCATTTGACTGTTTAATTGCTCGTTTAGAACAAACCTCGCAGAAATGCATGCAGGTACGTACAATGGCGTGTAAACACAAATATAGGCACAGTATCTGTTTTGCATGAGCATATGCGCGCAGACACACGCACGCACGCACACGAGACTGACTCACATTCCGCTACATGCCGTCTGCTTTTTTTTTTAACTTTGATGCAACTTAAGAAGAAATCACCTCCCACTTCTTTCTCTCACCACCTCATATAGGTGGTGTGAACGCTTTTTAATGCAATAAGAGAATATGAAAAAAAGTCTCCTAGTAGTCGACGCCGGGATGTGCGCTTGTCACTGCGTGTTTATCGAAAACAAGTGCCTATCTCGTCTCAATGTCTAATTAAAGGGATAGATTCTCACAACAATAAATGAATATGCAGATGAGTCTTGCGTCTGGTGCTAATTTCATGAAGCGACGATAACGAGGCCGAGTTAATCTCCTCTCTTTTAACCCTGATTTAGTTGATCCACCATAACAAACAAACAGGAATAATAATCCTATTATTGTCTTAATAGCACATTTTGTTCTGAGAAGTCTTTCTGAAGACGGAGCTTTGAGGTAATGCTGCCTTTATTGAAACAAACAAAACTCAAAAATCAATTTTCATTCACGCTTTGTCTCTCGCTTTTTGCTTCCTACCATATCTTTACGTCTCCTGTTGGGTTATATATTTATTTATTTCTATCCTCTTCTCGTCTCAGCCCTCTGTTTTTACTGTCTGACGTTTTCTTTTTTTTTTTCCCCTCTGCTGGTCGAATAATGATAATGAACAATACAAGCCCAGGTTGGAATTAACAATAAGGAGCTTACAGTCTTCCAATGTCACATGCATTTACCACTTGCCATTCAACATTACAGTTGTATAGGTTTTACCTGGATGTTTGTTTCAGTGAATCATTCACAGCCGACTTTAAGCTCTCTGGATATGGAGATGTGGTGTTTGTCCTTTGTCTGAGTTGTTTTTGTCTGTTTTATGCCCATGACAATTTTCAAAGTCAGCATTAAATTAAATTGACCATGTTTTTTTTTTTTTACTTAACTTAATACACATTCTTGGTTGGTTGCGAATGATGAAAATGAATGTTTTGTTGTCTTCTCTGAAACTTCTGTCTGATAAAATCAGGTTTTATTCATTTATTTAAAATATATTTAATTTAAAAAATGTAATAATTAATTCCTTTTACTCAGATTTCTGTTGTACATATAAAAATTATATAATTGAATCATAAAATGTAGTAATAATTTACACTACCCATCAAAAGTTTTTATACAGTAAGATTTTTAATGTTTTTTAAGATCTCTTCTGCTCACCAAGCCTGCATTTATTTGATCCAACGTACAGTAAGAACAGTAAAATTTTGAAATATTTTTACTATTTAAATAACTGTTTACTATTTAAATATATTTTAAAATGTAATGTATTCCTGTTATTTCAAAGCTGAATTTTAGCATCATTCACATGTCACATGATCCTTCAGAAATCATTCTAATGCTCAGAAAACTTTTATTAATATTAATATTATATTGAAAACAGCGGAACAAATTTTTTTCAGGTTTCTTTGATGAATAGAATGTTCAGAAGAACAGCATTTATCCAAAATAGAAATATTTTGTAACATTATAAATGTCTTTATTATCACTTTTGGTCAATTTAAAGCATTCTTGCTAAATAAAAGTATTAATTTCTATTATTTCTTTCCAGAAAAATAAAAAATAAAAAATACTGACTCAAGCTTTTGAAAGGTGTATTGTATAATGTTACTTCTGATCTTTCTATTCATCAAAGAATCCTCAAAAAATAAAAGGTACTCAACTGTTTTAAATACTGATCATAATAATAATAATAATAAATGTTTCTAGAACAGAAAGAATGATTTCTTCTTGTGATATGAAGAGAAATGATGCTGAAAATTTAGCTTTGATCACAGGAATAAATGACATTTTAAAATATATTCAAATAGAAAGCAGTTATTTTAAATAGTAAAAATATTTGACAATATTACTGCTTTTTCTGTATTTTGAATCAAATAAATAGAGGCTTGGTGAGCAGAAAAGATTCTTTAAAAAAAAAAAAAAAAAAAACATTAAAAATCTTACTGTACTGGAAAACTTTTGACTGGTAGTGTACAAATATAATTTTAAATATCTAATATGTTTTACACATATTACTGTTGCACATATATCAAATATTATTATAAAATATATACTTGTCTCCAGAATCACAGGGGGGCACATACCCCCTCAGTTTGAATGGGCACGGCGCTTCTGGGCGACTGCAAGGACTGACGAGTGCCAGTGTGACAGCGTTGCAGGTGTGAGAGAGGGTTGGCATTTTGAAGGGCACAGTGGGTGAGGCGGGAGAGCAGCCAGGACTCACAGAGAAAGGCAAAGTGGCACACAGTGCAGGGCTGGGTGGACAGAACAGCACTTCCTTTGCGAGTGACAAGGGGAGGGACGTTGGCACACAGATAGTACAGGGTATTTATAGAATGCAGGGAAGATGGTGCCATAGCAGACGCTGCTAACTAACATATGAACTGATCTGTTATAGATCTGAGGAAAAAAAAAGACAACAAGTTTGAGTGCTTTAGTTTCCTAATAAGCAGCAGATTTAAGAAGATGGGTTGATTGGGCTTGCATTAATCTTTTGTATAACTTTGTTTTCTTGCTGTACCATTGAGGTAATCCAGTCAGCTCCTGTTGGGCACAAATTAGATAAATTAGCATTTAATCCTAACTTAAGTTGATACACGCATCAAATGAAATGACGGTGTCTTAGTCTTTCATTCACAAAACCATAATACTGAAATCTTTGCATTTTTAATATATAATAATGTTTTTAAGGCCACAGTGTGTTTCCCTATTCATTGTTCAACCAACAGGTAGTTCCTTCCGTGCGGAAGCTTGTTTCAAAAATCAAAGATACATTATTAAATTAATCGAATAAAAAATAATTTTGATAAAGTTTAAGTCGCATTGACATATTTTTGTATTATTTTATACTATTTAGAGTATTTAATATTCTGAATTAGTTTTTAATTTTATATTTTTAGTTCAGTTTTAGTCATTTTGCTTTAGGCATGTTATAATTTTTTGATATAGATTTATTTGTGTTTTACTTTGATAAATTTTAGTACTTCAACTTAAAGAATTAGTTCATTCCAGAATTAAAATTTCCTGATAATTTACTCACCCCTATGTCATCCAAGATGTTCATGTCTTTCTTTCTTCAGTCGTAAGGTTTTAAAGTAAGTATTTTGAGGAAAGCATTCCAGGATTTTTCTCCATATAGTGGACTTCAGTGGTGGCTAACGGGTTGAAGGTCCAAATTGCAGTTTCACTGCAGCATCAAAGAGCTCTACACAATCCCATCTGAGGAATAAGGGTCTTATCTAGTGAAACTATCGTTCAATAAAAAAATAAAATAAAATTAACATTTATATACTTTTTAACCACAAATCCTCATCTTGCACTAGCTCAGCTTCACGCATTGCGTAATCATGTTGGAAAGGTCACATGTGACGAGGCCCGTAGCCAGGTATGAGGTCTGGACCTTGGTAAATTTTTCATGTTCAAAAATAACATTTGTTATCTGAATTACGAATTTGCTGCTAAACTCTTTATATGGATGTCTGCATGGCATGTATGATTCAGTTTAGACAGTTTCCAAGAATGTTTAGTGTCCGTGGTATGAAAATGATTGCTGCGAGACACAGCCGGAGTGAACAAGGTTTAAGAGAGTTGTGAGTGAGGGTGTGCGTTGCCAGTTCCAGCTATTATAAGCGTTTTTGGACTTGTCTTTTCCACTTAATTTGACACTTTAGAAAGTTAATAAAGTAGGAAGTTGCAGTTTAGGGTCAGCAATGTCTTTTATTTTATCTTATTTGCAAAATATTATAAATAATTTCAGTTAATTAATTAATTTTTTTGTTTGTTTGTTTGTTTTTTGGTTTATTAGTAATACCTGGCAACACTGCATTGCCGGCACTTAAACTGATAGTAATCAAAAAAGCCCATGGACAGGTCACTGCTGACAGGATACCACATTTGGTAAGGGAAATGCCGAAAATATCATGATATTATCTGTCAGAAATGTTATCAATGCTGTCAAAAACCGTAGCATTTAACACCAGTACACAGATCTGTAGAACAAGTAGGTTACAGAATAAAATAAAATACACAAACACTACCAATGAAGAAGTCTATGTCACATAGTCGCAAAATTCAAATCATGCTATAAACAATCATAAGAGCACTAGACAAAGTTATAAGCTATATTGCAATAGTTATTAATAAAAGCTGTATCTATAATATGTATTGTTGCATGAATAATAAACAACTGATAAAATTATCAACCCCTAACTATAGTAAATTATTAACAAAATTTGATGCAATAAATAGGGTATGATTTAAAAATGATCATCCCTCATAAAGAGAGAAAACACCTTTCACAAACATCCACATGTCTGTCACTTTTAAAGTATTTAAAACTCACTAATTTTCAAAACCTGGCTACAGCCATGAACGTGACGTAGGCGGAAGTACTGACCCGTCCGTGGTATGAAAATGATTGCTGCGAGACACAGCCGGAGTGAACAAGGTTTGAGAGAGTTGTAAGTGAGGGTGTGCGTTGCCAGATCCAACTATTATAAGCGTTTTTGTACTTGTCTTTTCCACTTAATTTGACGCTTTAGAAAGTTAATAAAGTAGAAAGTTGCAGTTTAGGGTCAGCGATATCTTTATCTTTATTTTATCTTATTTGCAAAAAAATTGTAAATAATTTTGGCTAGTCCTAATTTATTTTTAGATTTTTTTTTGTTTGTTTGTTTGTTTAATAGTAATATCTGGCAACACTGCATCACCAGCACTTAAACTGACAGTAATCAAAAAAGCCCATGGACAGGTTACTGCTGACAGGTTACCACATTCGGTAAGAGAAACGCAAAAAATACCATAATATTATCTGTCATATACGTTATCAGCGCTGTCAAAAACAGTAGCATTTAACAACAGTACACAGATCTGTAGAACAAGTAGGTTACAGAATGAAATGAAGTACACAAACACTACCCATGAAGAAGTCTATGTCACATAGTCGCAGAATTTTCACAAATCATGCTATAAACAATCATAAGAGCACTAGACAAAGTTATGAACTATATAGAATGTATTGTTGCATGAATAATAAACAACTGATAAAATTATCAACCCCTAACTGCCTAACTATCAACCCCTAAAGTGAAGTATGAACAAAATTTGATGCAATAAATGGGGTATGATTTAAAAATGATCATCCCTCATAAACATGACGTAGGCGGAAGTACTGACCAAGTGTTTACAAATCGAACGTGAGAGAAAGTCAGACGCCCTTTACAAAAAAAGGTAAAACAACGTTGCTGGGCTATTTTGAAGTTGAAGGAAAATAAAATTTTTGTCCTACCCTACCTTTTTGAACCAAAGTACACAGACAAAGAACTAACTACACGTGACTTTACCAACATAATTACGTAAGTTGTAGACGTACAAGAGTACGTAGAGTACAAGATGAGCATTTGTGGTTAAAAAGTAGATACGTTTTTATTTTTTTTAGAAAATGACCGATCGTTTTGCTAGATAAGACCCTTATTCCTCAGCTGGGATCATGTAGAGTCAACTGAAGCTGCACTGAAAGTGCAATTTGGACCGTTGGCTCCCGTTAAAGTCCAGTATATGGAGAAAAATCCTGGAATGTTTTCAAAAACTTTACTTTCTTTCTTTACTACTGAAGAAAAAAGGACATGAAACTCTTATCAGGAAGTTCTAATTCAGGAATGAACTAATTCTTTAAAATTACTTTTTTTAGTTAGTTGCCAAGTCATGCCATTTCAGTTTTTCATTTATATTTTATTTTATTTCAGCTGTATTTCATTAGTTTTAAGTTAATTCTAACAACACTGATGACAGGATATAAAGTTAAAATGATAATAAATTAATATTGTGAGATTAAAAAGTCACATTTGGGAGTTGCAGTTATGAGAAATGAAGTCACAGTATTATTACCTGTTTATTTCTCTTAATCTGAAGCAAGAATGTGCTTGCTTTCATGCCAAACTCAGTCCATTTTCCAATGTACATTAAACAAACTTAGATATGAGAAAGTATTTTAACACTGAAAACTTATACACAAGTTTCAACACTAAAACAAACTACAGAGTCAATCAATAGTGAATGTGAATGATCAGAATGTGCTGTCAGTTGGAGCGTCTGTAAGTGGGTCAGAGGGTGGGTCTGTGTATCACATTCGGGGGGCATGGGTGGGGTTTGGGGGGGATGAGGAGGGGGGTAACTCGGGCCTAAAGGCAAATCTCATATCAACATCCACAGTAATAACATCTCCTAATTACCATAATAGCCCAGCTTATCTGATGCGTTTAATTATGTGGGCATGTCTGCTATCCATTTCAAGAGGATGTGTGGCATCAGTGGGCACGCATGCTATCCGGCTTCGTCTGACTTTAGTGCTGAAACGTACCGCTATCGAAACCCACGACACATCCCCCGCTTTACCGTAGTCCAAAGGCATTTATATAAAATGTACATCAATTATGACAGCCTGGACCAACACATGGCGCCGAGAATGAAGTGGATGTTGAATTGCATTGAGTCTTTTCCATACGCAGCACGGGTGTACAATAATAGCCCGGCCTTCAGGCGAGGAAATATAGCATATGACTTGTCTCTAGATTCCTGAGGGCTACATTAGCTGTTATCAATCTCTTTTGAAAGCCTTTATTTGCAGATATCCTTAAGCCCTGTGCAATGATTTACATGGCGTAGCAGCGCGGGAGATTGTTCCTGAATGATAGCCTGTGGTAGGTCTTCCAGTCGTCCTCAGGACACGACCATCGACACATTAAAATGGAAATCGCTCCTTTTTTTTTTCTCTCAAAGCATTGATGTCGAACATGTCCTAGTCTCTTCTCGTTTTCAGCCCCTCCGTCTCTCTCTCGTAGGTCATTCTCATTTTGTGTTTTCATAAACTGCGTATATCTAATACGTCTCGCGAAGACAGTGCGCTCCTCGTTCTCAGAAATGTCTGAATGCTGGTTCTCTTTCTTCTTTCTAAATCTTTAATATCACCCTTTAATCTTCTTCATTAACAAATGTCTCTTAATTGTCAGAGTTGCTTCTCAGACATCAGATTTAGCGTAAGCCGATTGCAATAGCGGATGTTGTTGGACTAATTTGCTAGCATATTGAGAGTTGATGATCAGAGTAGGACAGGGCCCCTGGCTGGACATGGGATTGAAACTCTTTGATATGAGCAGCACCCTGCTGACAGGAATGTGGAAAAGCCATATGGACAGAGACCAGCCGAGTCCTTGGACAAACTGCAAAAACCCCACACTGACCGGGACCGGCTAGGAAGGGGAAGAACTACTTATTCCCTCGGAGCTCGTATGTTTTTGCACGACCTGCCCTGCGGGGTTTTGAACACACTGATCTAATGAACGTTGCAGTGATGTGTGTTTGTAAAATCACTCGAGAGTAAGTCTGGAATAAGAGGGCGAGACGAGAGCAAACATGTGTTCACTTAAAGACTAGAAATTTCCATTCATCTGTGCAACAGTTTATGTTGCCAAGCCAATTAGCTAATGTTCAACCAGACAAATTTCGCTCTACAAAAATTACCATCATGGATTATTTATGGCCAAATGGTGAAATTATCTTACAAATTTGCTCTAAGGAGGATGGAGAAAAGCATTCTTTATAACAGCTAAAATACGACTGTATTTTATCTGAATCTTGTTAAGAAGGCATTGGTCCTTTTTGGCTGTTTTAAAGGCTACAAACTCTCTGACTGGGTTGTTCTGACCCAGCATTAAATGTTCAACCCAACTTTCTGGGTAGTTTTATTTAACTCGTCTGTTGTTTAAAAATTAATATATGTCTGGCTTAAAATGAACCCAAAATAGGTTGTAAATTAAAAATCAGACACATAATTACACATAAATTCACACAAATTGAACATTTAGTAATAAGCAATTAAATTAATATTATATAAATATTTATAAATGTTCATTTCCAACCTATTTTGGGTTCATTTTAAGCCAGCCATATAGTAATTTTTAAACAATAGATGAGTTAATATATATATTTTAGAGTAATAAATATTATTATCATCATATATTTAATATCTGGCATATCAGTAAACACTTTCTGCAGGTTGCACCATTGTCTTTTTCCTAGAATAATTTATTTCTGATTCATTTGAAACACTGATTCATTAAGGAACAAAACAACAGTGAGTAACCAAATCATTCATGCAAGTGATTCATGTAAAAATGCAGATTTATTCAGTAATGAAACAACTGACTGTCTTTCTGAGTAAGTCTTTGAATCATTCATTCAACCATTTCACTCAAAAATACTGAATTATTCAGTAACGAAAAAACAGGCTGTTTTTATGAGCAAGTCGATGAATCATTCACTCAAGGGATTTGTTGAAACCAATGATTCAAAAGCTACTGTTTGTTGCACAGAAATGCAGAACAGTTTTACAGCTGCTTTGTCTGTTTTTGCTTTGGCAACACAAATACAACATTGTGTATAAAATTTAAGTTATTTAAAGGGTTTGTTCATCTAAAAATGAAAATTAGCCCATTATTTACTCACCCTCCAGGCATCCTAGGTGTATATGACTTCCTTCTTTCAGACGAAAGCAATCAGAGTTATATTAAAAATTATCCAGGCACTTCCAAGCTTTAGAATGGCATAGGCAGGTGTTTCTCCTCATCAGTCCAAAACAAGTCCCATAAAGTGCATCCATCCATAATAAAAAAGTGCCTCACACGGCTCCAGGGGGTAAATAAAGGTCTCTTGTAGCGAATCGATGCATTTTTGTAAGAAAAAAAACACTTTAATGTAGCTTGCTCTCACTGTTGTACATGGAAGCAGCTTCAGGCGGATAACATATGTGACCCTGGACCACAAAACCAGTCTTAAGTCTCTGGGGTATATTTGTAGCAATAGCCAAAAATACATTGTATGGGTTAAAATTATAGATTTTTCTTTTATGGCAAAAATCATTAGGAAATTATTATTCATGTTCCATGAAGATATTTTGTAAAATTCCTACAGTAAATATATCAAAACTTAATTTTTGATTAGTAATATGCATTGTTAAAAACTTTATTCGGACAACTTTAAAAGCAATTTTCTCAACATTTTTATTTTTTTTGCAGCCTCAGATTCACATATTGAACAAATATTGTCCTGTCCTAACAACCATACATCAATAGAAAGCTTATTTATTCAGATTTCAGATGATGTATAAATCTTAATTTTGAAAAATTGACCCTTATGACTGAATTTGTGATCCAGGGTCACATATGACTATGCATTGCGCATGCGCCGCTCAGACATGACAAATGGAGAAAACCAAAACAAAACAATGGTCACAAATTAGTAGTATAAAATGAGATTTGTAAATAAAAATGTTGGAAGATTTCGATACAAACCAAGAGAAGACTGGTTTTCCTTTGCTAAAGTAAGGAAACTTTGCTTCCTTTGCTCCTGTAAACAAACGCTGGTTTTTACGAGACTCACTGTCTGACAGCATCAAATGCTGTCAAAAATAGATTTTCTTTACCAGTTACATTCTATTAACTAAATTAAATCAATATTTGGTGTGACCATCCTTTTAAAGCATTTTGAAGCAGCTTTTGCCCTAGGTGTGTAGTTTTTTTTAGGTAGCTTTGCAGGTAGGTCTCCTGAAGCATCTTGGAGACATTGCCACAGTTCTTCTGGATTTAGTCTGTCTCAGTTTGTTCACATAGTTCAGTTTGGAGCACTGGCGGTTGTCAGATTCGGCTTGGGCAAACAAAATGAGAGTATACATAACTCAAGCAATACTACACAAATTTAATCCCAACATTCCCATTCAATGTATAAAATGCAAACAAGAGATAAGAACTTTATATCATTGTTTATGGAAGTGTCCCCAAGTTGAATGTTTTTGGGGAAAAGTTTTACACTTTTTATCGCTGGTGTTGAAACAAAATGTTCCCAAACTCTATATACTAAATATTTTCCCTGTAACATGCACTTTTACTAGCTCTGATAAGAAAATGTTGATACACTGTTTATTACAAGCAAAACTTATAGTAGCTCATCACTGGAAAAACACAGAAAGCCCTCATTTTAAACAGTGGTAACGAGAATCTCGTTGTTTGGCTTTAGAAAAACTCACATATATTTTAAAAAGAAAACCTGAAAAGTTATTCAGTTTCAAAGTGTGGAATCCCTTTATAGGATGTTTGAAGGAAGCTGATCCAAATCTAATTTCTGGATAACTTGGCTTAACATTTATCACCTTAGGATATTAATGTACCATTGTTTTGACATCTGTGTTGATGTGTGTGTGTGTGTGTGTGTGTGTGTGTGTGTGTGTGTATATATCCATTTTACCCCCCTTTTTTCTGATTCTTTTATTATTATTCTCTTTTTATGTTAAAGTTCAAGAAAATAAAGGCAGTGTTGAAAAAAAATAATACTGACATACTAAAGATAGAAATGACTGACTTAAACCATTTTTAGCTGGTGACAATACTAGTGTTGTAGTTTATATATATATATATATATATATATATATGTATATGTATATACATTAGAGGACATGCTCACTATGTTAATGTGTTTTTTTTCCCAGGGAACTTACTGATAAAATGCATAACTTAAATGCACTGTAAGTCTCTTTGGATAAAAGCGTCCGTCAAATGAATAAATGTAAATGTACTTTTGACAAAAGTGCTACAAGAGCTCCAACATTACAATACTCCATTAAAGGAAGTCACAAGTAAAAACTGCACGCTTGACAAAGCGAACTGTCATAAAGGACAACAGCTCGAATCAATGACACTTTGAGAGGTCTGAAGAACGGACATGGCTGTGAGCAGCGAAAAAAGCTAACATGCTAAAAATCCTGATACCTTTGACACCGACAGCCTCGGCCCTGAGGTGTTTTACGCAGCACTTTTATTGCTTTCTGTCCAGAGATGAAAAAACGGACAAGCAAAACATTTTGTAGGCCCGATGCTCGGATCTGATAACGTTTCAGTCTTCACAAACAGCCCAATTTCTCTCTGGCTCGCTCTCTCTCGGTCTCTCTCTCTCTCCCATCTTGTTCAGGATTAGATGATTCTACTTATCCTCCAGACATAGAGACAGAATAACATGTGAAAATTACAATACATCAAGTAGGAGTCATTACGGGAACTGCTCCCTTCCTTGTCTCACTTCAAAGTCTCGGCAATTTTCTGATCCATGTGACATTCACGCTCCTCCAGGGTCAAACAACATCTTGCAGCCTTCATAAAATGATTAAATATTTTAAACAGCTCGCATGCGTACCTCCGTGGCCCCCGGAGACTGATGCTGTTATCGTTTTTGTCAAAGCCACTTTCCATCTGCATTTGTCATTCCTGCTTCGCGCGTATAAGTTATCAATCGGCTTGTCAGAATGCAAAATAACTGATGTTCTTTGGGCGGTATTGGATGGACTATCTCGGGCTTTTAATCAATGCATATTTTTTCCACTCTTCTTTTTTCGCTCCTTCCTCATTCTCTGCTCTTTAATATAAATGTTTAGAGTCCCAGGCGCCTGTAATGTATTTGCACAGAAAACGCTTTGACAGAAGCAGTAGTTATATTATCAAACATTACACCTTGGGGCTAAAAGAGTATCAGAGGCTTTCACGCACAGGCAATGCTGGGAATTACAGACATGAAGAGATGACTGCTGTACCCTCACTGTAAGGGATTGCCCCGGCTGTATATAAATCAGACGCGTTGAAAGCTAATCTTTCTCACTCACACATGTAGTGTATACTCTATTTATAGATTTGTCTTGCCTGAGAGAAGATTCCAGGCCATGTGAGGCCTTTATCAGTGGTAACAAGGTTGTTAATGTATCTGAATATGCTCTACATCCTCCATCTTGGCTCCGCGTGCCGCGCTTGCGTGAGGGCATGGCTAAATACGAGCCGGCCGCATCCGCATCTGTCTCCGCCGTGACATTATCTGACTAAATGGGGAATTTAAGGAAGGGAGAAGAAAGATGCGCCGTTTTTAAACACCGAAACGCTGTTGGGGAAGCTGCTTGGACACTAGCTTGTCTTTTAAAACGACGGTTAACTACATTGAAACTACTGTAAATAATTATACAGTAGATTTGTAACTGTCAGATTTCTGCAACTACAGCAAAGCAACTTTATTAAAATCACCAATGAAATTAGAAACCTTGCTGTGACCCTGGACCACAAAACCAGTCATTCACGAGTTCACCCTCACATCTAATCTGGTTGAGTAAACAGTAAGCATATTTTGGCGTGCTGTCCTGGGGGAGGGCTCCGAGCCCCGAATATGGCCCGAACCCAGAGAACTCCCCCCATCCCAAGTATAGGATGAGGATAGATTAAGAGTGAGGAGTTGGGGTGGAGGGGGGATGCCGAAAAAACAGTCGAATGATGGAGGTAAGTCGGCTGTGTGCTTATATATGACTTGTGCTAGCTAGACGAGTTGCACCTGTGCCAAATCCGTTGATTATCTGATCATGCTCCTCCCGAACTTTGTTATCAAACATCATTAAGTAGCACGGGTGTATTTGTAGCAATAGCCAAAAATACAATGTATGGGTCAAACTGATCGATTTTTGTTTTATGACAAAAAGAATTAGGATCTTGAAGATATTTAGTAAATTTCCTACCATAAATATCTATAAAATTCGTTTTTGCTTGGTAATTTACATTCCTAAGAACGTAATTTGGACAACTTTGAAGGCAATTTTTTTTTTTTTTTTCTTTGCACCCTCAGATTCCAGATTTTCAAATAGTTGTATCTCGGCCAAATATCATCCTATCTTAACAAACCATACATCAATGGAAATCTTATTTATTGACCTTTCAGATGTGTTTTTAAAAAATTGACCCTTATGACTGCTTTTGTGGTCCAGGGTCACATTTATCCATGGATCTAAGATGTAGATGAGTTTGTTTCTCCATCAGAACAGATTTGGAGCAATTCACCATTACATTACTTTCTCACCAATGTATCCTCTGCAGTGAATGGGTGCCATCAGAATGAGAGTCCAAACAGCTCAAAAAACAACACAGTAATCCACAGTCCATCCATTAACGTCTTGTCGGGTAAAAAAAACTGCCTGTTAGTAAGAAACAAATCCATCATTAAGGTGTTTTAACTTCAGACCTTCACTGCTGGCCAAAATAGCATAATCCATCAAATAAATAAATAAATTAAATATTGTGATATTTTTATCAGCTGTTTGGATTCTCATTCTGACGGCACCCATTCACTGCTGGGGATCCATTGGTGAGCAAATGATGTAATGCAAAATTTCTCCAAATTTCTTCTGATGAAAAAACTCATCTACATCTTGAATGGCCTGGGGATCTTTTTCTTTATCTTTAGTTTGATGATGAATCATTTATGCGAACGGTGATTTATTTATCTACATGATCCTTATGAATAAACCGATTCACTAAAACGAGTCGTAAAAGCTCCTATCTATTCATTTCAAGCCAGGAATAAAATCTGACAACAATTGGATTATAAATTGCACTTCTTTAGTATTGTCTTATTTTGTATCGTAAATTGTGTTTCTGTATTTCTCAGGCTGGCCCAGCTAATGCATATGTGTATTCAAGAGTAAACAGATAGATGATGCCTTTGAGAAAAAAGATGATTGGCTTTTATAGATGTAAGGTGGGACTACAGTACATCTGTGTTACAGTTTCTCCCATTTATTTTTATATGCGTAGACCATTTTCTGCCTTTATAGAGTCTCTGTCTTTAGTTACTCCCCAGCAAGTTAATTCCAGGTAGTTTGAAATACATCAAAAAATGCATTTTTATAGATTTAGGACCTCACAAATTGGGTGCAGGGGCACTAAATCCAGGTGCCTTTTAGGTAATGAATCCACTAATGAGAGATCATCCCAGTATCCTGCTGTCTTTCTGTCTCTCTTCTGTCACACTCACAAGCACACAAATTTTCCTCTAACGGGCCATAGAGTAAATTAGCAGGTAGGGCTGCAGTGGCTGATTGAAACAAACTGGTGTTGATTGCTGATCAGTCAGCTGTGGCGCAGGATAAGAACATGAGCTAATGGAAAAGAGCAGAAATACCCCCAGTCTATCTGTCTTTCTCTATTTCTCTCTCCCCCAGGGCTGTGGTTATGCTATATGGTGTTAGAAATGAAAAAATAAAAGAAGCTGAAGATATCTGCATGATTGGTATGACAGTGATGGCAGCGCAGAATGCATGAATTACCATTCTGGTCCTGGCTGGTTTATGCTGGTTTAGTCGGTGAACCATCAGAATTGTGCCAGCAACACTAAGGTTTTATAAATTATGCATTCATTCTTAATTATTAATTAAAATGTAAATATATACACTACAATATAAACATTTTGGGTCGTTAAGACGTTTTTTAGTGGTTTCAAAGAAGTCACTTATGCTCACCCAGACTGAATTGATTTAATAAAAATGTCAGTAATTTTAAAAAAATAGTATTTGCGACCCTGGACCACAAAATCAGTCTTAAGTAACATGGGTATATTTGTAGCAATAGCAAAAAATATGTTGTCTGGGTCAAAAATATCGATATTAAGTAAAGATCATGTTCCATGAAGATATTTTGTAAATTTACTACCATAAATATATCAAAACTTAATTTTTGATTAGTAATATGCATTGAACATGCAAAGAACTTTTCTCACCCTCAGATTCCAGATTTTCAAATAGTTGTATCTTGGCCAAATATTGTCATATCCTAACAAACCATACATCGATGGAAATGATATTTATTCAGCTTTCAGATGATATATAAATCACAATTTCGAAAAATACACTTGTGACTGGTTTTGTGGTCTAGGGTCACATTTAGTTTAAAATAAATAATTTAATAGTAATAATTTAAATAGTAATAATGTCACGGAGACTGGACAAGAAATGAAAGGTTCGAGATGAGTCCCTTTGTAGCGTGACGGAAAACTCAAACGCGGAAGTACACGAGTGAGCAGGTAAATCACGCAGTTGGTCTGAGAACGCTCCGATAAGGAGTAGAGATTTCCACCAAGAAATCTGCGTTCTCACACGCACACAAACAGGTAAATAAGCGCTCCGAAGAGCAGAGAGTTTACTCACGTGAGTTGAGATGAAGACGGGACCTGACGTGGAGTCAAACATGAACTCAATGTCTGGTGCTGGACAGACACCTACTTCCTGCTTAAATACCTGCGTGAGGTTACTTCCGGGTCCTCGTGACCTCACGTGACTTGGTGCGTGTGACAGTACCCCCCCCTCCAGGACCGGCACCAGACGGTCCCGGAACGGAGGATACCCGACGACGGTAGTCCTGGATGAGAGCTGGATCCAAGATGAACCGCCCGGGAACCCAAGACCGCTCCTCCGGACCGTAGCCCTCCCAGTCGACGAGATACTGGGTGCCACGGCCACGAGGGCGCGAATCAAGGATTCGCCGGACGGTATATGCAGGACCACCGTCAATGATCCAGGGCGGGGGTGGGGCAGGAACCTGGGGAGACAGAGGAGAGAAGAAGACATGTTTGAGTTGGGACTGATGGAAAACAGGATGAATCCGGAGAGATGGAGGCAGCTGGAGCCTGAAGGTGACAGGGTTTAACCGATGAGTGATCTTGAAGGGTCCGATGAAGCGAGCAGTGAGCTTTTTAGAGTCCGTTTTTAGGTTGATATTGCGAGTGGATAAATAAACCCTGTCACCAACATGGAACAATCGTCCCGGAGGGTGCCGGCGGCGATGTTGAGTGATGTAGCGAGTGTTGGCTTTCTGGATGGCGATGCGTGCATGGTTCCAGAGCCGCCGGCACCGGCGGACCAACTATTGGGCAGACGGGACCTCAACCTCTGGTTCTTGATGTTCGAACACCGGAGGTTGATACCCGTAGCATACCTCGAATGGACTCAGGTTGGTGGCCGAGGATGTGTGGATGTTGTTGGAGAGCTCAGCCCAAACGAGGTAGCGTGCCCAGGAACGCTGATGCTCGCCGGCAAAGCATCGGAGGAAGCGCTCCAGCTGTTGGTTGGCCCGCTCTGTCTGACCGTTAGTCTGTGGGTAAAATCCGGACGACAGACTAGAGGTGGTCCCGATCAGACGGCAGAAGGCCTGCCAGAACTTGGCCGTGAACTGGGGCCCTCTGTCCGAGACGATGTCCTTGGGGAACCCATGCAGGCGGACTACGTGTTCGAGTATGAGCTCCGCGGTGGTCTTGGCAGAGGGGAGTCCGGTGAGAGCCACCAGGTGCACAGCCTTCGAGAACCGATCCACAATGGTCAGGATGGTGTTCTTTCCTTGTGATTCGGGGAGTCCAGTGACAAAGTCGATGGAGATATGCGACCAGGGTCGTTTGGGGATGGGGAGGGGCTGCAGCCCGCCGGTAGATGGAGTGTTAGTGGTTTTGGAGCGAGCGCAGATGTTGCATGCCTGGACGTACAGCTGTACGTCTCTCCTCAACGTCCTCCACCAAAACGCCCTGGCGATAAGGGTGATGGTCCTCTGGACTCCCGGGTGTCCTGCCAGAGTGGAGTCGTGCCCCCACTGGAGTACTTCTTGGCGCAAGGTGTCGGGTACGAAGAGACGTCCAGTAGGGGTATCCGATGGAGGGGGATTTTGGCTGTGGCTCTGGCGGACTCTCTCTTCTAACCCCCACCGGAGGGGAGCCAAGATGACGTTGGAAGGCAGGACAGGCGCGGCCTCCGAGGTGGTGGAGTCTCGCTGGTGTTGACGGGAGATGGCGTCCGCTTTGCTGTTCTTCGAACCGGGCCGGTACGATAGCTGGAAGTTGAAATGTTCAAAGAACAGTGCCCACCGCGCCTGCCTGGGGTTAAGCTGTTTGGTCTGGCGAATGACGGTGAGGTTCTGGTGGTCGGTCCAGACGGTGAATGGGTTGCCGCCGCCCTGGAGCCAGTGACGCCATTCCTCCAATGCCCACTTGATGGCCAACAGTTCACAGTCCCCTACCCCGTAACGCTGCTGAGTGGGATTGAATTTTCTAGAGAAAAAACTACATGGGTGTAGTTTTCCGTCTGGACCACGTTGTGAGAGGACGGCTCCTACGCCCACATCGGAGGCGTCCACCTCAACAACGAAGGGTTTGTCCGGGTTGGGGTGGGTGAGGCCTGGAGCGGTGGTGAACAGGTTGCACAGTGTCTTGAAGGCTTGGATGGCTTCGGGGGTGAGGTGAAAAGCTCCGTGAGATGGTTTGGTGAGAGCAGTGAGGGGTGCTGCAGTTGCGCTGAAGCCCTGGATGAATTGCCTGTAGAAGTTGGCAAACCCCAGAAAACGTTGTAGCTGTTTAAGCGACGTGGGTAGGGGCCACGAGCGCACAGCCTCCAGCTTCTGGGGATCCATGGCCACACCCTGAGATGAGATGATGAAACCGAGGAATGTGGTGGAATGCTGGTGAAAAGCACATTTCTCCAACTTGCAGTACAACTGATGGGCCAGCAACCTCCGTAGCACTGCTCGGACATGCTGGGTGTGTTCCTCCAGAGTCTTGGAATAAATGAGGATATCATCAAGATAAGCGTAGCACCAACGATCCAGCATGTCCCGGAGAACGTCATTAATGAACTGTTGAAATGCAGACGGACTGTTGCACAGACCAAACGGCATAACGAGGGTCTCATAGTGACCGGTGGGGGTTATAAAGGCCGTCTTCCACTCATCGCCCTCCCTGATGCGGACCAAGTTGTAGGCGCTCCGTAAGTCCAGCTTCGTGAAGAAGCGGGCACCAGAGAGGGCGTCCAGGGCGGTGTTGGTAAGAGGGAGTGGATGACGGTTCTTGATGGTGATTTGATTTAGCCCCCGATAATCCACACAGGGACGAAGACCCCCGTCCTTCTTCTTGACGAAGAAAAACCCTGCGGCCGCCGGTGAGCTGGAAGGGCGAATAGTACCGGCCCGGAGCCCTTCCGCTACGTACTCCTCCATCGCTTGATGTTCGGTGGCAGACAGGGAGTACAAGCGGCCGCGAGGGGGCACCGCGCCCGGCACGAGGTCAATGGCGAGGTCGTAGGGGCGATGAGGTGGAAGCTGGGCAGCACTGCGTTTGCTGAAGACCTCGGCCAGGTCGCGGTACGGGACAGGGACCTCCTCCAGGTTGATATCAGAGGCCTCGGACTCCCCGAACACGTCCCAACCTGAGCCCGGAGACAGAGCTCCTGACAGGTCGCCCCCCAGTGGACGATTTTATTGTTGGTCCAGGAGATGAAGGGGTCATGGGTGATGAGCCAGGGATGTCCCAGGATAACGGGTGGTGAGGTGATCTTGGTGATATACAGTTGAATCTTTTCGGTGTGGTTGTCGATGATGAGATGAATTTCTTTGGTGCGACGGATGACCGGGCTGAAGTTGAGGGGGCGACCGTCGATGGCTGTGATGGTTAACGGTTGGGATAACACCTCAGTCTCAATCCCCAACTGGGCAGCATAATCCTGATCGATAAAGTTCCCAGCCGCACCTGAGTCAACAAATGCGGTGGTCACGATCCGTTGGTGGCCCACGAGGATTGATACCTGAAGGAGCATCCGGGATTCAGCGGGATAGGGTTTTTTCATCACCGGACCAGGTAAAGACCTCCCCCTCTCTACCTGGTCTGGCCGTTTCCCGAACGAAGAGGGCAGATCGCTCGATGATGTTCTGGGGAGGCGCAATAGGCACATAAACCTTCGCGGTAGCGTCTAGCCCTCTCTGCTGCCGACAGGGAGGTGCGGCCTATTTGCATGGGCTCCCCGGCTCCGGTTGAGTGGGCCTCTGAGGCAATAGGTGGAGGAGGAGAGGGCGCAGCGACAGCATAGGTGACGGGTGAATCCAGGGTCCTTGTGCGGGGAATGGTGCCTGTGGAGGAACGAGAAACAGGATTAGTGCGATGTGAATGGTGACGCATTCTCTGATCGACCCGGAGAGCCAGCTGGATCATGCCCTCCAGGGTGTCAGGGAGCTCCCGCACAGCTAACTCGTCTTTGAGACGGATGGAAAGTCCTTCGTAGTAGGCTGTGCGGAGAGCGGCGTCACTCCAGGTGGTTTGAACTGACAGGGTGCGAAACTCGGTGGTGTAACGGCTGACGCTGCGTTCTCCTTGTTTGAGATGGTATAGGCGCGAGTCTACCTCCACCTCGCTCTCAGGGTGTTGGAAGGCGGCCCTGAGCTGGGTGTTGAATGCTGGATATGAGTGGGCGGAGTCGCTGTTGGCCTTCAGGACCGCCGTAGCCCACTCGGCTGCCTGCCCGGTGAGAAGTGAGACGAGTAGAGCGATCCTGCTGCGGTCTGTAGGGTAACGTGATGGCTGGAACTCAAAGATGAGAGAGAGATTAGTGAGAAAAACATCACACCGGGCTCCGGATCCATCCCACTTATCAGGAAGTGAAATCTTGGGTTGCTGGGCGGGGCGGATTGGTTCCGCGGGGGCGATCTGTGCAGCAGCCAGGTCGTCATAGTCCGCTTGCAGAGTGGTGAGATCCGATTGGAGAGCCCCGCACTCCGCCCGAAGACCGGCGGTCTCAGCACGAAGCGCGGTAACCTCCGCTCGAAGTCCCACCATCTCCTGCTTCAGACTCATGATTTCCACGGTCTGCTGCTGGATCACACCCCACAGTTGTTCCAAATCCGCCAGGACCATTTCGGGAGCAGACATTCTGTCACGGAGACTGGACAAGAAATGAAAGGTTCGAGATGAGTCCCTTTGTAGCGTGACGGAAAACTCAAACGCGGAAGTACACGAGTGAGCAGGTAAATCACGCAGTTGGTCTGAGAACGCTCCGATAAGGAGTAGAGATTTCCACCAAGAAATCCGCGTTCTCACACGCACACAAACAGGTAAATAAGCGCTCCGAAGAGCAGAGAGTTTACTCACGTGAGTTGAGATGAAGACGGGACCTGACGTGGAGTCAAACATGAACTCAATGTCTGGTGCTGGACAGACACCTACTTCCTGCTTAAATACCTGCGTGAGGTTACTTCCGGGTCCTCGTGACCTCACGTGACTTGGTGCGTGTGACAAATAATGTAAAATAACATTTTTTTATATTTTATATTTATTTTCAAATGTAATTTATTTCTGTGTTCAGTGTCACACAGTGAAAAGAAGAGCATATATAATGTATTTTATTATTTTATACTATATTTTTAAAGTTTTTGGTAACACTTTACAGTAAGTTTCATTAGTTAACATGAACTAGGAAGGAATTATACTTCTATAGCATGTATTATCTTAGTTAATGTTAATTTCAGCATTTACAAATGCATTATTGAAATCACAAGTTGTGTTTGTTAACATTAGTTAATGCACTGTGAACTACCATGAACAAACAATAAACAACTGTATTTTTTATCAGCTAACATTAACAAAGATTAATAAACAGTGTAATACATATGTTGTTCATTGTTCGTTCATGTTAACAAATGACACCGTATTGTCAAGTGTAGCTGTGTGTTTCACTTTATTTTGAGTTTGTGGCATGAGTTTTGTTATATGTAATTCTTTAAATCCAAATCAGTGCAAAGTCATTTGTCTAAACGGCCTATAAAGACCCCGAAATGACGGGTTAGCATTTCCGAACTTCTGTTTCACCAGAGAAGGTGCTTTACCTCCGTAAAAACGGCAGGGTTAAAGTTTACGCATTTCGCAGCAGCCTCCGCGAGTCATTAAGACAAACCATATCTAGAGAGAAGAAGAAACCTTCAAAATTGAAGTCATAAATTACAGACTCCTGACCTGTACACAGAAAAGCAGCCATTTAGTCAACAGTGGGCTGTTAGCATGCTACGTAAGTCTGCCCTTAGCCCATTACCCAGACACCACCATTCCACTCCCTCTGTTCTCTCCGGTTGACAGCGCTTGTAAATTAGCAAAACAGTCATTTTTTTAATACCTTTGAACCTTCTGGCAACACTTTTCGATCAATTAGGAGGCAAAGCATTAATTCGGCACTCTGTGACTGGTGTCTGCTGGCGTCTTCTGCTCGTCATTGATCCTGGGAGTGATCTCTTTAACCTCAGAGTGATGGTAATGGCATTAGGAGATGAGACCATTACGACGCCTTCTTCCAGCTCTTCACCTCCGAGACAGGCAGAGGGCAGGGGCAAATGGGTGGGGCGTGGCCGGGGGCTCGGGCGGACGAGTCAACGGGGGGCGCAGTCAGACACCCCTAGTCTCTCGGCTTGTTCCGCCATATCTCCTCGGAGGCAATTTAAGTATAAATTAGAGTCGGCGAAGGCCTGGAGAAACACGCTGACAGCCACCCAACACTGAATAAATCACTTTTTATTGTGAGGAAAACTGCGCAACCTCCGCTGACATGATGGCGTTTACATTTTAAAGGGAAAAGGTTTATTTGCTGCCGCTTTCCTGCCAGGTGCTCTCAGGGTTTAAGCAGACACTGTCAGTATGCGTTCCCGCCTAAAGTGACCGTTTTAAATCAAGCTTTGGACACAGCTGTCGCCAGAAACTGACCTGTTTAAGTCTTACTGGGTCCTCTTGAAAAAGGCTTACCGACTGGTTAACGCGCCATCTACGCCTTGCTTTTGTGATACCTGAGAGCTGACCAAGATATGCCAACCGAATCAATACAACTGACGACTTGCAAATTGATACGCTTTTACTAGAAACGAAACCCTCTCAGAATCTGAAAACAAGGCTAATGCTGTGTTCCATCCAACTTGTAAAGTCTTGGAAAAGTAAAATAGAACACCATCTGAACTCTTCGCAATTGAAGATTGGCTTCCTCTTAATAAATGAGTGGGAATTTGAATTGAATTGGTGGCACCTCACAGGAAGCTGACTTGGAATTTCAATTGGAATGACAGGAGAGAGATGAATTTACTGAACGGCAGTTCAACACAGATAATGCATTCCAGCCTGCCTTTGTCAAGCTAACATTCAAACTTCATGTTCAAATTCTGTATCCTGCTTGCTACCTTATTTCAAATTAAGGGAATGGGAATTTAAAAATGCATCCACCAAAGCCGAAAACGCCCAGTTGAGAGCGCATGAGAGCGCAGCGTATTTTTTTTTTTCTGTTAAGACGCTGTGGTTGTTATGATAACAGAATATCCTCTGAAGTAATGGCAAATGCATAGTGAATGAAATGTTTCTTCGAGCATTATTTTTTTTTTTTAGAACAATAATATGGAAGTCTGTCAATTCCGTCTGGTAAAGACATAAATATTCGCAGGGTCATCAGTATTAGTCCCGCCCCTCCTCCACTCCGATTGGTTAGCTGACTAGAAAGTGACAGTGATGAGCGCAGCGTTTTACTCAAAGTTGAACATTCTTCAACTCTCGGCGCCAAGAAAAAAAACGTCCGAACGCTAAACGCGAAATAGACGCCCAGCGCTCTGCACTCTCCTGGTGTTTTAAAAAATGTGGCGCTCCCTTTGAGAACAATTGAAAAAATATGCCAGGCCTGGGGAAAAACACTTTGGTGCACACGCAGCCTTAATGTTGCACAAGACAACTATGGAACCTGAAGAGATATACTGTACCATTTTAAACACTTTATTCTTAGAAGGAACTCTGGGTATTAAGACTTGAATGGCTTAATATATGAAATATGCAGTAGAAAACCCATGAAAGATTTATGTTAAAAAACCCACAATGTTTTATACTAGGGCTGTCAGTTTAACGGATTAACTTAATTAGTTATGAAAAAATAACGGCGACGCAGTGGCTTCACTTCTATGACGTCATGAGCAATCCAGTTCTCTGTGTTGATGATGTCAAATGGTTGCACTCGGTGAGCTACTGGAGCTAACTGTTGATAATTTTACCGCTAATTTATTGCTTTCATAGCAATAAGAAAGCCTTCGCTTATATCCATCGCCTCCTGTAGGCTCTTTCAGTAGCTGTGGTCTACTAGTCTCTAGTCATTAAGGCTAAAGTAGAGAGAACAAAGACGCAGGTCTTTAGGAAGTTTTATTTGTTTACAGGAATCTTCTAATTCTTTTCTCCTCTTCTTATCGCTAGGAAAGCAGTGAAGACTTACATCGCTTCTCTTGTTGTCCATCGACTGAAAATTACAACCAAAAGATGTATAATATGTCATTGAATCAGTATTTTATTTTCCAGTTGTGTATTCTGAGTTGTGTTGCGGTAAAAATACCAACAGGTAGTGCCAGGAGCTCACAGAGTGCAACTATTTGACGTCATCGTCGCAGAATGTGCTGCGCACCTAAAATAATGGCGCCCCCCATAGTCCAAAATATGTATAAAAAATGTGGATTTTTTAAATAACGTAAATCTTTCATGGGTTTTCTACTACATACTTCAGTAAGAGACATAATTTATGTTATGTTAAGCCATACAAGTCTTAATACCCGGGTTCCTTTTAAGCAATTAAATTGCACCAATAAATCTTGTTTTTTTTTTATATTATGTAATAATAGAACCTGGGTGTTAAATTAGGACAGATGTCTTGTTCCCTCTGTTCAACAAATGCCATTTTGTTTCTTAATACATAATTTTCCAAGCACCATGCTATCCGATCTGCGGTCGGCTAGGAGTAGGAGTATCTCACATCCACCTTAGTAATGTAATGCAGCATAAATCCTCTTTAAATGAGCACATTTGACCAAAGTCCTAAACTTCACGGTCGTCTTGTGTCCTATTTAGTAAGTGCTGGGTATCGCGGCTTGTGCTGAATTGCCCTGTTTGTTAATCACTTAAGGGATCTCTTTCAGTCCTGTCCCCTTTCTACTTTTTCCTTTCTATCCTAATGAAGCCTCTGTTAATTAGCCTGCATGTTTGTCTGGGGTGAGAGCCGTTCAGATTACAGTGTCAGAGAGACTCAATTAGTCCAAGATGGAGTAGTGACTTCTGTCGTTCCATCAGATATAAAGCAATAAGCACCTGGCTGTTACTGCTACAGTCCCCACTGACCTGATAACATGAAATGGAGTGGAATCAGGACTGAATCCTGACTCCAGCGGAACTAAATAGATGTGTAACAACTGGTTCAAAGTATTTTGAACGAAAGCGATCATATTGGGGCAGTGATAAAGTTGTGATGTTTTTGCTTCACTTGTTAATGATGGGTGAATTGAAAAATTTTGATTAATGCTGTTAATATTTTTAAGCCACAAATCTGCAGTTGGTTAGGTTTTTTTTAATGGTGTTTGTATTTTTTTAATACATTTATTTGATTAAAAATACAGAAAATTAGAGTTACAATTATTATAACTGTTTTCTATTCTAATATAGACTACCAGTCAAAAGTTTTTGAACAGTAAGATTTTTAATGTTTTTAAAGAAGTCTCTTCTGCTCACCAAGCCTGTATTTATTTGATCCAAAGTACAGCAAAAACAGTAATATACTGAGATATTTTTGCTATTTAAAATAACTGTTTTCTATTTGAATATATTTCAAAATGTAATTTATTCCTGTGATCAACGCTAAATTTTCAGCATCATTACTCCAGTCATTAGTGTCACATGGTCCTTTAGAAATCATTATAATATGCTGAATTGCTGTTCAAGAAACATTTATTATTGTTATTATTATTATTATTATTATTATCAATAATTAAAACAGTCATTTTTTTCAGGATTCTTTGATGAATAAAAAGATACAAAGATCAGTATTTATCTAAAATAAAAAGCTTTTGTAACAGTTTACACTATACCATTCACAAGCTTGGAGTCAGTATAATTTTTTATATAAATTAATACTTTTATTCAGCAAGGATGCTTTAAATTGAACAAAAGTAATGATAAAGACATTTATAATGTTACAAAAGATTTCTATTTCAGATAAATGCTGTTCTTCTGAACTTTCTATTTATTAAAGAAACTTGTGAACAATTCTACTCAGCTGTTTTCAACATAATAATAATAATAATAATAATAATAATAAATATTTTTTGAGCAGCAAATTGGAATATTAGAATGGTTTCTGAATGTGACTAAAGTAATGATGCTAAAATTTAAGCATTGAAATCACAGGAATAAAATACATTTTAAAATATATTCAAATAGAAAAAAGGTATTTTAAATAGTAAAAATCTTTTAAAATTGTACTGTTTTTGCTGTACTTTGAATCAAATATTTGCCAAGTTGGTGAGCAGATACTTCTTTAAAAAAACATTAAAAATCTTACTGTTCAAAAACTTTTGACTAGTGGTGTATTTATTGTGTGTAATTTATTCCTGTTATGACAAAGCTGAATTTTCAGCATCAGTTACTTCAGTCTTCAGTGTCACATGATCCTTCAGAAATCATTCCAATATGCTGATTTGTTGCTTAAGAAAGATTTCTTATAATTATCAATCGGTTTTGCTGCTTAATCGTTTTTGTGGAAACCATTGTGTTTTTTAGGATATATTGATGAATATAATGTTCTGAAGAACAGTATTTACTCGAAATATTTATCTTTTGTTACTATATAAATTTAATGCATGTGTGATAAATAAAAGTACTATAAAGTAAGTCATTAATAAATAAATTACTGACCTCAAATTTTTGAACAGTAGGGTATATTTTGTTCTAATGCAAATGCAGTTATTTAGCTGTGTCTTTGTGACAAACAACACATTGTGCCACTCAAAGCATCACATCTGAGATATGGAGGTAATGTAAGGTCTGACAGAAATTGTATTCTTTAAGATGACTTTATTTATGTCGCACTACAAAGTCACATACAGACAGCGAATAACAAACAACATCATACAAGCTGGTGTAGCAATAATGAATGGCTCCAGCAAGCCTGCAATTCACTTCTGGGACTATACAGCTCAACTATAGTAACACACATGCACAGCATGCATATTACAGTGAAAAACAAAGGTACAACCAACTATAAATACCCCTCAACCAGTTTTGTGCACATTTATTTTCCTAGTGAGTAATTAGATCAAATTCGCTCTGATCTGAGCCCAGCTGCAAAGCATGCAATCAGCAGCACCACAATACATTGTGATTTTGTTTGTGCGAGTTTTCGTTTTGGTTGCCTAACGCAAGGAATTTTCAGCATATGTGTTGCCACATGGAGTTCTAAAGCAAAAAAACTTGATGCACGCTTGATGAACTTATGATGGTGAATTTTCCACTGAGGTAAAAGTTAGAAGACGTATGACAAATGTTTTCTTGAGCAGATTTGAAAAGCTCCTGTAACTTCCTGCAACTAGAGTCAGATAATTATTCTTACAGTTAGAGAATGTATTATGTTGCGGTTTGTAATAAAGTTACCAGCCAACTGGAGAGTTTTATTTATTTACTCACTAAAGCCAATTTTTACATGCGTTTGGCACTTGGCTAGTTTTAATTTTGGACTCTTCTTTTAGTACTCCCATGGATGCAGGTTTAGAGTCTGGACTGCGTCATGTCCTGGTCCCGTTGTTCTCCTATTTCTCTCCTCAATAAATATCTTTCATTATTCACGTTCTGTCTGCGTAAAGTGTAAAAATCAAATAAAAAAGCTATTTGAGCAAAACAGTTTCTTGAACATTGTGGCAACTTTATTACTGAGGCTTTCAGAAAAAATTGCATGCGTATATAATATAAAACAATATACATTAATTTATAAAGGCTTTTTGTAATGTCTGTTTGATCTTCATTGAGAAGTATTTTGAAAGGGATAGTTCACCTAAATATAAAAATTCTGTCATTAATTACTCACACTCATGTCGTTCCAAACCCGTAAGACCTTTGTTCATCTTTGGAATATAAATTAAGATATTTTTTGATGAAATCCAAGCGCTTTTGAACCTGCATAAACAGCAACACAACTAACACGTTCAACACCCAGAAAGGTAGTAAGGACATCATTAAAATAGTCTATGTGACATCAGTGATTCAACCTTAACTTTATGAAGCTGCAAAAAACTTTTTTCTGTGTCAAGGTTCAGTCAGAAATTCTCGCAGGTTAAAAAATAAACACAACCTCACATTGTGTCAATCACGTTTACACACTGCCTTCGAAACTTTCGTCCGTCAAAAATAAAATTAGGATTGGTTCAATTTTCTGTGTTTTTCGCATCTCTAGCAAGCATTTTGATAGGTGTCTTGACAATTCTGGTCCACTTTGACATTCCGTTAGTGACTAATTTTGACAAATAAGAAAAAACACATAGGAAAATTTCAGACCTTCAGTCTCCGACGCGTGTTCACGAGAGTACCACTGACGCAGAAGAGATGAAATTGTTAAATAAAGTCATTATTTTTGTTTTCTTTGCACACAAAAGGTATTCTTGTAGCTTTATAAAATGACGGTTAAACCACTGATGTCACATCGCTAGTAAAAAAAAAAAAATAATAGATTTAAAATGCATTTATTTTATACTAAGTATAATTCAAGTCTATTAACGTGGCCTTTTACCACAAAACCAGTCATAGGGACAATTTGTTGAAATTGAGATTTATACATAATCTGAAAGCTGAATAAATATAATTTAAATTGATGTATGGTTTGTTAGGATATGACAATATTTGGCCAAGATACAACTGTTTGAAAATCTGTAATCTGAGGGTGCAAAAAAAAAAAATTTTTTTGAGAAAATTGCCTTTAAAGTTGTCCAAATGAAGTTCTTAGCAATGCATATTACTAATCAAAAATTACATTTTGATATATTTATGGTAAAAAAAATGTACAAAATATCTTCATGGAACATGATCTTTACTTAATATCCTAATGATTTTTGGGATAAAAGGAAAATCGATCATTTGGACCCATGCAATATATTGTTGGCTCTTGCTACACATATACCTGTGCTACTTATGACTGGATTTGTGGTCCAGGGTCACATATTTACTCGTCACATATTACTCGAGACTTACTGATATAAAAATTTTAATTAAACTTTATTTGGAGTACTACTTGTGCACAATGTGCATTTCTTAATATTAAGCCTAAAAATATGTTTTAATGTCACTATTGATAAGGATTTAACTGCAAAATATTTAAAGTGTACCTAAAGTATACTTGCAGTAGTTCCACTTTAGCACAAACAAATATACTTAAGTACATCTTTAGTTGGACTTCAGCACACTTCCACACAATTACAAAGTACAAAATTAGTTGTTCCAGTTTAGCAGACTTTAGGTATACCAGTTTAGTATACTAAAAGTATAATTGCAGGGTATTTTTAAAAAGTACATAATATGTAAATGTATTTGTAGTATACTTAGCATGAAATAAATGTGTTTTAAATACATTTTAGTATATTTATTTTTCATTACAATCTAAAAAATTCTGGGTTATTTATTTATTTTTTTTAACCCAAATGCTGGGTTCAACTTGTTGGGTAATTTTATCGGGTTATTTTTAATATTTTTATCCAGGTTTGCGGGGTCTTTTTTAACACTGTTTTTTTTTTTTTTTTTACCCAACCGTTGGGTTGAGCCTGTCTCTTGATGAAACAACCCAGCTGCTGAGTTACAGTCAGAGCACAGGCTTTTTGAGTCCTCTAGGAGAGCGGTTCTCATCGCCGCCAATTTGGTGAACAACTTCTGCGAAACAAAGGTTTGTATACATTTTACTTAATTTATAAAGTCTTTACTGTGATGTAAATTTTATTATTTTACAGCGCAACATAAGGATGAGAAGTCAGTCAGCTGCATCAGCAACGGTTGTTTCGCAGGATGGAAACACATTTTGCCTTGCATAAAATAAATGGATTTTATTTGTTGTAGTACTGAGTTTAATTTAATTTGATGTTAAAATATGTTCTTTAATCTCAGTACTGTTTGTTTATGGGCAGATTTTGGAGTCAGTCATGACATCTTTCAGCTACGAGTGAAACGCGAGGCTACGGTCTGAAGTTCACAGTTTCCCCGGCAAACAGCAGCCCTTCATCGGCTTAGCTTTCAGCGACACACTGGCACGAGAATTAGTGCTATTTTGGTAAAAAGCGAATACACTAACATTAAAATGCTACTTTTAAATGTTACATTTTTATGTCTTACATGCTTGTTACACAAGTTTAAATGTATGTAATATTGTAAACTATGCTATATTCACCAAAATAAATTCAGTTTGTCTTGTATTTTGTCCATATGTTCTTGCTTAATAATAAATGTTCATCTTTTTATTTTTGCCTCTAGTAATTCTGTATATGTTTTTTTAAGTTCCAGTCCATTTTAAGACAGCAATATAATAATTTTTAAACAATAGTTGACTTAAATAAAATAACCCAGCATGTTTGGTAAAAAACATTTAACCCTACACACTGGGACAAAATAACCCAGCATGTGTTCTGTTCAATAATTACCCAGCGCTGGGTTGCCAAATAACCCAAGTTGGGTTGTTTTTAACCCAGCATTTTTTAGAGTGTAGGAATGGACTATTTTAACAATGTCCTTACTACCTTTCTGGACCCTGAACATGTCAGCTGCGTTGCTGTTTATGCAGGGTCAGAAAGCTCTTGGATTTCATCAAAAATATCTTAATTTGTGTTCTGAAGATGAATGAAGGTCTTACAGGTTTGGAACGACATGAGGGTGAGTAATTAGTGACAAAATTTTCATGTTTGGGTGAATCTCCTTGTAATTGTGTAATTCAGTAATTATGTATTTAATTCAGTTAAACTTAGCCCTAGTTCCTACTGAAAAATTGAAGTGATGTTTTTGGTGTTCTTTTCAAAGCAGCTCTAACAGGAAGTGGCTGGGATGCCTCTGTTTGGACAACAGCTGTGACTGTTGTAAAAAATGAGATCCAACGCAATCTATCGCTGTGTGTGTTTGTGTGTGTGTGTGTGCATGTGATTTAAAAGTACTTAATCAGATCAAACAGAGAGTTTCCCTCCCCTCCGTGGAAAGGCAGCCACACCCCTCGCAGGCCTCCCTCATACATCCTGGCCGCCCGAGACAGTTTGAATTTATTCAATCAATGCAACTCATCTAATTGATATCTGAAACAGCGGCCGGTGATTTATCGTCAGAGAAATGTAAATGATATATCCCGGGCAGATGTCTTATATTTTCCGACCATTTATTTTGGGGAGTGAGTGAAAGGAAGGCAGCGTGTTTAATTAAAATTCATGAGGGAGGAATGTGCTGAGTTGCACTGGCCTGCGCTGGTCTCTTTGGGTTCAGTCTGGGGGGGATGAATGATGGTGGACAGGAGAGAATGTTGACAAGGGCGAAGTCAGGAGCGTCCTGGTTTGATCACACACACACACTCGCCCTCATTCACTCCCAGACTCATTTTAAATCAACACACACGTACGTTTAATATTGCATAAGGGAGGTGTTAAACTCACCCCGCCATGCTAAAGTGGCTTTATTTGGTTTTAAGGGTCTTCTTAGGATCCTTTCGCTTGATCTGGCCCAAACCTGTAACGTAACCCCTCCTCTAGTTCCTCTGAAATATGCTTAACCTAAATATTTATCTCAATTGACAGTTATCACACTGTTATGCGCAAACAAAACGGGCCACAGGACTGGACAGACTCTCAGTGTGTGCAGCGAGAGAGAGAGAGAGAGAGAGAGATTAAAGGAATAGTTCACCCAAAAATGAAAATTTCGTTGTTATTTACACACCCTCATGTCACATTATTGTCATCTGTGAAACACAAATGGAGCAGTCGCCCATGCTACTCTTTTCCATACAAGGAATGTGAATGCTGATTTATATTGTGAAAGTTTAAAAAGAACTGAGGAACAAGCCAAAAATATTCAATTATTTAATGATATTATTATTAATTACATGGGGTTGGAATTAAATGAAAGTGACTTTAAATAAATACATTTCTACATATACAGTACCGATTTTTTTTTTAATGTTTTTGACATCAGTCTCTTGTGCTCACCAAGGCTGCATTTGTTTAAAAAGAAAAATAAATAAATAAAAATACTGTGAAATATTATAATTTAAAAAGTGTTTTGCTATTTCAAAATGTAATTTATTTCTGTGATGGCAAACCTTTTTTTTTTTATAGCAGACTTCATCTAATATGCTGATATGGTGCTCAAAAAACATTTTTTATTATTATGAATGCAGAAAAAATTTGCTTAATATTTTAGTGAAATATTAATGTAATACATTTCAAGATTCTTTGACTAGAAAGCTAAAACAACAGTATTTATCTGAAACAGAAACCTTTTGCAACAATGCAAAAGTCTATCATTTGTGATCAATTGAATGCATCCTTGCTGAATAAAAAAATGATTTCTTTCAAAAAACAAACAAAAAAAGCCTTAGACCCCAAACTTTTGAAAGGTAGAGTATATTAATTTATTTAAGTTTTTATTTTTTACAACTTTGTGTGGTGACACATTTGTTAAATATTGCTTGCATTAAACAAAAATTATGTGAAAATTAAAATTATGTAATGCATATATGTAGCATGAGTATTTTGTATCGGTTTTGAAAAATCGATTTTTCTTTTATGACAAAAATCATTAGGATATTAAGTCAAGATCATGTTCCACGAAGATATTTTGTAAATTTCCTACCATAAATATATCAAAACTTTATTTGTGATTAGTAATATGCATTGCTAAGAACTTCATTTGGACATCTTTAAAGGTGATTTTCTCAATATTTTGATTTTTTTGCACGCTCAGATTTTAAAATAGCTGTATCTCGGCCAAATATTGTTCTATCCTAACAAACCATACATTTATGGAAAGCTTTATTTATCAAAAATTTAAGAAAAAGGCTTACCTTTGGCTGTAATATTGAATTTTGCGTATGTTCGTTACCACTGTCAAAAAGCGCTGCTTAGAAGACGCTGAAGTGAAACTTAAACACAAAGCAGTGCATAAAATTGTTTTTAATTTAGATTAAACTGTGTTATTATTGATATTTTCTAATGAATAAAAAAAACATTTTCTTGGATGTTTCTCCTTGTACCAAGCTTTTTGCAATGCATTGTGGGATCGCATGCCTCGCAAAGTATACGTGCGCTAGAATTTGGCCCAAATTATGCAGCATAACAGCCTTTTAACATCACAGGTGTATTCGGACCAGGTCTGCTTACATGGCTTTCTGTCATTTAGGGTGGGTTACCGCACATAAATACACCTACGTCAGTCCCAAGGTCACACGCACACTCTCACACACTCATTGCGTTAAAGGATTGCCGCCTGACGTGACCTTGGTGCTGGGTGAAAGCAAAACATCTCAGACAGTCTGATCTGCCACCCAGTGTATCTTTTTTTCCACCTTTAGAGCAGGAAAGAGCCGTTTGTTTCCCATCAGCAGTCAGTCTCACTCTGTAACTCTAAGCAGCTGGCCAGTCTCGACTGCATTATTCATATAAAGAGAGAGAGAAAGAGAGAGAGAGAGGGAGAACGCACACTCTTCACCAAAGTTACAAGATTTATGGCCCTCTGTTTAGGAAATAATTCAAAGTTCATACTCACATACATCATATTTTGAAACACATAGATTATGGGGTGGAACACATTTATCATATTGCAACACACCAGCACATGCACACACACGAACGCACGCAGATACACACTCACAAGTGCACATGTTCTCAATCTCTCTGTCTCTGTCTCTGTGATACACACACACATTCGCACCATTTGCACCGGGGCCTAATTTCACAGGGATGCGTTTGGTCTGTATGAAACGGCTTTGTATTAGCTTTGTCACTGAACCCATCAGACAGTAATGAGGCCATGCTTAAAACACACCCTCAATTCCAGATAAGAGCAGGAGAGAGTACGGCGAGCACGTCCGCTTCGCATCGTTCCGATAATGCCTCTCCGTCATTTGTCACTTGTACATTTCAGATTTCTAATCTCGGTAAAATTGATCTGTATCGTGCATTTTTATACAGCCTTTTGTGTATATTGATATTTGTGGATTGCTCTGTGTCAACAAAACAAATGTGTGCAGTTTTTATCGTGTAATGCTTTTGATGTTCTTTAGGAAGGAGAATGGAGAATGGTGGCTGGTTTTGCACACAGAGGGACATTTAAGGATTGTGGTTTCATCCGAGCCACAGATTAGGTCAGCTTTAGTGTGCGCTGGAGCTAAATATGAAATGAAAGTGAATTGTTTGTTATCATATTAGATGTTTAAACTCATTTTTAGCATAGAAATGTTTAAACAATGAAAAGCTGAATCCTAATGTCTAATTTGTTAAAAGATAAAAGCCAGGCAAAACCAAACACACACACACACACACACACACAAAGCAAAGCCAAAAACAAAACAAACAAAACAACATAAAGCAGAAATACAAAACAAAATGCAAATGAAAGCAAAAAAACAAACAAACACACACACAAAAGCAAACACACACACACACACACACACATAAAGCAAAGCAAAGCCAAAAACAAAACAAACAAACAAAAAAACAAAAAGTAAAAATACAAAACAAACCAAAATACAGAGTAAAGCAAAAAACAAAATGCAAAACACAATAAAAGCAAAATAAATTAAAAACAAACTGAACGTCATCAAACAAAATTAGACAAAAGGTTTTAAGGAGCGCGGTTTTGTTCGAGGCACAGACTAGGTCAGCTTCAGTGTGCACCGGAGCGAAATATGAAATGAAAGTGAATTGTTTGTTATCATATTAGATGTTAAAACTCATAGCATAGACATCAAAAATGAAAAGCTGAATCCTAATGTCAGATTTATTACAAGTTATAAGCCAAGCAAAAGCAAATACACACACACAAAGCAAAGCCAAAAACAAAACAAACAAAACAACAAAGACAAAATACAAAACAAAATACAAATTAAAGCAAAAAACAAAAAATGCAAAACACAACAAAAGCTAAATTAATTAAAAAACATTACAGAGCAAAACAAAACAAAAACAAACTGAAAGTAATCAAACAAAATTAGACAAAAGGTTTAAGGAGCATGGTTTTGTCTGAGCCACAGATTAGGTCAGCTTTAGTGTGCACCGGAGCTAAATATGAAATGAAAGTGATTGTCTGTTATCATGTTAGATGTTAAAACTCATTTTTAGCTTAGAAATGTTTCAAAAATGAAAAGCTGAGTCCTAATGTCATATTTATAAAAGATATAAGCCAAGCAAAAGGGCAAACACAGACACAAAGCAAAGCCAAAAACAAAGCAAACAAACAAAAAACAATTGAAATAAAGCAATAAACAAAATGCAAAACACAACAAGAGCAGAATAAAAAAAATAACAAAGCAAAACAAAAAAAACAAACAAACTGAAAGTAATTAAACAAAACAGACAAAAGGTTTTAAGGAGCACGGTTTTGTCTGAGCCACAGACTAGGTCAGCTTTAGTGTGCACCGGAGCTAAATATGAAATGAAAGTGAATTGTTTGTTATCATACTAGATGGTAAAACTCATTTTCAGCATAGAAATGTTTCAAAAATGAAAAGCTGAGTCCTAACGTCTGATTTATAAAAGATATAAGCCAAGCAAAAGCAAACACACACACATACAAAGCAAAGCCAAAAACAAAACAAACGAAACATAAAATAAAAATACAAACCCTACCAAAATACAAACTAAAGCAATAAATAAAATTCAGAACACGACAAAAGTAAAAGTAAAAAAAAAAAAGTTTCAAACAAAACAAACAAAAGGTCTGTCCAGGTTATTATTATTAACTAAAACTATTTAAAAAAATTGTTTATTGAAATAAAGCTAAAATAAGATCAAATAAAATTATTAAATAAAACACTAAATGAAATTTAGATGTGTTGCCTGGGCAACTACCTAAAATAAGTTCATGCTTATGTTATTATGTAAGTTATTACTAAGTAAAAACTGAACTAAAACAAAACTAAAATAAAAATGTATTAAACCTAAATAAATAATTAATACAAATGACATTGTAATGTGATTACTACAAAAGACAAAATTACTAAAAAAAAATGCTGGTAAAATAAATGGAAACAAAAAACATTAAAATAAAATCTAAATCCAAAATATTAATAAAAATGATAATAGTATATAAATAATATTAAACACTGAGTCTGTCTGAAATACAAGATCTTTGCTGATATACAAATATGAATATGAATTGAATTTTGATACATCAATATTTGACACAGAGGGATCAGATTTATTTAATGGAATTTACTGAATTTACTACTTTTTTTTAAATCACAGTTATAATAAAGTATGGTCCTACTTTATATTAGGTGGCCTTAACTACTATGTACTGACATTTAATACAATGCGCTTATGTGTACATACGTGTTTATACATTGTACTTACACTTTCAGTCAAAAAGATTTTTAATGTTTTTTCTTTTTAAGTCTCTTCTGCTTGCCAGGCCTCATTTATTTGATCCAAAGTACAGCACAAATAGTGCTATTTTGAAATATTTTTACTATTTAAAATAACCTAAATTAATAATAAATTGTAATTTATTCCTGTAATTTCAAAGCTGAATTTTTAGCATAATTATTCCAGTCACATGATCCTTCAGAAATAATTTTAATATTCTGATTTGCTGCTGTAAAAACATTTATTATTATTATGTTAAAAACAGCTGAGTGCAATTTTTTTTCAGGTTTCTTTGATGATTTTTTATGAAGTTCAGAACAATAACATTTATCTAAAATAGAAATCTTTTGTAACAATATAAATGTCTCTATCATCACTTTTGATCAATTTAAATCATCCTTGCTAAATAAAAATATAATTTTTAATACTTTCATTTCACCCCAATTTAATATAATTTCTTAAACCTACCCATACCTGTCCCAAACCTTACTCATATCCCACTTCAATAGCAGCAAAATTGTTTTGCAATACAATATGAACACAGTAAGTACATTGTACTTATTTTTGATGCAAGTATGTAGAAGTTAAGGCCACCTTAAAAATAAATTGGGACCTAAAGTATTAATTTGTTTGATTCAAGACAAACCCACTGAATGTGTGATTGTGATGAGACAGTTTAGTGTGACTCAGTTTAGTCATGGTATTTCGTCTAAACAAAAAAATCTTTTCAATAGAAACGCAGAATGACGCAGATCACATAGGGTGGTAATTTTAGTATGTTCTGTGTTATTTGAAGCCTAACCCACATTTTGAGACACAGTTTTTCAAAGTCAAAATCATGCCTTTTAAAGAGGATGGTTGGCATTGTCTCTTATTGAAGCACAAGGACGTTATTGACAACACTTTAAATGAGGTTACCAGTGGCAAGATGCAGTACGGTGGCTTATAAAATCCTTTCCATTAGCCTACAGTTCCAACGAATGAAAAAGAAACGGCGTGACCCTCAGTCCAGGCCCTTCAGACTTGATACTTTCAAAGCGACTGAAAAAAAGAGAACATCTTATTTTCTTTTATTTAAGGAAAATACATTTCACTTTGTTTATGCTCCTTCTGGATAAACGTTTAATTATGAATAATTTCCAGTAAAAAGCTATAAAGAAAATGCAGAGGCGTGAGACAGCTGAGAGACAAAAAAAAAAAAAAAAAGAGAGAGAGAATACAACTTATTTTCAAAAAAAGACACTTAGCTGGGGGTGGTAGGACATGCGGCTCTGAGGTCCCATTAATTACAAAATGCATTAATATTTTATTAGTCCCTTATCAGTAATTAATCAAGCACTTTGATGTAAAGTTCAGCTTACAAAAGCAAGAGGAAATGGTTCCTCAGATATTCGTCCGCTCTCAGAGATGCCTCAGTATTTCACAAGAGACGGTTAATCCTCGCATGCCTTAAAAGCATTTTTCCCCTCTTAAGCCTTGACATACTGCAAAAGAAATGAGAAATACACGCAGTGGCTGTAAGGTGTCATGTACAATACGGGGGTGGGACAGGGGGGCTGCATTTGTAGACAATGAGCTCTCGCAGATCTGATTTGGCGAGGCGTCGAAGGACACCCAATCACAGTAAATATTATTCTTTGTGCTATGCCTCTAATTAACATGCTTAATTGCAGCTGTCAAAAGGCTCTTCAGATTGTTAAGGACATGAGAGCTGGAGAGGGTGTGTGTGTGTGTTTGGGGAGGGGTGGTACTGGCCTGCAGCGTGACTGAAGCTGTTGTTTCACTATTGAAAGCTCACATAGATCACACCAGATCTGCTATAAAAGGGCTTTACAATGAATGAATCAATTCCATGTATGTGTATATATGTATGTATGCGTGTGTGTGGTTTAAAAAAAAAGAGAAAAATATAGTAAAACATTAATATTGTTAAATATTATGACAATTTAAATTAACTGCTTTTTAAGTTAGTATATTTTGAAATGTACACTGTAAAAATGACAGTGAATTTTACGGTAAAAGTCTGTAAAAATGTAAAATCCTGTAAAAAATCCAGTAAAATCCTGTTATATGGTTAACGGTAAATTCCCTTCTATATACAGTGAAGAACTGGATACTGGATGTAATTTTAAGGTAGTATACCGTTTTCAAAAAAGCATAAAATTTACAGTGAATAACCGTAAATTGACATTCCCAGAAATACCTGCGTTACATTTCAAATTTGATGTTTTGTTTTTTTAAATAACTATGTTTATTCTTAGTTATTCTTAGTTCTTATCAGGTTTGTACATTAGGGTTGTATGTTACATCTAATGTTGTTAAATTAATGTTTATTGCATTATTTCAGTTTCGTGTGTGTTACCATGATGGTGTTTAGTGTTTGTGTGAATGACACTGTGCACCTTCTAGTATTAGTGTTAGTTAGTATTTAAAAGCTGCTTGTGATGGGCTCTGGTTCATCATGTGACTTTCTCATCACCACGTGCTTTTGGCGGTTATCAAGTGTATTACAAAGGTACAAAACAGATTTCAGTACTTCAGTATGTTGGTTAAAGGAGAAGTCCACTTCCAGAACAAAGATTTACAGATAATGTATTCACCCCCTTGTCATCCAAGATGTTCATGTCTTTCTTTCTTCAATCATAAAGAAATTATGTTTTTTGAGGAAAACATTTCGGCATTTTTCTCCATATAGTGGACTTCTATGGTGCCCCGAGTTTGAACTTCCAAAATGCAGTTTAAATGTGGCTTCAAACGATCCCAAATGCGGTTGTAAACAATCCCAGCCAAGGAAGAAGGGTCTTATCTAGCGAAACAATCAGTTATTTTCATAAAAATAATACAATTCATATACTTTTTAATCTCAAACGCTTGACTTGTCTTACTCTGCCTGGACTCTGCTTTTGTTCTGGTTCATGACAGTTAGGGTATGTCGAAAAACTCCCATCTCATGTTCTCCCTCAACTTCAAAATCTCCCTATATCGCTGTTTTACCTTTTTGTTAAGGGTGTTTGATCTTCTTTGCAAGACTGTGTCAATACTTCTGCAGTGATGTAGGATGATTTTGAAATGATTTTTGAAGTTTAGGGAAAAAATATGATCTGAGTTTTTCGACATACCCTAACTGTCTTGAGCCAGAATACACAGAGTTCAGGCAGAGCAAGACAAGACGAGCGTTTGAGATTAAAAAGTATTTAAATTGTATTTTTTCAATGAAAACAACCGATCGTTTCACTAGATAAGACCCTTCTTTCTCGTCTGGGATCGTTTACAACTGCATTTGGGATCATTTGAAGCCGCATTTAAACTAGACTTTGGAAGTTCAAACTCGGGTTCAAAGTCCACTGGAGAAAAATGCTGAAATGTTTCCCTCAAAAAACAAATAATTTCTTTACAACTGAAGAAAGAAAGACATGAACATCTTGGATGACAAGGGGTGAGTACATTATATGTGAATCTTTGTTCTGAAAGTGGACATCTCCTTTAACATTACATCAGTTAATGAAATAACTGTATTTAAATGTAAATTTAAGTTAAAACCATAAAAGTGTAAAACCTAAAATGCCGCTACCGTATTTTTTCACGATAAAATTCTGGCAACCACAGCTGGCTTTTTTTTTTTACCGTAAAGTTAACGTTTTTTTTACAGTATAATTTATTTTTGTGATGATAAAGCTGAAATTTCAGCATCATTACTTCAGTCTTCAGTGTCACATGAACATGAATTATTCTAATATGATTCAGTGATCAAGAAAAATTTCTTATTATTATCAATGTTGAAAACAGTGCTTCTTAATATTTTTGTGGAAACTATGATATATTTTTTTCAGGATACTTTGAGTACAAAGTTCAAAAGAACAGCATTTATATGATATAATATCCTTTTTTTAATTACAAATGTCACTTTTGATTTAATGTGTCCTTGCTGATAAAAATACATTGCTAAAAATAACAAAGAATTTGCTATATATATAATTCTATGTAATCTGACCTAAATGGTAACATCCGGATTAACCAGTGTTTCCCATACATTGATTTATTAGTGGTGGCTCGCCACGGTATCAACATTGACAGCCACAAATAGTTTTTCCTTTTCCTGTTAAATTTTAATTTATTTTTTTAAATGGGTAAAATCTTACTTCAGTGTAGAGGTGAAGTTGACTGGCTCAGCATGTCTCTCTCACATGACAGCGAACGAATTAAAACGTGGGTGTTTCTCAATATGCATTCCTCTGTGTACTTGAGTTCCCATGGAAACGTCATTAGTCACAGATGTATTTGACAGAGAGTACGGCTGACCGAGTTTACCAGGACTTCACCAATTGTTAGTATCATGAACGCGGCTACCTGTAGTGTTGTCAAAAATATTGACTTTTCGATACATGTTGTGAAATACCAAAAACTGTTTCAGTACTTTTTTGCCGCAATATCTATACACTGAGCTGCGCTCTCTTCTTTTGACAGCGAGTTCACACACACCTCAGTATAATGAATGAGAACATATTGTCCAGCAAAATAAAAACTGAATGACATTTTTTTTTATAAACTAAATGTGAGTTATAAAGTCAGAATTACGAGATATAAACTGACAACTGACTTTTTTCTCAGAATTTTCTCAAAACGTTTTTTTTTTCTCAGAATTGCAAGTTTATATCTTGCAATTGTGTATTAGAATTAATTATTAAGTCAGATATAAACTCGCAATTCTGAGAACATATCAGTCTTCCCCCCCCCAATAATTGGACTTCGCAATTGCATGTTTATATCTCACAATTCTGAGTAAAAAAAGTAAAAATTGCATGATATAAACATGCAGCTGTGAGTTATAAAGTCAAAATTGCAAGACAAACTCACAGTTCTGAGACATAAACTTGCAATTCTGATTTTTTTTCTCAGAATTGCAAGTTAAGTCAAAATTGTGTCGCAGTTGTGAGAAAAAAGTCACAAATGTGAGATAAAAACTTGCATGTGGGAGAAAAAAGTGAAAAATGCAAATTTATATCACAATTCTGAGAAAAAAAATCAGAATTGCAAGATATAAACTCACAATTTCATGTCTCACAAGTTTATATCTTGATCACACCTGAAAAATCACAATTGTGAAATACAAACTCACATTTGTGAGAAAGAAAGTCAGAATTGCGAGTTTATATTTTGTAATTCTGACTTCATATCATGCAGTTCTGACTTTATAACTCGCAACTGCAAGTTTATATCTTGCAAATCTGACATTATACAGTTGCGAGTTTATATCTCAAAATTTTGAGAAAAATTGAATGGTGAGATGTAAACTCACAATTGCGAAAGAAAAAAGTCAGAATTGTGAGATAAAAAGTCGCAATTACCTTTTTTATTTTTTATTCAGTGGCTTGCATTTGGGAGAAAAAAGTGAGAATTGTGAATTTATATCAATTCTGAGAAAAAAAGTCTGAATTGTCAGGAAAAAAAGTCAGAATTGCAATATATAAACTCTGTATAAATTGCAAGGAAAAAATTCACAATTGTGAAACACAAACTTGCATTTGGGACAAAATGAGTCAAAATTGTCAGTTCATATCTTGTAATTCTGATATTATAACTCAGAATTGTGAGTTTATATCTCACAATTCTGAGAAGAAAAAGTCAGAATTGTGAGGTAAAAAATTGCAATAACCTTTTTAACATCTTTTATTTTAGTGGCTGAAACGGGCTTCCATAGATGCCTTTGTCCATATTAGGGTTTTCCCAGAATATTCTATTACCTCTGTGAGGCATATTTGGAGCTTCCATGCAAGGGCGCCCTCCAGCATCCAGTATGAATGAGTGAGTGTACTTACTAATGCTCACACCGCTCTTTTTGGGTAAAAATAGGAAGAAAAATACATCTCTCTAAGAAATTGAAGCAAACATATGCAAATGTTTTTATCCAGTGTTTTGCCACCTCAAGATGTTTGCATTTATGTAAAAATATACCTCATTGTCATGCTGTAGACTTGTTATATCCAAAAAAAAAAATTAAATAAAAATCTAAAATTTTGTGCCCTTAAAGTTGTGGCTGTTTTTACCCATGGTATCAAAAATGGTCATTGAATATCAATATTTTTTATTGCATCGAAGTTATAAATTCCAGTAAGTTTCCCCGGGGGAAGTGGCACAATAAATAGAGTACAAGTCTCAAGTACAAGTTAATCAATGCTAACTGCTAAACCATGGTTCTGACTCCTTTCTAAAATATTAACAGAGAAATAGAGATGATGTCAATAGCCACATATGCAAGCAGGAATTTTTATGTGTAAATATGTAAAAACAAACAATGTTCCAGGGTGATCTGAGGACAGCAGCATGACCATGTGAAATCTGTGCGAGATAAATTCCCACGGACCCCTCGCACTCACAAAAATGGAAATTATTTAATCACCCACGAAATCTGATATGTAGGTGAGGCTGAACTGAGGACAGAGCATAATTAAAAGATCAGAATTTATTCCCTAGGACACGCAGACACACACACACACACACACACTCATGGAGGTTGCAGTGTGACTGGAAGGTCAGTGTGCTCTTTAATGGATAGCATTGATTCTAATGTCTGTGTTTCTGATTGGCCAAAGCTGAACTTTCTCTCCCTGCAGCACCTCCCCCTCCGGCCCACTGATGGATTGACCCACCTGTAGGCCCTCAGGCAGAGCTCCACCAGGGGGCTCATGTCCACAGCCCAGCTGTATTGCAGCACTACAACACATGTGGCAGGTTGTCTCTATCTCTCTCTCTCTCTCTCCCTGAGAGCTGAAAAGAGACCGTCCCATTTCTCCATCAGAGGCCCTGAGAGCTTGATGAGGTCTTTCTGTATCTCTGCCGTCCCTGTCTTTTACGCTGAGGGCCAGGACACAAGGGGAAAACAGCACTGCTGGTCTTCTTCTCTGTCCCAGTCACCAGAGAGCTACATTAGGACAGACAGTACGCAAAAAATAAATGAGGTACACCGGGGTTGTTCATACTGAAAGAGCATAAAAGACATTAACAAAATATACAGAGGAGCTAGTTATCACACAGGGAAGTTGTCGCAAGGGATTTTCCCTAGTAACTGTAAGATTTTGAGTAAAATGTTTTATGGGATGTAAATGAATACAAATATTTGTTTGCCTAAACAATGGTTTTATGGATTTATATCTCAAAATTTAGATTTTTAAAAATGTATAGCGTTTTTGCTGTTTCAGCTGTTTGCTGTTTGTGGTTTTTGACCACAAAATCAGTCTTAAGTCGCTGGGGTATATTTGTAGCGATAGCCAAAAATACATTGTATGGGTCAAAATTATAAATTTTCTTTTATGCCAAAAATCATTAGGAAATTAAGTAAAGATCCTGTTCCATGAAGATATTTTGCAAATTTTACTACTGTAAATATATCAAAACTTAATTTTTGATTAGTAATATGCATTGCAAAGAATTTAATTTGGAAAACTTTAAAGGTGATTTTCTCAATATTTTGATTTTTTTGCACCCTCAAATTCCATATACTGAAATAGTTGTATCTCGGCCAAATATTGTTCTATCATAACAAACCATACATCAATGGAAAGCTTATTTATTCAGCTTTCAGATGATGTATAAAGCTCAATTTCAAAAAAATTGACACTTATGACTGGTTTTGTGGTCCAGGGTCACATATAGTGTAAAAGCTATATGTATATTCAGAAATTGATGTTCAAAAATTATGTGTTTTAAAGAAGTCTCTTCTGCCTTACCAAGTCTGCATTCATTTGATCCTTGTACAGCAAAAACAGTAGAGATTTTACTGTTTAAAGTAACTGTTTTCTATTTGAATATATTTAAAAATGTAATTTATTTCTGTTATTTCAATGCTGAATTTTTAGCATCATTACTCCAGTTACATGATCCTTCAGAAATCATTATAATATTCCGATTTGCTGCTCAAAAACATTTATTATTATTATTATTATTATTGTTATTATTATTATGTTGAAAACATTGTTTTTACTTTTTTTTTTTCCCGATAAATAGAAAGTTCAGAAGAACAGCATTTATGTGAAAATCTTTTAAAAAAATTATACTGACTCCAAGCTGAATGGTATAGTGTATAATGTTACAAAAGTGTTTTATTTCAGATAAATGCTGATCTTTGGATTTTTCTATTAATCAAAAAATTACTTTTTTTTTTTTTAATTGTTTCAAATATTGAAAATAATAATAATAATAATAATAATAATAATACTGTTTCTTGAATAGCAAATCAGCATATTAGAATGATTTCTAAAGGATCATGTGAAACTGAAGACTGGAGTAATGTTGCTGAAAATTTAGCTTTGATCACAAGAATAAATTACATTTTAAAATAGATTCAAATAGAAAACAGTCATATTAATTAGTAAAAATATTTCAAAATTTTTGCTGTACTTTGGATCAATTAAATGCAGGCTTGGTGAGCAGAAGAGACTTCCTTATAAAAAAAAAAAAAAAAATCTTACTGTTCAAAAACTTTTGACTGGCAGTGTATGGTTAGAAACAAAAGATGATTAAAAGTGGTATACCTGAAATCAATAAACAATCAATAAATTAGGGTGAGGGAGGGAAGTAGGACTTTAATTCATAATTGCTAGACAAAAATTTAGAATTACAAGGTATAAAATTGGCATCTTGTAATTTTTCTGAGAATAAAGCCTGAATTGCGAAATGGTAATTTCAAAATGTGAGATACAGACTTGTCAGAATTGTGAGATTTAAACTCTAAATTGTGAGGAAAAAGTCAGAATTCTGAGTCTACATCTTGCAATTCTCAGAATACTGAGAAGTCCAAATTGTGAGATAAAAAGTTGCAGTTTCTTTTTTTATGCTGTGGCAGAAACAGGCTTCCATAGTAAACACATATGGTATTTATAAATAAAATCATATTACTTCAGCCAGCCAGAGAAAATAAAGTGCCAGAGTAGCTGAGAAATGGATCACACACACTGTAAAAAATTCAGATTATTTTGTGTTGATTATAATATCAGATTATAAATTGTGAATAAAACAAAACTTAATAACTCAAAAACTATGAATGAATGAAGGAATGAATGAATGAATGCTGTAACTTATACACTACACCTCCAAACATCTTCCATCATCATTTTTATGTTTATTTTGTTTGTAGATAATTGTACATTTTCGTACGTGAGTGCGCACTGTGTGGTAAATGCAGTGTAACTCACGGATTTGTTCTATAAAACAGACATTTTGGGATAATTAGCTAAAAAAAGCAGTCGAAGTGCATATGGCTCCCCTGCTTTGGCTTAGTTCTGTTCACATATGGCACTCTCTGCTGAAGCTTTTAGCTGTTTGCCAGCGTTCACTGTGTAGGGGGGGCTGCAAAGACGCACAAAAACACCCTACACAAACCTACACACACACACTCTGGTCATGGAGCAGCCAAGCATGAGCCACACCTGACTCACACACACACACACACACACACACAGGCCGTGTTGTTGACTCCCACACCTCTTTGGCTTTCATTCCCTTAAAATAAAGTCATTGATGTCCTTTCATAAATGCTGCGTTTTCTCCGTCAGCAGAGGAAGATGACTTTCTGTTTTGATGGATGACATAAGACGTAAAAAGAAACCTGCTTTATTTGGTATCAGCGAACTTAGTACGGCACATAATTGCGCTGTGCAAATCGAGCAAATTTAGAATAGTGAGAAATCAAAACTGAGCTCACCAGCCTACTAACACATCGCCCTGGCAAATATGTTCCTGCTCCATAATTTGAGTAGGTGGCGTTACAGAGAATCTTCGGCAGCTCTCGCGGCTCACACATTGCCGTTTTAACAGCAAACACACATGCAGATTACACCGTCATTGTACCGATTACAACATTTGCCGTTCGCGTCAAGACAACAGTGATTAAAATATCTGTTTTCCGACCCCCTCGATTATCTTTATGAATACTGCGTGTTGTGTGCAAGCTCAGGAACACATGCTGAGACATAGTGTTGTCCACACAAACACGTCTGCGCCCACATAGTCACACAATATATTGTCTTTATCAATGCCGTGCCGTTCGACGAGGCCTTGCTGTACTGCTTGTTTGAGAGCGATCATTTCTGCATCACAGCTTCAATTAACCTTGTCCTGCCGAAAAAGCTGAACAGCATTAAAATTAGCAAAGCTCAACTAATTTACACAAAATTCAAAATGTGCGTTTGTAGTTTTGTGTCATTTTAACCCTTGTGCTTGGGGGCTGAAAGGCCATTTTAATAATATATCTATAAACTATTGAATTTAACATTAAAATAGCCTCTTAGACACAAGAAAAGTGGCTTTAATCAGGGTTCATATATCTAAGTGGTGTTCTGAAATAAGGAGGCAAAGTCCTCAAAGGTTTTTTTTTTTCTTTTTTGTTTTTCAAATCAAATGTAAATTCATGTCCCAGTCAGATTTTCTTGGTTAAATAAGCATTACTTACACTATAAGGGGAAAAAAAACAAACAATACTATGTTATATTTTAAAAATTAACAATGTAATCAATATTCTATTTATTAAAAGCATGTATGAATCTTATCAAGTTAGTTTTTTTTAGGCATTTTACATGTATTACAATAATAACTCAAGGCAGTAACAATTGAAACTATATATTTTATTTGTGAACTTACATTCAGCTTTTCTTTTTAATAGTTGACTTTTAACTGTTTTTTAATTTTTCGGATCATCAGTCATCAAAGCTCTGTAAATATTGGTTTACTTTAAATATTACCAAGCTGATAACTCACTAAAAACTCCCACATATCATGTTTTCAGGCCATTTTAAGTCTTATTTTGACATAACACAGTGGTTATGTCTAAATGTGTGAGTTCTTTACTTACTTTTTGAAATTAGTCTTCCCATTAACACCATTATATTATTCATTAAAGGAGAAGTCCACTTCCAAAACAAAGATTCACATATAATGTACTCACTCCCTTGTCATCCAAGATGTTCATGTCTTTCTTTCTTCAGTCGTAAAGAAATTATGTTTTTTGAGAAAAACATTTCAGCATTTTTCTCCATATTATGGACTGCTATGGTGCCCCGATTTTGAACTTCCAAAAATGCAGGTTAAATGTGACTTCAAACGATCCCAGCTGAGAAAGAAGGGTCTTATCTAGTGAAACGATCAGTTATTTTCATAAATAATAATACAATTTATATACTTTTTAATGTCAAACGCTCGTCTTGTCTCATTTGAAGCTGCATTTAAACTGCAATTTGGAAGTTCAAAATCGGGGCACCATAGCAGTCCATTATATGGAGAAAAATCCTAAAATGTTTTCCTCAAAACACATAATTTCTTTACGACTGAAGAAAGAAAGACATGAACATCTTGGATGACAAGGGGGTGAGTATATTATATGTGAATCTTTGTTTAGGAAGTGGACTTCTCCTTTAAGAATGATTCGCAAACGCAGAATGCACACAAACACAGAGGCAGGATTTATTGCATGAATCAGTCACAGCTGAACATAACCAGTCATATCCAATCATATTGCAATGGAGGCATTGCCTCCTCTCACGTGACTTTCCCCCATTCATTCTCAATTACCCCCCACCAAACTCACCACATGCTATAGGGAGTCTGTTAAAACTCAGTGGGCTCAGGGGAGCCAAGAGAGACGCGGACTCCCAGTGTAATTTTATCTGCTGGTGTCGCTGTTGGACAATGTTTCTTTAGAAAAACAAGTGATTTATACACGTTTTGATGTTGTATGTTTTTGAAATCTTGATGTTAGTTAATTTTTGTACTACAATTTTTTTTTAACATCCAATATTTTGAGGAGACACTGCCTCCGTTGCCTCCACGGAGGATAAATGTACTATAATTTCAAGGTGTTTAACAAGCAATTTGGTCTGGCCTGTAGATGTTGTTGCATGTACCACCTCATGGATATTCTGTGAAGCACAAAACATTTATTTAAATTCTAAAAAACATGCTCACCGGACTCAGTGGCATTGTTGTGGGGGAAAAAAAAACATGCATTCTTAATGGCCACATCTGTATACTTTCTGTGTGTGTGTAATGTGTGTATATAGTTCCATATACAAAATTAAATCTCCAGCTTGAATTTAAAACCAGCACTTTTTAAAAAAAAAATAATAATAAATTTTTAGTTTTTGATGGAAAGCAGTAGATAATACAATGTCATTCACATTTGCGTTGACTGTATAATTTGCTCTGTACGTTTCTGCTTCAGGGTTTAACCTGTTTCTCCTTTCACACATAATCAACAGACAGAAACCCTGCTGGCCTGAGGGTCATATGAGGACCTCTCCATGACCCCTGACCTCAGTTTGAACTGAGACTCTAGAGTTCATCCACATCTGCGGCTGTGGGGAAGGTCACCGGAGAGTTCATGGCAACCTGCCTTTCCTGTGACATAACAAGCAGAATGAGGTTTGTCATTAAAATGTGAAAAGTTAAATCAAAGTTTGTGATATAATTAGTTAGAATAGCAATAATCAACTGCTTTAAAAAATAACCACACATTAATTAGGCTACATGCATTTTAGTAGAATTACTGAGCACATGCAGTAAAAACACAATTACAAGAGCTCTGTCTGTCTGTCTGTCTATCTACAGTTGAAGTCAAAAGTTTACATACACCTTGCAGAATCTGCAAGATAATTTTTACCAAAATAAGAGGGATCATACAAAATGCATGTTATTTTTTATTTAGTACTGACCTGAATAAGATATTTAACATGAAAGATGTTAACGTATAGTCCACAAGAGAAAATAGTAGTTGAATTAATAAAAATGACCCCGTTCAAAAGTTTACATATACTTGATTCTTAATACTGTGTTGTTCTTTGGTTTGGTTTCTTTGGTTTTTCAGCATTTTTGTGTATTTGAACCATTTCCAACAATGACTGTATGATTTTGAGATCCATCTTTTCACACTGAGGACAACTGAGGGACTCATATGCAACTATTACAGAAGGTTCACACGCTCACTGATGCTTCAGAAGGAAAAACGATGCATTAAGAGCCAGGGGTGAAAACTTTTGAACAAAATGAAGATGTGAACATTTTTCTTATTTTGCCTAAATATCATATATTTTTTTCATTTAGTACTGCCCTTCAGAAGCTACACAAGACACTTACATGTTTCCCAGAAGACAAAATATATTCAGTTTAACCCTGATCTTCAAATTCAAAAAGTTTTCATGTTTTCCCTTAATGCATCGTGTTTCCTGTTTCCTGTTTAAACCTTCTGTAATAGTTGCATATGAGTCCCTCAGCTGTCCTCAGTGTGAAAAGATGAATCTCAAAATCATACAGTCATTGTTGGAAAGGGTTCAAATACACTAAAATGCTGAGAAACCAAAGAATTTGTGGGACCTGAAGGATTTTTCTGAAAAACAACAGGCAGTTTAACTGTTCAGGACAAATAAGGGACTCATGAACAGCTACCTATCTATTTTAAGGTATTATGAATGCATTTGAATATATTAAGAATACCTTTGTAATTGATTATATTCAGAATTCATAGAAATAATTATTTAAGGATTTGTAACAGATTGACTGTGTTTTCCAGGAATCCAGTTCAAGCCCCCTGGTAAGTTTCCTGCTATGTTCACCCTTTCTGATGAAGGCCAACAACTAAAAGACTCCTTAGTTGGCTAAGCTGTTTGTTTAAAAGCCCTAATGGAATATTCAGAGCTAATTCAAACGCGTTCTGATAACTTAAGACGGCTTGCGGTGTGATCTCTCTCCCTCCTCAAAATATTTGCCATGAAGGACTCGCGCTTTGAAATGTATAAAGTGCGCCCATTCAGCGGAGCATATCTGTGAGTGCACATCAAAGTGCTGTGAAGTGCTCAGATCTGCTTTGCTCAGTGGAATATGTGTGGATGTGAGAATCTGCCTCTGTTATTGGGATTCAGGACATGAATCTCTAAACTAGCTTGATATGCACGCCTGTTATTTGTAAATACACTTCAAACATCTCAATGGTAGTTTGCAACATAGGGGAGTAAATCACATTTTATTTAAAGTATTTCTACTGTTGGATGTCCTCAGAAGCATTCTCGGCGCGTTACACCATCTCACTCATCTCACAGCCCGTTCCCCGGCGCTTTCAAGAGGACATCTTGTTTTAAAGAACGGGATATTTACAGGTCATCAATTCGGTAGCACGTGTTCTGTTTAACGCGGTATTTGGATCTCGGATTGTTCTCGCCACCTCAAATGCCCCGTTGCTAGACGCAAACATTCGGACTTTCCCTTTCTCTCTCCATCTGTCAGTCTATCTCTCTTTCTCGCTCTCGCTCGCGTGCGCGTACGTGTGTGTTTGTACAAGTACATTTGTATGTGTGCGTCTCTGGGACCGTTCTGTAATTCTGCACTGGAACAAGGCTAGGATAATGTAGAGGGTAATGCCTCCCCAGAGACACGCAGAGGCTGGGTAACACCGAGTCCAAACAGCCCAGGCTCGAGCCTCCCATGCGGGTTGCCGTACAAATGCAGCCTTTGATGTGTGATTTGGAGAGACCAGGGGCTCAGAACACCAGAGTCTTACACTCAATTCAGGTTAACCTAGAGGCAACCCCTGTGAGTCTATGAATGTATGAGTGTGTGTGTCGAGAAACAAACTCTTGCCAGCCATTTTCTTTTCTTTTCCGTTGGGAAGATACTTTGAATCTGTACAAGCAGTTAAAAGCTTGAAGTAGTTAAAATTTATGTAGTGTAGTCACCATTAAAAAAAAAAGTTAGCTGTACTATGTTACTAAGAAGAAGTAGTTAGCTAATATAAAGATAATAATATAAAATAATAGTTAATAATAAAATTGTTTTAGTGTTAGCATATTTACCTAATAAAGTAAGAAACGGATATATCTGGAAAACTAAAAAATGATATTTTTATATTTTATTTTATACATATAAAAACAGCATTGTATTTAATATAATATATGATAATATTTAATACAGATTTTCACAATAAAACTTAAATCACATCCTAAATTACTATATTTAAAATCATATAACAATATATAATATTTTATAAAGAAAAAAAAAAATAAAACACACACACATATTATATATATATAATATATATATATATATATTATAATACTTAATTGATGTTCCATTTGATAAATTATTGTTAGAAATTTAATAATTTAATTTTAGAATTTTTCATACAAATTTCCAATGGAAATCATAGAAACATTGAAATAATAATGTATAATATTTAACAAACAGTGAAACATTAAATCATAAGAAAAAATGTAAAAAACATTAAAAAAAGAATTTATCTTTAAAATATTTAATGAATGTTCCATTTGATAAATGATTGTTAGAAATATAATACTTCATATAATATTTTAGAATGTTTCATACAAATCTCCCAGTACATTGATATAATACTGTATAATATTTAATAAACAGTAAAAAAAAAGAAGTAAAAGAAACATTCAAATAAAATATTAAAAAATAAAAAAGTAAAAATAATATATAAAGTATAATATTTATTTTGAAAATACTTGATGGATGTTCTAGTTTATAAATTATTGTATTGTATTGTAAATTATTATAAATACTTCATATACTTTATATAATATTTCATACTATTTTATAGTTTCCCATGAAAGCTTGTAGTACATTGATGTAATAATGTGTAATATTTAATAGAGTAAAAAAAATAATTATAATAAAACAAAACATTGAAATAAAATATTTTCAAAATTAAAAATAATATATAAAGCATAAGTTTCCCATGAAAGCTTGTTGATGTGATAATGTATATTTCATAAATTGTAAAAAATAAATACAAATAAAATATTAAAAAAAATTAAAATAATTAAAAATAATATATATTTTAAAAATACTTAATGAATGTTCCATTTTATAAATTATTGTTAGAAATGTAATACCTTATATAATATTTTAGAATGTTTCATGTAAGTTTCCCATGAAAGCTTGTAGTACATTTATTATATTTAGTATGCTATAATAATGTATAATATATAATACACAAATGTTTTGTGTGTGTGAGTGTTTACACACACATTTAAAATGTAATTTATAATACATTTTATAAATTATTGTTTGAAATATAATACTTAAAATGTATCTTGTATTTGTGTAAATAATTATTATTTTATTATTTTGCATTATATTAATAACTTAATATAAATATAATTTAATATTTGTACACAATAATGTAATATGTAAATATATTTTATACATACACACACATTACATTTTAAAAATTATTTATATAGTAAAACTAAACTGTATAAACAATCTAAATAAATGGACAAGGCAAATATGACATAAGCTACACTGTTTTGAAAACAGCTTAGTTATTGTCACTCAAATTAAAAATGTGGCAGCATTCAAATCACTTGACACGATTGGCCATTTCAGCTGAGTTTGAGCCCTTTGTTTCTCACCACGAGCATGTCGCCCTGTGCCGTCATCGAGGCCCGTTAAAATAATTAGGGAATAAATAAATGACAATCAGGAGATGAAATGAAAACGTGCCGACGTGTTAAAAGGTGTAAAGAGAGACGGATTGGGAAGGACTGATTGGAGAAGAAAGAGTGTGGGAGGAACAGAAAAAGAGCGAGATTCAATGTCCTCCAGGTGCCACTACTCGCATGATTTCATCTCAGGGCCATAATCAACCCCCTTAATGAAATACGTAATTAACATATTATAATTGTGGTAAGGATGGTTTTGACAGAAATCATTTTCCATATCTAATACTATGCTAATTTAATCTGTTCCTCACTCCCCGACATGACCCTCGCTGATTAAGTTTCATGGCAGATTTCTTCCTCTGCCTGCCATCGTGCGCGTGTGTGAGAGACTGAAAGTGTGTGCCTGTGAGCGGATGTGGCCGATTGTGTGTGTGTGTACCTGTGTGTGTGGTCAGATCCTGATGGATGGACGTTTTGCTCAAGTCTCTGTCTCAAACATGGCTGTCAGAGTGAGCTGGGACAGACTGCAGCAGATGGCAGAGAGAGGCAGGAGACGGGGAGAGTTACAGCAGGTCTGCCCTCCTCCACGTGGGAGGTGGAGAGCAGAGGAGAGGAAAAAGGATTTGAAAGTTTGGGGGAAGAGAAAGGAGGGGTGCCTCTTCTGTTTCTCCTCTTAAAACCAATGCTAGCAGTGGCCGTTTAAAGCGCTTTACCATCACTTCAACCAGCGGCTGTGTATTGCTGGGCAACTAAGGTGGCGCTACTGAGCTAAAATCAGGGGTGAAATTGGCAGATGTTACCTGAAACGAAACGAAACGAAACACTTTGCAGGTCAGCTTATAGGGAAATTTTGAATGGGTTTTAAGAATAGTGTTTTGCAAATTCTTACGTTTTAAAAGAGAGTAAACTTGCATGTTTCCGGTAGTTGTAGTTCTTATTTAGCAAATGTCAAATCACCAAAAACGACTTAGAATTAAAATATGTATTTTATGAAATACTCAAATTAAGATAATATCCTTTTTATATTATTATCTCAAAGTTTTTTACAATTCATTTAATTAGAATTTGAATAGTATTATTATTAATAATAATAACTAAAAATAATAGTATTTTTAAATGATTTTTTTTTTGACTATTGTGTTGTATTATTTTTAAATATTCAGAATCATAAATATCAAAATCTTTTTTATCATAATTAGTTTTGGTACTATTGATAATAATTATGCCAAAAATAAAAGTATACATGTATGAAGTATACAAAAAAAAAAAAAAGTTTAATGTAATAATACTATTTTAGTTTATATATATGTATATATATATTCAGTTTATTAATTATAATTGTAATGCTCTTTAATACTCTTAATACTAATTAAATGAAAAATAAAAATATTACTTTGTACTATTATATATTATTACTATTACTTTATTATACTGTTACCGGTTATTTATAGAATAAATTTTACTATTTTTATAAATGTGACTATATCACTATGTTAATATCTATATATATACTACAATACTATTATACAATATGTATTACCATTATTAATAATAAAAATATTATTAGTCTTAATATTCATTTTTGAGGTTTGCCTGTATAATTTATTTAAAGTAATACTATATTATTTTTATATAAATGTTTTTCAGTGTGTATTCATTTTATGATTTAAATTTTTGTTAATATTATACATTTTATAATAATTTTAATAATAGTTAATAAACAAATAGAAAACAAATATATTTAATACCAAAATATTTTAATAATTAATATACTACTAATAGTGTTGATACTATTAATAGTAATGATAATAATAATTATAAATGTTAGATGTTTTTGTTTCCATTGGCAGCAGTAAAAAATCAGGTCTATTTTGTTATATATTTGTAATATCATTATTTACAAAAAACATGCATTTAATTTATTAATTATAATTTTAATACTCTTAATACTCATTAAATGAAAAATAAAACATTTAAATATTACTATTATAGACTGTAACTATCACTATTAATATTATACTATTGTAGATTATTTATAGATTCAAAATATATCAGTATTTTTACAAATATGTATTCAGTTGATTAATGATCATTTTAATACTCTTAATACTCATTATATGAAAAATAAAAAACATTAAATATTAATATTACTATACTTAGAGTAGTTATAAATTCTAGATATCAATATTTTTCAAATATATATTCAGTTTCTTAATTATAATTGTAATACTCTTAATACTAATTCAAATAGAAATATTAAATATTACTATTGTAGATTATTAAAAAATTTTTTATTATACTATCATCGATTATTTATAGATTCGATATTTCTATGTATATATGTGCTACTGTATTACTGTATTAATATTTATATATACTATTATACAATAAATATGTACTATTAATAAATATTTAATACTGTTAGTCTTAGTAATAATTATTATTATTATTATTGTTGTTGTTGTTGTTGTAGCAGCATACACAGCTATTTCAAAAATTCATTTTTGAGGTTTGTTAGTGTAATTCAAAATAATTTCCAGTGTGTATTCATTTTATTATGCATTTATTATGATGAATATGACACATTTTGTACAAATTCTAATACTAGAACAAATAACCAATAAACAAGTATTAGCAAAACAACAAAGGCCAAGAATGCTGCACTGGTCTCTTCACGTAGTCAACGGTGCTCTTTGGATATTTGGAGATGAACGTCAAGCTGAGACGATGAAATACTCCAAGGCACTCGTATAGTAAAAAGCCTTTAATTAACTGGGCTAAATCGTTAAAACAATTAAAAGTGTAGATCAACAAGTATATTTAATACTAAAATGTTTTAATATTTCATAGTTGTTGTTTTTGTCTGTGGTCCCATTAGCAGCAGCAATATCAGTTGCGGTACATATTTATTTTTATTACATGTTGTATAAATAAACACTGTTTACGCAGGTGAAGGAATCCCTCTTTAACCTTCATAAACGTTTTATTTTCTCTCTCTCTCTGAATCCAGTTGAGTTTTCTCCGGCTCTCCACAGCTGCGCGGCCGTCTACGCAGCGGGCTTCTCTCTCTCTCTCCCTCATGTGCGCTCAAAAGGTCAAGTAACGAGGGAGAAGAAGTGAAGGAGAAGTAACACGCAACAGCTGAGTGTGTGGGGAACGGGAGATGAGTGACAGCATGTTTGCCACTGCATAATGAGTGGTGCTCTTTCCATACTCCGTAACTGCCTCCATGCCCCCAGGTGCGCTCGGGCCCAGTGACGCTTCACCTTAACTCCAATCAGACAGCACATCGGAAGTTCTTCAGTGAGGTGTGGCCGTCCAGAGATGCCACTTAGTGTTGCCATCCCCCTGGGGATGCCTGGATGTCTTTTCCAGTCATTTGTAGTGAGTAAATGAGACGCAGAGCTGACAATGTGCGAGTTTATGTGCCCTGTTCTGACAAGAGGGTAAATCGCCAATGTCTAATGCTGCTCGCTTAAAACGCTGGATACATTATTTTTGTCTTGATTAAATTATGGTCGTCCTTGCTAATCGGGTCTATGAAACATCACTGTCCACTATAAACACGCCTTGTCCCTTTAATATCCCTTCGGCTATTTTTTTTTTTTAAAGTTTGATTTATTTTCTTCTGCATTTCTGGGTTGTTTTTTGTGAGTGAATATAATACACACAATAAGCATATATAATTTGAACACTAACTCATATTTGATACAGATATTTCGTTGGACTCTAAATTATCAACATGATCAAAACTGCTGAAAAACAACAAAAACAAAGACAATCAACTACATGCCTTCTGTCGTGTGATTGATATTTTTATATATTTTTAGCAAAAGGCCTATACTTTTTTATATTAAAGTGCATTTCTAAAAGCGTCCCACTTCAGGTCATCTATTTTATTTTATTTTATTTTTTGCTTTTTCTTTATTGAGATTTATGAAGTAAATATAAAAATAACTTTTATATTGTTAGTAATATTTTAATAATAGTAATATTTAAATAACACTGAACTGCAACTTCACTTGATTATCCATATGTAGTATATAGTATATATAGAACAGTATTTCTATAAAAAATATTATTATTAATCAGACAACAAAAGGCATGTAGTCGACTGTATATAGAAATATTATGTTAAAATGTGAGTGTCACATATTATAAATATACGAAAGTATATTTATAAAAATATCCCACTTCAGGTCCATTTATTTAATTTAATTTATTTTATTTATTTATTGCTGTATCTTTTTATGAAGTATAAAAAAAACTTTTTATATTGTTAGTAATATTTTTGTAATAGTTAAGTTAGTAATAGTTAGTAATATTTAAATAACAATATACTGAAGCAACTTTATTTGATTATCCATAATATAGTATATATAGAATACTATTTCTAAAAATATATAAATATTATATCAGTTGATTGTATATAGAAATATTATGTTACAATATGAGTTGCACATATAATAAATATACTAAAGTATATTTCTAAATACATCCCACTTCAGGTCCTTAATTATTTTATTAATTAATTATTTTATTATTAATTTAATTTAATTTTTCTAATTATTTTATATTTTATTCGATTTTATTTGCTGCATCTTTACTGTGTTTTGTGAAATAAATATTAATATATATATATATATATATATATATACATATATATATATATATATATATACATATATATACATATTTATATATATATGTTAACATCTGAGTATCACATAATAAAAATTACAGGCCTTTTGCTAAAAAAATATGAATATCAAGCAGACAACAGAAGGCATGTAGTCGATTGTATATAGAAATATTATGTTAAAATCTGAGTATCACATTTAATAAATCAGGCTTTTGAGAAACTTTTATTTGCGCATCTCTCAAACATCATTGTATTGAATTTTGTCGCCACAATAAAAAATGCTACAGAGCTTTGATCATAAAACTTAACATTTACATATAATTTTGCTAAGATATATTATTCATAGAGTGGCTGATATTTATGTCCATTTTATGTAAGTATTATTATACATTGTTTGCATTACAAGCTATCAGAATCTTACCTTTTGGCCACATAAATATCGACAACTGCATCAAATTGCACATTTTTGCTCAGTTTGGGCCTCTGAATAAAACTGAGGTGTTTTTTTACTCCATATTCTTCTTTATCTTACTGTATGAGCCGTATAATCCTAATGTATCAAATATGATGCTCAACAAAAACATAAGCATTTAACTAATCGAATAAATTCTTTAGGCATGACTCACTTGATTTAACCGTCATTTTTTTACATTGCAGTCACACACAGTTACACTCTCTCTCACTTATTTTTCATGCGAATGGAGTTTCTGCATTAGTGCGGCCCATCTGCACCCACTCTCTTTGATTGACAGGTGTACATGGATGCCACATCAGCTGCCAATACCTGGAGACAGTGATGTCACAATGGCTGGTCTCCCGGGAGACCCTGCTCTCTCGTTCTGTTTTCACACATGAAAGAAGCCATTTCAGGTGACAGGAAATAGGGTGGGATAAAAGGAAAACATTTGGACTCCATGGCGCTCTGGGAAGCCCGAGGGTGCAGCTTTGATATCAAATGGATCCGCAGACATGATTAAACGCAGCAATCTGAAACCAGCACAATACTGGAGAAGCAAATACGTGGCACCGGACAGCTAGTCATTCTCTCATACCTTATTTGATTGAACACTCCTCTCTTTTTTACCTCCCGTTCAGTCAGAAGAGAGTAGTGGGGCTTAAAGGGATAGAGCCAAAAATACTAATTTTTGGGGTAATTTTACTCACCCTCATGTTGTTCTGTCTTTTTGTTCTCTTTTTCCATTCAGTTAAATGGGGAGCTTTTAAAAATTTCAGAAATCATTCCAAATCATACTGATTTAAAGGGATAGTTCACTCAAAAATTCTGTCATTAATTACTCACCATCATGTTGTTCCAAACCCGTAAGACCTTCGTTCATCTTCGGAACACAAATTAAGATATTTTTGATGAAATCCGAGAGCTTTCTGGCCCTGCATAGAAAACGCAACTGACACGTTCGAGGCTTAGAAAAGTAGTGAGGACATCGATAAAATAGTCCATGAGATATCAGAGGTTCAACCATAATTTTATGAAGCTACGAGAATACTTTTTGTGCACAAAGAAAACAAAAATAATGACTTTATTCAGTTTATTTTCTTCCGTGTCTGTCTTTGATGTGTGTTTGTGAGAGTATGAAAATAAAGTTGTTATTTTGTTCCTATTAGATTCCATGTGGATTTTTTTCAAAAACTTCCTTGAAATTTAGTTTTTTGGAGGGGTATTAGCTGCATAATTGAGGCTGTGAATATTCGTGCTTGACGTATTCATTCATGTTAATTAACTACCACCAAGGCACGAGGGAGTTGAGTTATGAGGTAACAAAGAGATGTATTTAACAGTGAGATCTACCCCAGGAACAAACAGAGTCTCGGGCGTATGTGTGTGTATGAGAGCATGTGTTGCTATGTTGCCTGCAGCACTGTGAGCTGAATTTTATCAGAGTGTCACCTGTGTGATTAGTAGAGAGCGAGAGAGACGGAAATAAAAAGAGAGACGGGAATATATATTTAGAGAGAGAGAGAGAGAGAGAGAGTAAATCAAAGACTCCGTCAAGCAGAATCATAATCCATGCCCTACCATACCAACTGAAGATGCGATGATATCTCCGCATGGGCCTGTAAGGTCATTGTCATGTGTCAATCTCTAATTTCCTTTACGGCGGATCTCCTCCTCTTCCTCTGTGCCTCTGGATGTCTTCATAATCTAAAGCAGACATGATATTAACCCTGCGCTCAGCGATTCGTATCTCCGGCGGTTTGTCGCCCTGAGGCTGAGTGGAATGACTGAAGTTATCAAACAACGCTGCCACCTCCTGAGGACCCCACCCGTCATAACTCTCTGATCGCTTAGCAACACAGCCCACCTTTATTCTGCCATCTACATACATGAACGTCTGTTAGAACCATCACTGCATAGTGAGATGTTAAAACTCAAAGTTTAGTAAAAACAAAAAAAACCCCTCAAATTTAAGGCATCTTGATAGTGTTAACATGATTGTTTTAACAATGGACATCTTTTTGTTTTCCTGATAATTTACTAACCCCCATGTCATCTAAGATGTTCATGTTTTTCTTTTGTCAGTCGAAAAGAAATTAGGGGTTTTGAGGAAAACATTCTAGGATTTTCTTAATGGGTTGAAGGTCCAAATTGCAGTTTCAATGCAGCTTCAAAAGCCTCTACACGATCCCAGCTGAGGAATAAGGGTCTTGTCTAGTGAAACGATTGGTCAGTTTCTAAAAAAAATACAAATTTATATACTTTAAGGAAAGGTCACGTGTGGTTAGGATAGGGTGAAATCTCCATCTCATTTTCTCCTCCAACTTCTAAATTGTCTATTTTTTTTGTACATTTCCTTCCTTTGCACATTTGCTTTGTAAACACTGGGCTGGTACTTTCACTGTCACCTTGTGACCTTTCCAACTTGACTATGTAATGTATGAAGTCGAGCTAGTGCAAGACAAGCATTTGTGGTTAAAAAGTATATCTTTTTTTTTTTTTTTTGGAAAATGGATCATCTTTGCGCTAGATAAGACCCTTATTCCTTGGCTGGGATCGTGCAGAGCCCTTTGAAGCTGCATTGAAACTGCAATTTGGACCTTTAACCTAAATATGATATTATTTATCAAAAGCTGAAAGCTGAATAAATGAGCTTTCCATTAATGTATGGTTTGTTAGGATAAGACAATATTTGGCCGAGATACAATATTTGAAAATCTGGAATCTGAGGGTGCAAAAAAAATCCAAATGTTGTCCAGATGAAAAAATAAATAAAGTTGTCCAGATGAAGTTCTCAGCAATGCATATTACTAATCAAAAATTAAGTTTTGATATATTTACGGTAGGAAATTTACAAAATATCTTAATGGAATATGATCTTTACTTAATATCCTAATGATTTTTGGCATAAAAGAAAAATGGATAATTTTGACCCATACGATATATTTTGTGGTCCAGGGTCACATATAATTATAATGTAGTATTTTTTTATATATTTTTTTTAATAAGAAAAAAAAAAGTAAGTTAAATATTAAAACAGTAATGTTAAAAATTACTACTGCTACTACTAATAATAATAAATATAAATAATATTTATTATATTATTTTATATATTATTTCTTCAGGTTTTCAGCAGTACTCTTAATGTTGGGTAAAGTAAAACCAGAGAAAAGAAAATTAGATTTTTTTTTTTTTTGTATAATTTTCTTATGCATAAAATTTATAGCTGCCTTTATATTTTAGAAATGGGGATCATAATGTTTAGGGGTAAAAAAAAAATTGAAAAGAAGGCATGGAATATAGCTTGCAAGCCACAAAATAATCCATTTTGTATTCCCAAAAAGATTTCAAGTGCCATGACTGTGATTAAATGATGACAGCATTTTCATTTTAGGGTGAACTATCCCTTTAACATGTTCTTGAAATGTTCATAGATTGCACAAGCAGCATGACCAACATCTTAAAGGGGGATTAGGCCCAAAATGTCTAATTTCCCAAACACGACATCTCAATAATCCAGGCCTCTCTCCAGCCAGAAGAGCCACATGTACAGCTGTGTAGAGTAACACAGAGCTATAGAGTGATTTAGAGCAGTATGGAGTGGTGCACAGAGAAATATAGGTTTCGGGGAGCGGTACAGAGTGATATACAGTCCATTTTTTGATTGGTGTTCAGCGGCACAGAAAGATGTAAAGCGGCAAAGAGCGGTGTGGAGTTGTTTAGAGCAGCGTAGGGTGGTGTAGATCAGTGTAGTTTAGCACAGCTCCCTTCTCTCACTATCTGGAGCAGAGCGACAGACTGCCGGGCCCATGGGGCAGATTCTCTGGCATTCATCCACACTGTGAGCCTGCTGGAGGAAAGAAAATGGAGCTCTTTGGTATAACAGAAACCCCTCTTTTTTTTCTTTTTTTTGCTGTTATCTCTTTTTTCGCAAATGCTTGTACCATTATTTTCCTGTTCTTCTCTTTGCATAGTAATAGGGCCGATAGATCTCCCTCATTGGACGATTTTCCAAAATCAATTTTCTCTAATTATCATCTGTTCCTTTTTGTTTTCTTCTTTTATCGTGCCTAACATCCTCTCTCTACTCTTCATTTATTCTCGTTATCTGATCCTCCCCATCTCCAATGTGTCTCTTTCTCGTTTAACTCTGTTAAACTGTTAGCCTTTACCACAGCCTTAAAAAACCCATCTCTGTTCACTGGCGTGTTAACGCTTCTCAGCACATCTCTGCGATGACTATGACCACTGACTGGGGTGGAAGTAATGTTTTTTTGCAGCTGAAATCAGAAGCAGATGGATTCAGGATGGCTCAAATTAGCCTCTCTCTCGTGTTCTGCTGTTGCTAAGTAACAGTTGACAGACAGGGGGTGACAGGCCAGTGATGGCAGCGTTTGATGGCAATATGTCTTTGGCTCAATGGCTCCGAGCTAACATTGAAACAGTGCCTCATTTAAATCAGAGAGAGAGCGAGTGAGAGAGAGAGAGAGAGAAAGAGAGAGAGAGGGAGATTTTTGTAAGAGTCTGCGAGCAAGCAGATGAGCCAAACCTACCACACACATAGCCAAAATTTGTCACTCATGTCATATGTGAGAATACAATCATGTTGCCATAAGGACATCTGTTGTGTGCCAATGAAATATGTTGTTTTAAGGGCATTAACCAATCAGAATGTTGCCTTTCCCCTGCATTAGATCACATATTTGACTGTACTTTAAAGCTGTCAGGTTCACAGAGACTGTCAGGAGACAAAAGAGGTAGAAAAATAAAGAAGAGCATGATTACAGAATAATCTCTACCAATTCTGTATCAACTATTATTATAAATGCTAATTCTACACAAACTGAGCAGCTAGAATTAGCATTTTCTATGTAAACTGCTACATACAGCAAGGACTAAAACGGTTTGACAATTTGTCAAGCATGTAACTTGCATCCTTCGCAATGTTGTAGTCTTTCTGTGGTGACTTAGCAAAAGCACAATGGTTTTTGTCTACTTTATGCTTTTGGACAAAATGTTAAAATCTGCAAGTAATGGATTTATATTTTACGGTATAATTTTGTTTGCCACTGTACAGCTCACTCCATTTTAGAAACATGTTGCACTTACAACAGCAAGACTTTTAGAATAATTTTATAAACTCTTAAATTGTCAAAGATTTCACAGTGTAGCTCAAAACGTGATGTTTTAATATTATTTGGGCTAGTTCTAACGTTCATCTGTTTCAAAAGTAGGCTCACCTATGCTCAGACAACCTTACTCCACATTTGTCCACATTTGTCCATTGAAACTCTTAGTTTGAAGTCGCAAACTGGGAGATGAAACGTTAAGACGTAAATTAGCCTTTTTCACAAAAATCGGAAGTGACGTCAGCGCAGGGTAAAGTCAGTTCCGCTACAGGTCTGTGCCTATTATATTAATATGCTCTTGTCTCAAATAATGCCTTTTACCTTTTCTTTTTTGTCTGCTTTCCAAGTTGTTATATAATCAACAAAGAAACAACATTTTACTTGTTTGTAATTTATATGGGCACTCAGACCGGTACTCGTCAATATAATATATGCGCAACATAGCGCCAGCTATAGTTTCTGTTCTCCATCTCCGGTATATTTAAGCGTATTTTCTCAATTTACTCAGTCATTTCCCTCGAATCACTACATCATGGTAAATTATGACAGCGTTTATATCCAAATGCACATTTCCCCAAGAATAAATGAAACAATTCTGAGTCCGGATGATGCATAAACTCAATACAACAACGTAATCCAGATCCAAAAGGAATAAAGCCATTAATCGGAGTCATGTCTTATTTAGTATTATATTATTTTATTATGTATATCCCTGGGCACATTATGCAACGTACATTTACACCCTAAAGTTAATAATGCAAAGGAGAGCAAGTAGAAAATACAATATTACTTTCATAATAATAATAATAACAATATTAATCGCGAAAAAAAATGATGTGAAGAGTCATAATACACAGCCAGCACCAAATAGACAGTACGGCAAAACTTAAAACTGTACTGTATTATAAGTGCTAACATTCATAATTAAATAAACATAGTATTTGTGATGACCAGACGCTGACACAAAGTTTTTGAATAAATGTTTGCTATTTTTAGAGTAAAACACCGGTATATATCATAGTATCATAGTATCTATTTTGTAAAAATAGACTTTGATTCCCGAACTTACTCTTGTTCAGTACGGCCGCTGCTGTCACCGGAAAAACGTTTACCCTGCAAGCGCCAATCCGGAAGCCAGAAACACGGAAGTGTGAAAAAGGCTAATTTTCGCGGAGCCAGGTCGTTCTGCCGGAAGTGTATTATGCCGTTTTGTTTTTGCGCGCGAATTTCGCGTGCTTGCGCATCGAGTACTGTACAAACGCGTCTCTCTCATAGCCTCCAAAACTACAAGAGTCAGTAAGTAGGAAATGTCAACGGCAGCTGCGATAAACACAAGTAATTCTCTGAACTTTACAGGTAAACTTTTTTTTTCAGAGAACTCACTGGTAAACGTTCGACAGTTTGACAAAAATACATGACAAATAGTATCTAGACGTTCTGTTTCATTCTACGTTGCGTTGTTTATGTACAAGAAGTATGTTTAATGTTTCAATTTATGTTATGAAACCGATTTTATTTATAATTTCTTTTTTTTATATTACATGACATAAAGAGTGAAGCCAAAACAGCTTACAGAGACATGGTTAAATAGGAATTTCAGAAGAATTCAGACACTGTCACATTTCCATTTTTCAGCTGTTAGATACAGTCCCAACCCACATACAGACTGGCAAAGAAGCCGTTATAATTTATAAAGACGTAAGGCAGTTATGGATTTCTGTGTATTTAAAGCAACTATTAATATAGGTTCATGTAAATGTACTTGTTGTTAATTCCTGTTCAAATTCACAAATTCAATTCACAAAACTAGAAATGTTGAAAAGTACTGGTATATGAAAGTATTAGTATGTGACCCTAGACCACAAAACCAATCATAAGGGTCAATTATTTTTTTTAAATTATGCATCTGAAAGCTGAATAATAAGCTTTCCACTGATGTATGGTTTGTTAGGATATGACAACCCTGTTAAAAAAATACAGCATATGCTGGTTAGGTAGGTTTTGAAGCATGGATGCTGGTCCTGTGCTGGTCCTAAGCTGGTCCCTCCTGCTCAGGACCAGCACATAATCAGCTAAGGACCATCTAAAAACAGCATCCCTGCTTCAAAACCTACCTAACCAGCATATGCTGTTTTTTTCAACAGGGAATATTTGGCTGAGGTACAAGTATTTGAAAATCTGGCATCTGGGGGAAAAAAATCAAAATATTGAGAAAATCACCGTTAAAGTTGTTTAAATGAAGTTCTTAACAATGCATATTACTAATCAAAAATTAAGTTTTGATATATTTACGGTAGGAAATTTACAAAATGTCTTCATGGAACATGATCTTTACTTAACATCCTAATGAGTTTTGGTGTAAAAGGAAAAATCGATAATTTTGAACCATGCAATGTATTTTTGGCTAATGCTACAAATATACCCATGCTACTTAAGACTGGTTTTGTGGTCCAGGGTCATATATGTAGAAATGAATATTAATGTACATTTTAAAAAGCTGTGAAAGTGTTGCCTGTTTTAAATTTTGCATCTTTTTGTTATTTTTGTACTAATGTTATTGCACTGAACTTGCAACAAGATTCTTGCACAGAATAATAACATTATACAGGTTTAGAACAACATGAGCGTAAATAATGCAGAAGAGTAAATTATGACAGAATTGTCATTTTTGGGTAAACTAGTCCTGTAACCCTCAAGTTCCACATTTTCCTTGTAGTATTTGAAAACGTTTTTTCGATTGTCGAGAATTTTTGTTAGGCACCGCAATCATATGTTCCCTCATAAATTCTGTTATTTTATTTTGATGTACAGTGCAATGTTTATTATATTCTGTACAAGTATGTACATGTCATTCTAGCAATATAAAAGTGAGAGAGTCTGATAGAGACGAGATAGAGAGAATAAGAAAGAAGCTCGGGCACAGTATTAGCTAGAGAAGGTTTATTATTCTCTGCAGCACTCAATCAAACATTGGCCCTATGAACAGAGAGTAATGCTAGAGAATCAACCTCAGGGCTTCTGTCTGTCTCTCTCTCTCTGTCTCTCTCTCTCTCTCTCTCTTTTATTCCTTACAGTGTGTGAGTGGTATCCATCTGTCAACTGTCAGTGCCAGTGAGAGATATCCAGAGCTGTCACATCTTGTCAGCTCTCTGAGCTGACGCCTTTTGCAGCTGCCTGGCCAACACACACATACACACACACCCCGTCCCCAATGATGGCCAGCATGCAGGCGCACTAAATGGGGAAATAATGTGGCTGAAAGAAAGAAAGCAGATAAAAGCTGTATAAAAAAAAAAATCGTGAGCCGGAAGAGGGATGGAGGGATGGCAGGAGCAGACAGATTGTACAGAGGGACGATGAGTCAGATCCAGGCTGTAGAACTCTGTGGATGAGAGACTGAGTTGGAGAACCATCAAAGTGCCGTGGACGGGGGGTTAGACAAGGGGCAGCGGGCATACGGGCAGCGTGAGGAGGATTAACACAGAGAAAAGCTCAGAGATGGCTGTTTCAATGGCCGTGAGATGAAAGGGATGAGTAGATATATGATGAATATATAGCCTGTCCCTCTTCAACACGCATTGGTCGTCCGTTTCTCCTTCAGTCTGCAGATTAATGTTCTCGATAGAGTTTCTAAGACCCGCGTGACTTTGGCGTTAGTTTGAATGGCTGTTAAACGGCTTGATGTAGCTATTTGGCTCTAGTCCCAGTTCTTAAAAATGATCTCCTTCTCCTTGTCTACTTTCAATCATTAGTGAAGATCTTCATAAGGTCTGGATAAATAAAAGCAAGACGGCTTCGTCTCCTTCAAAAACCTGCCTCGTTTTCCAGCGTCTGAAGACGAGAGAGGAAAGGATCGTTTTGAATTTTGGAAAAGCGCCAGTTGAGTGTTGAGAGATCAGAGCGGGACATTCCCGCCTGACTTCCTGTCTTGATTTCACTCAACAGGAAGCAAGAAGTCAGGTGTGGCCGGGGGAAACAAAGCTACAGCTTATGTTTAAGACGTCCATCTCTGGGGCCCAGATTTGAAGGATTAGTTCACCCAAAAATTAACATCCTGACATGATTTACTCACCCTTATGTTGTACTCGTATGCAGTTTTTTTTCATGTTAAATAGAAAGTTGCTTGTCTAGATTCTTCAAGTGGAACGACATGAAGGTGCATGATGATAGTATGTTGATTTTGAGCTAAACTATCTCTTTGACACTGAAGACTAAAGATAGCGGGTCAGGCGTTTAAATGATGTGTCTTCCCTATCTGACACAACATAATGATGAGAAGTACTGTGTTAGTGGAGAAAATGGGCGTGTGTGAGAAAGCAAGATAATTAAAGATAGACAGATGACGTTGATGTATATGTGAGTTTTGTGGCACTTGACAGTTTCCACATTTGCATCTGCAACCTCAGCAAAACTGAGTTTCCCCACTCAGAGTATGCCATACACGGGCAAATGTGTGGCTGTACTTTATATTAAGGGATTAGTTCTCCCTAAAATGAAAGTACTGTCATCATTAACTCACCTATTTATCTATCATATGGCTTCAGAAGATTTGTAATATATGTATGCATCACTTTCATGGTGCTACCCTTTTTTTCTTTTTTTTTTTTCTGTTGTTGCTTAAGAATTGAAAATTCCCTTTTTATGCAAAACAATGGCTCAGATGTTCTGCACATTTTGTGATTTCCTTTTGTGATCCAAATGAGAAGGTTTTAACAGTTTTAAGAATTAGAGTAGTAAGTAGTAGTGAGATGTAGTGAAATGTTGTGCACTGTGTAAGTGAAATCATGTGTAATTGTGCTTATTTTTCTACAGGTTCTTTACCTTTATGGTGTTTTTCCCCGTTGGTATTTGGTATTTAAAACCACTGTCCACTTTCTTTGTTTTTAAGTAATAAAGGCCTCGTGTAGCAAATGATGAATTTTTATAAGAAAAATATCCATATTTAACGTGTCATATGTGTAAGCCGTTCCGGGTGGATGACGTAGGACATATGCGTTGCGCTTGCACCACTGATCTCACGAAAACCAACGTTTGTTTACAGGAGCAAAGGAAGCAGTGTTTTCTTACTTTAGCAAAAGGAAAACCAGTCTCCTCTTGGCTTATATTGAAATCATCCGTGCTCTGTGCTCCTCCGCGTTTGTCATTTCACAACGCAAGCGCCCTACGTCATCCGCCTGGAACGGCGTCCGTGTACGACAGTTAGTGCAAGCTAGAGAAAAGTGATTATTACATTTTAAATATGGATATTTGCTTACAAAGACACATCGATTCATTAAAGGTGGCCTTTATTCACCCCCTGGAGCCACGTGGAGCACTTTTTATTATGGATGGATGCACTTTATTAGACTTCTTTTGGACTGTTGAACAGAAACACCACCCACTGCCATTATAAAGCATGGAAGAGCCAGGACAATTTTTAATAAAACTCTGATTGGATTCGACTGAAAGAAGAATGTCATGTACACCTAGGATGCCTTGAGGGTGAGTAAATCATGGGGTAATTTAAATTTTTGGGTGAACTAATCCTTTAAGACTTGTATTGTTCGGTATAACGTAAATGTGTCTCTTACTGAAATATGTAGTAGAAACCCCATTAAATATTTATGTTATGTTAAAAAATCCACATTGTTTTATACATATTTTGGACTATGGGGGGCACCATTATTTCAATCACGATTCACAACTCGGAAAATAAAATACTGATATGATGCCACGTTGTCCGTCTTTTGGTTTTAATTTTCAGTTTAAGGGCAAGAAGAGAAGCAATGTAAGTCTTCACTGCTTTCTTAGCGATATCAAGAGGAGAAAAGAATGGAAAGATGTCTGTGGACGAATAAAGCTTTCTAAAGATCCATGTCTTTGTTCTCTCCACTTCAGGCCTGTTGCCTTTGAGGCTTTTGGTAGACCACAGCTACCGAAAGAGCTTACAAAAGGCAGAGACAAGAAACGCTAGATGCCATCCTGGCAGGATGTTAATATATTACACTTATGACGCCGCAACCACTGAAGGAGTTTGTCAGCGTGGACTTCACTCGATATCCGGGGGGTTTAAGACTCCTTGTGGGGAAAAAAAAACAATGGTACGACATTTGGTTAAGCCTACTCTTATATGCATTGTCACCTGTAAGCTCTTATAGTAGCTGTCGTCATTGTATCAGTATTGTATTTTCAGAGTTGTGTATTCTGGGTTGTGTTGTGGTAAAAATAGCAGCAGGTAGTGCCAGTAGCTCAACGAGTGCAAGCATTTCACGTCATCGAAATAATGGTGCCCCCCATAGTCCAAAATATGTATAAAACGTTGTGGATTTTTTTAAAATAACGTAAGTCTTAATACCTAGAGCTTCCTTTAAGGTTTCTGAAGGTTAAACACTGTTTTGTGAAAGTTAAAGCTAAAAAGTCTGCACAAAAGTAGTAAAGCTGTTGTTAGTGTGTTTTGTAGGTAGAATGATGTATGACTGTACATATATTCTTAGAGGTTCACTACTTATTGATCTCTGACATTTAAAATCACCATCCATTTTCGTTTTATGTAAAACAGCTGCTCAGACGTTCTGGAAAATTTCTCCTTGTGTTCCACAATAGGAAAAAAAGCCATACAGATTTGAAATGACATAAAGGTGAGTAAATAAAGACGTATTTTCATCTTTGAGTGAATCATACCTTTAAGGTTTGTAAAGATTTAACATGATGTTATTTTAGAGTTAAAAAGTCTGCAAGAAAGTAGTGTAGATGTTGTTTTTGTAGTTTGTATGCGGAAAAATGTGTGATTGTGCACATTTTCTTACAGGTTCACACACACACACGCACCAGGAGGGATCTGAAGCCCACGCGACACAGACACCTCAACCGAATGTAAAACAAACACACTCGATTTCACTCTTCAAAAAGACGTTCACCACCTTCAAAGCCTTACGACGAAAGCGGAGCGGAACGCTCCAAAACACAGGCAACAAACAACTCGTTTATACATTCTCCTAATTCCTCTCCGACGGGCCTCGATGTCTTTCTTCAGCAACAGACTGTTGGGGATCACGGCTTCAACATTGCGGTTTTAAGATTCCACCGTCTCCCCTCCCCGCTCCTCTGCGTATCTCTGTGATAAACGCCGGAGCAAATTCAAAGCCAAACAAACACGGATTCAAAGAAAGATTTTCGTGGCAACTTAAGGAAAGCGTGCGTTCGTGACAACGTGTCGCCGGGGAGTTTGTTCAGTCGGTGCTCGCTCAGATAGACCCTGGCTGCTCATCCTGAGCAGGGAAGTGCATTTGCTTGATTATCATTAAAAAAAGAGAGATGATGTCTTCAGAAGTCAGCGGGGATATTTATCAGACTCGCAGTTGGAGACGTGATGGCGTGTCTCTTCTAATAGAACAGCCTCAAGGCTCTGGGCCTGTGTGCAGGTTATGATCCCATGAGAAGTGAATAAGTAAAGCGCTGACTGATCACATGTATTTACTTCATGCTTGCCTTTTGTCCTGTAATGAATATCAATGAATGAAACGGCGAATGTGGACGGGTAACGTATGCTATTAGATGGCATACTTATTCAAATGAATATTACTGCAACGTAAAGTGCTGTAGACTAGTATGTGACACAACAGAGACGGCGTTTAACGTTTAACTTGGTTCATACCAAAATAAAATACTACATTCATAATGAATTACTGCAGGATCTCTTTCAGCCAGCTTTGCTGGTCTTAGCTGGCTTAAACTGGTTTTACAGCCTGCATAAAACCAGTCAACAGACCAGGCTGGTTTAAACAGTTTATTAAAGCAGGGTTTGTTGAAAACCCTCGCCTGTTTGCAATCCGTTTTACTTCAGTCACTGACATATTTATGAGTAAAATCCATATTAACAGGATATTTTATCTATCTGGAATTTGTGATGTGAGCTAAAAAAAGAAAGTCATTTCAGCAAATTGCTAATTTGGATAAAAAAAATGTGAAATTTAGAATATGTACTGATGACTCTTACACAATAAACCAGGAATGTAAAGTTTTAATAATAAATGCAGATACCATGGTATTTTTTTATTTATTTATTTTTTTTTACCATGGGAAAGTAATAGTTAGGCTAAATTTAAGATCACGTGTTTGTGAAATGAATTTCTAATGATGTAATCAAAGTTAGGAAGATTTACAACGATTCCTTTTTTATTACGAGGTGTGTTCTCTTGCAGACTAGACTGTGAAAGCACCATAAATCACTCTATTTTTATAGGTGTATATATTTATTTTATTTCCACGACATACTTTTACTACTGCTTGCTGAAACTTCATACAAAACAAAAGGAAAAACAACATGACCTGTTATCAGTTTTTATTCAAAATCCCATACCTGTCTGAAAGCAAATGTTCAGACAAGAAAGAGAAGCTCACAAAGACGGAGAGGAGGGAGCGCCGCAGGAAAGTTCCACATGCAATCTTTTTTGTTTGTTTGCGAGTGTAAACGCAGTTGTGATGAAATATTGATGCTCCCTTCCAAACTGTCTTGTAAGTCATCTCCGTTCTTTCAGGCTTTCCATCTGTAGCACCTGAGGAAGAGGACGGGAACGCCGGGCTGTCAGGAGAGATGAGCTCACGCTCTCTGCGGCAGGCTGTCAAATGCGACACATCCTCTTCAAGAGCAGACACAAGAGCAAACTTCCGCTACTCCTCGATCTTTGTCTCCTTCTCTATCTGTGTCGTTATATTTCTTTATCTGTTGCTCTCCTTTATGCTTTCAGCTCGCATTGTAGGACAGACTTGTGCATCATGACCTATGGAAACAGAGGGCTCCATCATTTGTAGGTAATGAAGTTTTTTTTATGGAAGTGATTCATCAAAAACAGTTCACCTTGCTCATTAAGGCGCAAACAGTTGTAGGGCACTGTGTTTTTTTTTTTTGAGGAAGCAATAGTGCCAGTTCTGGCTTATTTGGTGCACTAGGTGACATAAGAGGAAAAACACGAGATATTATATATTAAATATTAAGCCAAGGCAACATTTTTTCATTTTCATTGAAACTAAATCTGAAAAAAAAGAACTATATAGACATATTAAAACAAAATTACACAAAATAAAAACACAACAAATTCACTAAAACTTTAAGTCAAATTAAAATGACAACTAAGTAATTCAAAATATTAATAAAAATATAAATCTCAGTGATACTAAAATAGAATTATATTATAATATTATGGAACAGTGTAAGTTTTGAGCAACATGGGGGCTGCACAACAGTATTTTTCCATGTAAAGTAAATGATCTGTGGAAAGTGTGGTTCATTTGGTTTTATCCAGTTTAGATTTGTGTAAAAGACTCTGATTTCTCTCACAGTATTTTACACCCTTTTTTTAAAACTTGCAATCATGCAAGTCATTTTTTGGAATTAAATTCATTTAAAATTGACAACTGTGAATGTGCATGAAGCTTCTCAAAAATGTATCAGATGAGGAATGAAATTGTCATTGATCTTTTAGGAGTAAACTGTAAATGAAAACATACTGTAACTTTCATAAAAAGACCATCTATTGAAATTAAATCTCTTTCCGATCTTTCAGTCATATTGTTGCAGTCTTCAGAATATTCAGGACAGAGGAAAGAAAGACATACGGCAACAACAAAATGGTGAGTTTCATTTTCTGGTAACTCGTGCCTTTTAAATTAGGAACAAAATATGTGTTTTTCAATATAAATGCTGATTCAAATGTAAATTAATTAGAAACAGGAACAAACGCACATACTTGTTCATATACTTCAGCTCTCCTGACATCTCTCTATTTTCTTTGTTTGTGCTCTCTGTTATATTACTGCCGACTATCATTTGCAAAGTGTTGTCTGGCATTTGTGCTTTTCTCTATTGGCTTTGCATGCTTGGCTAGCTGCGCTTGAACCTCTCAGCAGAAGAGACCCAGGCCTTTTTTAATAAGGTCCCTCATGAGAAATCTTCCTCATCTGAGCAGGAGCATGTCTAGAGGGCAGTTAAAGAAGAGAAATAGAAGAGGTAACAGAAATAAAAAGATGAGGAGATATAGACAGAAAGGAGAAGAGACTGATGAGGGAAGCGGAAGAACGTGATGCGTGATTGAGTTTGTGCAGTCTGCCTCTATGAGAGGTGAGAGCTGCTCTATCAGGGGACAGGAAAAGGCATTCAGAGTGTGACATGTTTGTCACGGTGGGCGACATTGGCATCTGTCACGCAACCTTTGGCAACACTTGCAATAACCCTCTCTGTTCCAGAGAGTACGAGACAAAAAGAGACTTGAATGAGAGAGATTTGCAGAGTGCTGCAGTCGTACTGCACAAGCTCAAGGGCTGCACGAGGACACAGGTCTGAATCCTACCTGTCCTATCTGCATAAATCCACACTTACAGCTTCAAAATTAAAAAATAAAAATGTTTGAGTTAAAAAAAAAAAAAAAAGACAGAGAGATTCTCTTGCTTTTGCATTTCCCAATTCTAGGGTATTCACATTTGGCACTTTGTGTTTTTGAATAGGACAAAAGAATCAAAGTGATCTTCTCTTCCTAATTCATGGAAATGGAGTGGGGGAGGAGGCTCCTGTCAGGAGGGAGACATGGAGCGCTGGTCAGTATATCAGGGAGTTTTAATTAACAGCTCAGTGATGAGGATTGAAACAGCCCTCATGCCGTTTACCACTCTACGGGACCGGATCAAACCAAACTCACCGCAGCAGGGTTGGATTGGTAAGTCTGAGAGTATTCCAGTGTTCAGAATGTACCATCATGTAATTGAATATATTGGTTATAATCATTCAGAATCAATATAAACAAATAAAAACTATGACTCGCACAAACCATAGCTATTATGTACATAACTATTATCATTAATTATTGTTACATAAAAACTACAACTAGTGTAATCATAAATAAGTAATGATATTATCAATAATAATTATTAACAATATTAATAATGACTCTAGTTGTAGTTTTAATGTGTTTCTGTTATTATTATTGTTGTTATATTCATTACAATCATAGTATGAACAACTAAAGCCACAATTTATATAACCAGAAATAGTTAATATTAATACACTTAACAATAATTACTAATACTTATATAATAATATTAATAATAAACGTAATAATAAATATGAATCCTAGTAATAGGACTCCAGTTTTAGTAGTAGTTTTATTTGTTTATATCATTGTGATTTATTATTATTATTATATTCATAAAATCATAGTATGAACAACTAAAAGAAAAAAATATGCATTAATAATATTATTATTAATGCATATTAATAATAATACAGTTCTAGTTGTAGTTTAATTTTGTTATATTATTATTATTATTATAAACAAATAAAACCACTGTCAGTGTAACCATAACTAATGATAAATTGATGTTTCTGTTAATAAATGTCAATAATAATAATAATAATCATGTTTTGTGTTTGTATAATTATTATATTCATAATCATAGTATGAATAACTAAAACTACTTAATATCATATGAATATTAATGAATATTAATAATAATAAATCTTCTAGTTGTAGGTTTTTTATTATTTTCATTATTATTATTGTTGTTGTTGTTATTATTATTATTATTATTATTATACTATAAACAAATACAATTACAATAAGTGTAACCAAAAGTAATTATAAAAATATACTATTAATCAATATATTAATAGTTAAATAGTTTTGTATGTTTATAATATTATTATTATTATTATTATTATTATTATTTGTACAGTACTTTTTTTTTTAAATGTGTGTTATAAATAACTGTTGTATTGTTTTGTTACATTTATAATCATAATGAAAAACAAAACTACATATTAATATGGATAATAACAGGACTTTAGTTGTAGTTTTATTTCTTTATATTATTGTTGTTGTTAGTATTACTAAAAAGAAAAAATAACATTGTAAATTCATCTTAAGTCTTAAACCTGACTGGGAAAAAAATCTGTTCTAAATCTTTCCTGAAGTATTACTAATTCTTATTGTAGTATACTGTTCTGTGTCCATTCATCCTAAATGGTTTAAAAAGTAAATAACGCCACCCCTCTTGACATCTCTTTCTCTCTCACGCTCTCTTTTTCTGTCTTTCTCTCTCTCTGATGAACAGCTCCACTCAGCCATCTATAAAAGACTGGCACTGAAATCAGCAGCATTTGCATATGGTAATTATTCTGCGAATCAGGCTACCTTTATTACTACCACAAAAATCTACTGTCAGCAGACACACATACATCACTGCATCGAGGACATACAGTACGTATCTACATTAGTGCACGGTCCAGAAGAGAAGGATGGAGGAGACACATACATACACACATACTTGCAGTACATGGTAGTGTAATATACCTGTTTGTTTATTTATTGGGACATTTGTAGTGCCACTAGAATTACTGTACTTGTGTGCTTGCTGTACATTTATGAAGCCATAAGATTCAAGAGGCTGTGATATGTTGTGAATACAGTCAGTGTAAATGGCCGGCAACCCTTTTAGCCATGAATATATTCACAATAAGGCACATCTGCGTCTTATTGCATTTATAAAACTTTTACTAGAATATACAAATTTTGGACACAAATTTGACCAACTCCTACCTCATATAATTTAAAAGAATAGTTCACACAGAAATGGAACAGACATTGGAACATGTTAATGTCTGTCTTTTTTCAGTCGAAAAGAAATTAAGGTTTTTGAAAGACAACATTCAAGGATTTTTCTTCGAATAGTAGACTTCAGTAGACTTAACCCAGGGTCACTGGGTTAAAGATCCAAATTGCAGTTTCAATGCAGCTTCAAAGAGCTCTACGCAATCCCAGCTGAGGAATAAAGGTTTTATCTATGAAAAACGTCTCATTTTGTCCTTCAACTTTAAAATCATCTGACATCGTTGTTTTACCTTTTGTGTAAAGGGCGTTTGGCTTTTTTGGTCATGTTCGCTTTGTAAACACTGGGTCAGTACTTCTGCCTACATCACACATGTGTGATTACATAATGCGTGAAGTCAAGCTAGTTCAACACGAGCATTTGTGGTTAAAAAGTATATAAATTATTTTTATTTATTTATTTTTTTTTAGAAAATTACTGGTCGTTTCGATAAGACCCTTATTCCTCAGCTTGGATAGTGTAAAGTCTTTTGAAGCTGCACTGAAACTGCAATTTGGACCTTCAACCCGTGGGTACCATTGAAGTCCGCTATATGGAGAAAAATCACGGGAATGTTTTCCTCAAAAACCTTTATTTCTTTTCAACTGAACAATGAAAGACATGAACATCTTGGATGACATAGAGGTGTGTAAACTATCAGGAATTTTTTATTCTGGAAGTGAACTAGGGCTGCAACAGTTCCTCAATTCTATTCAATTACTAAATTTTAAAAAAATCTTTTTGCGTTTTGCTCGTGTTGAATAATTGGCTAAATAACGGAAGTGGCGCATTCCTCCATCATTTGTAAAACTACGCAAACACAGGAGAATACATCTTTATCTTTCTCAAAATGCTAACTGTTCATTGCGATTTCAAAATAAAAATTGAAACCCTTACTCTAAGTTTACACGTTTTGATGTCCAGATTTTAAAGAAATTACAGTGGCTTTACGGCACGACAAAATACAGTCGAACCCATTATAATTCGTTATGCTGTATACACTGGATATTTTTTTTTTTTTGCCATTTTTGCCTTTTTATTAGGATAGGACAGATCAGAAGTGCCAGGAAGCAGAAGTGGGAGAGAAATGGGGTGGGATGGGGAAAGGTCCTCGAGTGGGGGTTTGAACTCGGGACGGCCGTAGCGCAACGGTGCTGTATGTGTAAAGACATTATTGTCAAGCCGTTGGTGCCCTCTGCAGGCATTTATTATGATGCATAATGCACATTAACTATATATGAAGAGCCCAATCAGAAGTACCAGTACTTACATCCTAAAACCAAAACAATACCCGTTCTTGTCTTTGAACAACTTTGATGAACTTTTTTTCTGATCCACTTCAAATGTTGACTACTGTGTATATATATATATATATGTGTGTGTGTGTGTGTGTATATATATATATATATATATAATTATAAAGGCTATTGTTCACTTAGGTTTATTTTTATTACTACAAAAAATTAATTATAATGATCGGATTACTCAATAAATCGTCAGAATAATCGACAGATTACTCTATTACCAAAATAATATTTAGTGACAGCCCTAAAGTGAACGAATAAGTTAACATATTGTAAAGCAAAATGCTGCATATTTGTATTATACAAATTGATCATTAAGATGTTTTTAACTTTAAACCATTGCTTCAGGCTAAAATTTTTTTTTTTTTTTTTTTTTTTTTTAGTGAAAAAGTCATCTAATCTGAATCAAGAGAGAAATATGCACAGATGAAGCACCTTTTACAAGTGAAAACAGTCCAAAATGATTCTAAACAAATATGTTGGTGGAACTGATGTGATGTGAAATTTCTCCAAATCTGTTCTGATGATGAAACCGACTCATTTACATCTCGGATGGCCTGGGGGTAAGTAAATTCTTAGCAAATTCTCAACTAGTTCTTTAAATAACTGACCATCAGACTGTTTACACCAGTGTAATGATGAGTTCAAACACACAACAGTGCATTTCTATGAACTGTCCATTGTGCATATATCACACATGTACACACATCCACAAAAGGATGTAGTTTGCAGTCATTGTCACTAATGGTGTTTGCTGTGTGTGCCCTGGAGACAGTCTGATCATTTACTGACAACATCATTATCCGGAGCTTATTGATCCTGTCATACTGCTGGGAACAATAGCACGCACACACTCACAGTCACTGCTTCGCTTTAATTAATAATTAAGGCGACACTGTTCATTTCAGAAATTGTCAGTAAACATCTTGCTCATGTTTTTATTGTCATCAGTGTTAAACACAATCATTACAGACATTCAAACCAAGACACAATGTTGCGTATTCTGCTGTGACTTATATTGCGAAATCTGTCAATATCACCAAAAGTCAGGTTGTCTGCACTGTTGTGTGACCGTCAAATCACTGGCCTGCGGTGACTATCCATTCAAGTTTCGTGCAATGAAAGCGTTTGTCAGAAAACATCATTTAGACAAAGCCGTTTCATAGATTTTTGTTTTGTCCTGTTGTCGGTGTCATTTGGGGCTTCAATAATAATTTAATATAATGAAAGTTCAATTTATGTAAGGCATAATGTACAGTCATTCGGTTATTATTACAAAATAAACCCAGAGAGGGTGATCAGAGCCATGTAATACTCGCATATCGATATTCACTGAGAAGACATAACATTATTGTGGCAGACGAGTAAAGTGTAAAAATTCAACATATTGTTGGCATCCCCAAGCCCAAGTTAAAGGTATAGTTCTCCCAAAAAATAAATTCTGTCATTAATTACTCACCCTAATGTCATTCCAAACCTGTAAGACCTTCGTTCATCTTTGGAACACTAATTAAGATATTTTTGATGAAATCCGAGAGCTTTGTAACCCTGCATAGACAGCAATGCAACTAGCACATTCAAGGCCCAGAAAGGTATTAAGGACATTATTAAATTAAAATAACAAAATAAGCATTACATGTAGTTCTGACATTAAATAGTCAGCATAAATAATTAGTTAAGACTAGCTCAGTGATTCCCTTAAGATTTTACGCATTTATTCATTTAGTGGCATATTATATCCAACATATTATAATATGAGCAGCAGCATAACAGCTGTTTGGTTTTCAGCATGTATAGGAGGCACGCACACACTCGTCACTAGGGTAACGCCTCACTGGGCTTATTATGGGATTGCGTTTCTTTAGAGTCTGCCCTGAGTCCTATATTGCCTCAGTGTTGTCGCTTGAAAGCTGCGCTCATGGGACTCCAGCAGTCCAGCAGTCTTACTATTAATACACACCGGAGAGTTTTACTACCATTCATTTACTTTCTTTCTTTCTATCTATTCCACCTAGACTAGTATCTGTAGGATTGAAACGCTCTCTCATTTCTTTCTCTTATGAATATATTCTTCTATATTTGTATTCTGCTCCATCTGCTGTCACTGTAACACATTTTTAGTAATTCTATTGGAAAGATAATGTAAATGTACCTAATTTAAAAACCTGTTAATTGGTTAACAGTAAAACAATTTTATATTTAACAAGTGAATACATATGTGAACCTGTAAATTGTTAAGAACCAAATTAAATGTGGTGCGTAAGGCTTTTCTCGGTTATGTGTCTTACTTTTGTTGTCACATACATTTGGGATGCATGTGCAGTTTGGGATCGGTTGTTTTTTTGTTTTTGTTTTTAAGTCTCTTATGCGCATCAATGCTGCATTTATTTGATCAAAAACACAGGTAAAACAATGTGGTGAAATATTATTACTATTCATAAAATACCTGTTCTATTTAATATGTTTTAAAATTTATTCCTGTGAGGCAAAGCTGAATTTTCAGCATCATTACTTTGGTCTTCAGTGTCACATGATCCTTCAGAAATCATTCTAATATGATGATTTGCTGCTCAAGAAACTTATTTTCATTACAAGTATTTTTATGAAAACCATGATATTTTTTTTATTGTTCTTTGAATAGAGAGTCCAAAAGAACAGCATTTTTTAGAAATAGACCAATTTTGATCAGTTTATCAGTATATTTAAAATAACAAAGCCGGCAGTTCAAGTAGATTGGTAAATTAACGTTATGGAAATAACATAATTCCTGAAACACTGTCGTCACATTTTTTACTGTAAATTTAACCGGATTTGTACATTGTGCAGTCTCTCGTCCTCTCTCTTAACTCTCTGTCCCATGTTTTTTTTATTTTTGTGGATTTGTCCTCTTGTTCATTTGCACATTCTCGTTCATGCTCCCTCTATCCTCTTTTCTTGCACTCCGTTTGTTCTTGGATCTCTCTCGTTCTCTTTCTCTCTCCTCTAAATGGGAGAGAGGAGAGCTCATGGCCTATATAGAAATCCCAGTGGGAGTGTATGAATCGCAGATCCTCTCTGAGTAGCTGTTTTGTCATGTTTTATATCATTCAACTAATAAAAGGCAACTCCGTTTACTAACGACTCGGCGTCCCATAAGAGCATTGTTCTAAATGTACTGCAAACACAGTTGTTTGCTTCAGAACATGTTCTCTCTTTCCCCCGATTTCCCCTTCTTTGCGCAATTTGCAGTCACGCTCTCTTTCTTTGTCTCGCTCTCTGATTTTCTCTCTCTTTAAAGTGCAGTACTGAGATAAAGTGTAATTGAAGAGTACTGAGCTACCATCCTGCCAGATGAGGAGATTTGGCTCTGGAGAAAGAGATCTTTAGAAACATGCTCGCTTTTTGCAGTGGAATTATCTTGTCCTTTTGTATGTACAACGGTTGTGTGAGTTTTGCGCCATTTCCTGATTGGCCGGCCTTTCTGTCCTCCAGGGCATGGTCAAGATCCGCTTTCTGAAATGGGCTATGATGTCGTTTGCCCTACAGACTACGTTCGTATGACGCGTCTGATTATTCGCAAAGCAACAAACCGAAGTGAAACCTTTCTGAAAGACGTTAAACAATATTCTGTCGTTCCCAGAGGAAAATTGTGTGGCTGTTTCATGGCTGTGGAGATGTAATGGAGTTTTCAGTTATGTTTCCTTTAAGCTTACACTTTATTTCAGATGTTTCTCCTATTGTAAATTCGTTTTGATATATGTACACTACCATTCAAATGTTTGGGGTCAGTAAGATTTTTTTTTAATCGGCATAAGATTCATTAAATTGATCAAAATTTGATTAAAGACCTTTGTAATGTTTTAAAAAAAAAATATATATATATATATTTAAATAAATGCTCTTTAAGTTTTCTATTCATCAAAGAATTCTTAAAAAAAGGGCATCATTTCTGAACGATCATGTGACACTGAAGACTGGAGTAATGGCTGCTGAAAATTCATATATTGTAACAATATTTTACAATATTACTGTTTTTACAGTATCTTCCTATCAAATAAATATGGTAAGCATAAGGGACTTCTTTCAAATCTTTTAAAAAATATTACTCACTCTAAACTTTTGAACAGTAGTTTATATATTTAGAGCCCTATGAAATCCATTTTATTCCCCAAAATTCCGTTTTTTGTTTATTTGTTTTTGGAGATTTTCTAGATTCTGTTTTAATGTCTAAATTAAATTATATTAATCGAAAAAAAAAAAAAAAACTTTTTTTACTCAGTTTAACAGCAATTTATTAAAAGTTTAAGATGTTTCTCCTTTTGGAAATGCATTTTGAAATATGTATACTACTGTTGGGGTCAAGATTTATTTTGTTTTTAATCAGCAAAGATTAAATAAATTAATCAAAATGTCATTAAAGACATTTGTAATGTTATAAAAGTTTTTAGGTTTTAATTCAGCTTTGCATCACAAAAAAAAATACATTTTGAAATACGTTAAAATAGAAAATGGTTATTTTAAATTGTAATAATATTTTACAATCTTACTGTTTTACAGTATCTTTCTATCAAATAAATATGGTAAGCATATGAGACTTCTGTCAAATCTTTGAAAAAAAATCTTACTGATTTTTGAATGGGTTTATATATTTAGGGCTTTATGAAATCCTTTTTTATGTTTTCACAATTTTCATTTAATTTTTTCAAAAATTCTATTTTTATTTTTCTGGTTTCTGTTTTATGCCTTTTAAATTTTTCTAGGCTCTGTTTTAATAGCTAAATTAAATTATATTAATCAAAAAGCATGTATAATTAATTTAAATCATGAAACTTGCACAATTTAACAGCAATTTATTAAAAGTTTCAGATGTTTCTCTTATTGTAAATGCATTCTGATATATGTATACTACCGTTCAAATATTTGGGGTCAAGATTTTTTTTTTTTAATCAGCGAAGATTAATTAAACTGATCTAAATGTCATTAAAGACATTTGTAATGTTATAAAAAAAAATTTTTTTTTAAATAATTGGTGTTTGAGTTTTCTATTCATCAAAGAATCGTGTGACACTGAAGGCTGGAGTAATGCCTTCTGAAAATCCTGCTTTGCATCACAGAAATAAGTTACATTTTGAAATATTTTGAAATTTATTATTTTAAATTGTAATAATATATTAAAATATTACAGTTTTTACTGTATTTTTGATACAGTGCAACCTTGGTAAGCATAATAGACTTCTTTCAAATCTTAAAAAATTATACTCACCCTAAACTTTTGAACGGTTGTTTATATATTCAGGGCCCTTTTTTTTTCCTTCCCCAAATTCCGTTTTTACCGTTTAAATTTTTCTAGACTCTGTTTTAATGGTTAAATAAAATTTTATTAATAAAAAAACATTAACTTTAACAATTTAACAGCAATTTATTGAAAGTTTAACAAAAAAAATACATAACAACAACAATTTTATTAATAGTGGTAGTACTATCTTTACATTATGTAATATTTCTGTCACAATTTCTTTACGTTAAACTGAACTTTTATTTTGATGGGTAGCTGTGAAGACCTTAAAGTTTCTGTTTGTATATAATATGATGGTAATTTAAATAAACAGCAAAATGCTCATGAAGTGACTCAGAGCAGTTCTATAGATTGTTCACGTGTTCATGTACTCGTATAGTGAAAAGGCAGAGGCTGAAAACACCACGACCATCTGTGCCAGAGAGACACACAGAACATGCAAGATTCATATTTAATAGATTTTTGCAACATAATGTTGACAAGCACTAGTCCATATCATGTTTTAATTTAAGTGTACTGACATATTTTTGATTTATCCATCCAAAATTTGTCAAATTCCGTGACATTCCGCAATTCTGTCCATGTTTTCCACACCACAGAAATCATAGGGCCCTGTATATTGATATACCACATATTAAAGCCCAGTACTGGAAAATAATATACTCTTTAAATAATACACTGCTTTAAATGCCACCAGGTGTCTTGATTTCACTTGACAATAGTGCAAATCAAAAATATTTTATTTTCGACTTGTGCACTTTTTGCACTTATGCCTCTTTAGAAATTATTTTCTATTCAGTTTATCCTTTCTATGGATATCCATGCTTCTCCTTTCCATGATTTTGGAGTCTATGAGATTGATTTGCTGTTTATGAGAGACTATTGAGATATTAAAGCAATTGTGAGAAAAGGAGTGTGATTCTGTCGTAGCAATTCAGCACTGAATTGCTTGAACTAACAACTCTGTCCTCCTCAGAATTCAAGAGAATTTACTTAAGGACACTGAGAGATAGACAAAAAGCAAGAGACCAGAGGAGAACGAGGGAGAGTTTAGATGCAACTCGATCGATACGTCAGTCAAAGGCAGCTTTGATTGATTTTTTTGTGTGCGTGTCTGCACTAAAATGTGAGGGAATGCATACAATAGCACAAAAACAAGGCAGAACTTCTCAGATCCTCAAATGCCCTCCTAATCCACTTAACCCGACACCGAGTGCACAGAGAAGATCTCGTAAGACCCTTAAACGAACACGGTTTCCACACCTGTCCCCGATTCCATTCGAACCAGGTGTGGAATAAAATCGTTGCTTCTCTGTCCAAGTGACCCTGAGCTTCTCTCCTGTCTCAGCAGCGGTTTTAAAGAGAGCTCCGAGAGCTTTATTGCTAAGTGGGCCTCGGCACACTAAAGTGGCCGGTGACTGTGTTTAACAGGACCATTAAGAACAGACAGACCGATCAATACGGTGAGGGAACAGGAGAGAAAGGAGATGTGTAGTTAGTGCATGACTGTCCTGAGGTGTCGGCAAATCTTAAACACAACGATCCCTCTCTCATCCTATTATTCTTTAATATACCTGACTCTGCTACAATTAAACCGAACCCTCTCAGGGCGTAATGCGCACTGACCGTAAAACTGAACATGCCAACATTTCTTTACGTTTGATTTGCAATCAGACATATCTTATATCACCTTATAAATGCAGACAATTCCTTCCTAATTAGGAATAGTGTGCTTTAGTGATTAAACAATCTGAGTTGTGTTGGATTTATAGGCTAACTTTGTGTCTGTGCATTTATCTCCATTTCTCAAATTAAATCTTTGATCAATTGACATCTACAGTGGCATGCGAAAGTTTGGGAACCCCTTGCAGAATCTGTGAAAATGTGAATAATTTTAACAAAATAAGAGAAATCATACAAAATGCATGTTATTTTTTGTTTAGTATTGTCCTGAGTAAGATATTTTACATAAAAGATGTTTACATATAGTCCACAAGACAAAAAATAGCTGAAATTATTAAAATAACCCCTTTCAAAAGTTTAGGAACCCCTGGTTCTTAGTACTGTGTGTGGTTACCTGGATGATCTACGACTGTTGTTTTTTTTTTTTCTGTTTGTTTGTTTGTTTTGTAATGGTTGTTTATGAGTCGCTTGTTTGTTCTGAATAGTTAAACTGGGCACTGTTCTTCAGTCCTGCAGATTCTTCAGTTTTCCAGCATCTTTTGCATATTTCAACCCTTTCCAGCAGTGACTGTATGATTTTGAGATGCATTTTTTTTTTACACTGAGGACAATTGAGAGACTCAAATACAACTATTAAAAAAGGATCAAACATTCACTGATGCTCCAGAAGGAAACACGATGCATTAAGTGCTAGGAGAGTTTAAGTTTAAAGATCAAGGTAATTTGTACTTACTTTGTCTTCTGGGAAACATGCAAGTATCTTCTGTTGCTTCTGAAGTGCAGTGCTAAATGAAAAAAAATTATATTTCAACAAAATAAGACAAATTTGGACATCTTCATCCTGTTCAAAAGTTTTCACCCTCTGGCTCTCAATGCATCATGTTTCCTTCTGGAGCATCAGTGAATGTTTGAACCTTTTTAAATAGTTTAAATAGTTCTCTCAGTTGTCCTCAGTGTGAAAAGATGGATCTCAAAATCATACAGCCACTGCTGGAAAGGGTTCAAATGTGCAAAAGATGCTGGAAAACTGAAGAATCTGCACGACCTGAAGGATTTTTCTAAAGAACAGTGCTCAGTTTAACAAGGGTACAAACGAACATCCATCACAAAACAAAAAACAATCGTAGATCATCCAGGTTAGCACACACAGTATTAAGAACCAAGGGTTCCCAAAATTTTGAAGAGGGTTATTTTAATAATTTCATTTTTTTGTCTTGTGGACAATATGTAAACATCTTTTATGTAAAATATCTTACTCAGGACAGTACTAAATAAAAAATAACATGGATTTTGTTTGATCTTTCTTATTTTCTTAAAATTATTCACATTTTCACAGATTCTGCAAGTGGTTCCTAAACTTTTGCATGCTATTGTATATAGTTAAAATTAAATATGGTAACACATTGATGCCATAATGTTATGGTGTTAATTCATGTAGCAAGAATCTGGTTTGTTGCTAATGTGTCATATTTGATTTAGGCTCTGTATGGTGTGATTTTGTTTTTGTTTTTGTTTTTGTTTTTGTTTTTTGTGCGTGAAAGAACCAATTAAAATTTTGCTTTAAAAGCATTACTTCTACACTGCCTTTTTTTTTTTTTTTTGGAACTTCATGATTTTGGACACCATTGACTTTTGTATGAGACGTTGTTCAAATTCTGTTCTGCAGAAGAAAGAAAATTATACTTATTTGGACTGACTATATAACTGATTACAGAATTTTCATTTTTAGGTGAACTATTCATGGAAAGAGCCTTAAAGGCCTCAATTTTGAAGGTCGATTGTAGGTTTAAACCACAGAGGCCACGATTTGTGAGAGGCCACCATTGTGCCTATGAGCAAAATACAGAGATCAGTTCATGCCTGAAATAAAGGTTTTTGAGGAAAACATTCCGGGATTTTTCTCCATATAGTGGACTTAAATGGGGATCATTGGGTTCTAGGTCCAAATTGCAGTTTCAGTGCAGCTTCAAGGGGCTCTACACAATCCCAACCGTGGAATAAGGCTCTTATTTAGCGAAACAATTGGTTATTTTCTAAAAAAGACAAAAATGTATATGCTTTTTCACCACAAATGCTTGTCTTGCACTAGTGCACATTACGTAGTTGCGTTGGAAAGGTCATTCATGATGCAGGCATTTGTTGTTAAAAAGTAGCGAGACAAGCATTTGTGGCTAAAAAGCATATAAATTGTAATTTTTTTTTTTTAGAAAATGACATTGTTTCGCTAGACAAGACCCTTATTCCTTGGCTGGGATCGTGTAAAGCCATTTGAAGCTGCTTTGAAACTGCAATTTGGACCTTCAGCCCATTGATCCCCATTGAAGTCCACTATATGGAGAAAAATCCTGGAATATTTTCCTCTGGCTTAAGTCACCAGTGAGAACTCGAAAGATCAAGTTAAGACATTTTAATTAAGCATTACAAGGTCTAGTTTTGATAAACTCACGTAAAATATTTTGATCTGATTTTCCCAAAAGGGAAAATACTTAAAAAATCTAGACTAAAAACTTCATGGGGTCCCAGTGCAGAGCCACTTTTTACTGACCAGAACTGCCTTTTCTTCTGTGGAAGTGTTTGAAACTCTCTACATAGCGTTTTTAGATGCTACAGACTCCACCAGCAGTACCGCGAGCGTTTATGTGTGTGCGAAAGAGAGCGGGAAAGTGTGTGCCTGCCTGTTTGACTGTTTACGTGTAGCGGTAGAGCTGATATATTTATTTCTATCTCTCTCGCTTCCTCAGAGGGTGGTGTATGAAGCTGTGTTTGCCTGCGGCAGATCCCCCTGGCAGTCTCTGAGAGCTGCCATCTTCTTCTGCCAGCCCTCCATTAGGCCTGTAAGGTGTGTCAGTCAGCGCTCGTACACAGGGGCTTATGGGAAGACTGCGGGGAAGTGAGGAGCGAACGGTAACTTGTAGCGCGCACACACACGACTCACCCACACATGCCAGCGTGTGTCAAATTAGGACAAGCAGGGGACAATTAAACTCTCTGTCTCTTACACACTCCCTCACACAAACACATATACACAAAGTTGGCTGCGGATGCAGTTGTCTCAGACTTCTTCCTCTTGTCTTCTCGTCTCTTTCTCCAGGTGATTATGTGTACTGACTACTGCAACTCTGCAGTAACACACTGTCCTAACCAGCCGCGATCAACCGTGCTTCTAGACTGTTTACAGTGGGCGGCCGCGGTGAAGAGTGTGTGATGTGTCAAAGTAAGTCTATAAAATATTTCACTGAAAGCATTTGACAGCAATAAGGGTGCAGTATAGATGCTTATATGCGTAAAATATGCATTTTGCAGATTTTTTTTAAATAAAAAGCGACTTGTGTATTCGAGGCATACATTTTAGCAGTGTTATTTTAATAGTATTTATTTACTATTATAATATTTTTCTTTTAGGTTTTGCAATTTTGATACATGATTTTGTGGTTTATTCGTTTTTTGAAAATATTCCTATTTTATTTCCATTTTAGTTTCTGTAAAATTAGTATCTGTACTTCAGCTTAAACTTGTTTTTATTTCATTTTTAATAGCTTTAGGGTTAGTTAACAATAATAACACCGTCTAGAAATCAGATCTATGACTTTGGTGTTGCTAGCGCCATGCTCTATTGTTTGAACTACAATGATAATAAGTGTAATAAACTCAGCAATTATAGAGCCAGCATCTGAAGTGAACTGCACAACTTCACCTGAGTTTGAGAACAATAACATTATTCAGCCAAATTCTGCCAAAGTCTGCTTACTCTACTTAAAAACATTTGCTGCCTTACAGACAGGGAAAAAGAGACAGTGCGCTGCCTCTGAAAAGTGGCTTACACCTGTGAGTTTGCTGAAAAGAAAAATCTCTATGTCATCTCTCAGCTGGATATGTGCAGTTCAGCTGATCATATTAGCTTGAAGAAAACATGCACTAGTTTGTTGAAGTTCGTTCTAAAGGTCTTTGCATTGCACCAGCCATAGACTAATTTTTATGTGAAGGGCAGGTTCAGTGTAAATTCTCATGTCTTTCCAAACCTGTATGACTTTGTTTTTTTCTATAGAAGACAAAAGATGTTTAGTGGAATGTTCATGCTGCTCTTTTGTGACAGTGACCGTGAATGGTGACCAAAGACTTACAAGCTCTAAAAAGGTAAAAATAGTTGTAGCTTTGCGTGAAAATTATAACATTTGTTATAATTCTAACAAAAGTTTAACATTTTGTGTAATGTAAATAGAAAATGGTTTTTTTTAAATTGCAATAATATGTCACAATCAGAGGTCGTACTAACCGAAAATTATCCGTCATTGGCGGAAAAAAAAATCTGAAGGCCGTCTGTCACTTTGACAGATTACACTGTCAACATTATAATTACATTATTACATTATAATTTCTAACTGTAATTCCCAACCCTGTCCAGTTAGTGGCGAGTGCACTCCAGTGTAGCAGCAGAGCACAGGATCCAGAACAAAAACGAAACTGTCACGAATGTTTTGCTATGTGTTTGATTACGCATGGACGAGTACCCAGAAGCTACAACGATCTATCACGTACATTAAAGAGCACCAAAACTGTGTTTATTGCTTGATTTTCCTCATGAAATGGACAGAATTTGAAATCTGATAATAAGGGTACATATTATTACTCTAAGGCAGGGGTGTCCAAAGTCCGACCCGTGGGCTAAATGCGGCCCGTGGATGAATTTCAAACGGCCCGTAGCTTGTCTACTGAAATATATTATACGTGGCCCGCCAAACATAATTCAGATTCAAAATTTGCAGTTTCACAATGTCAACACAAGGTGACAGCACTTGATTTTTGACCTGATGTAGCAGTAAAACATAGCGATAGCAATTTGATAAGATATGCGCTGCCATTTCTTTATCGTACACGAATTCCTAAACGCACCAAAAGCGAGAGAGCGCAACTTATGAACTGCGCCAGCGCCGCACGGACCATTATTAGCTCTGCCATTTATAAGATTTTAAATCAAAATAAACTACTTGTATGATTTATTGTCACACGATATCTATTGCTCCATAAATGTTCAAAACTAACTAAATATATATGTTTTTTTTTCTTGACAATTTCTGCAATTATACATTTTAGGCTCAGTGAACGGCGCATTTTTTTCTTAAGGTGTGCCGATAGCCCTGCTGTACCCTATCCGATATATATCCAAAAAAATCGATATTGAATTGAATCACAAGATTGTGAATTGGAATCAGAATCGAATCCTGAAATTTGTGTCAAAACACAGCCCTACTGTTCATACAGGTTTGGAATGACAAGATGGTTGGTAAATAATTATATTTTTTTACATTTTTATTTCTATGTAAAATATCCCTTTAAAACAGTGGACGCAAGCAGTAAAACTTAAAAAGTGAAACTATTTTGATTACTTTTTTCCCCCCTGAAGTATGTGTGGGTGGTCTAAATGTGTGCAGCACTTGTTTGCCATTACTATTTGAGAGCCAGTACATCAGGAGTCAAGCATAACAATGCGTACAAGTTTCGAATCGAAAACTTTTGAATCCTCTTCACACATTTATAGCATTTCCACAGTCTCAACACTCAAACTCTTGACAGATCTCACTCTGTCTCCATCTGTGTCTCTCGCGGTCTCTTTTTCTCTCTTTCCCTGCGGAGGAGGCCTGCCACATCTCTCCTCTCTCTTGTTCTTCACTGTTGTTCATGGATGTGGGGGCAGTACAGTATCAGATAACTTTATCCTGGGCCAGTGCCAGTATTTTGCGCACACAAATGCGCGCACATACACACACACCAGCTGTGTGGGTGACTCGGCTCCCAGGCAACGGCAGGAGGTCAGGTAGTCCTTTGCATTGCATGCTGGGAGTGTAGGAGTGTGGGGGTGTGTGACAAGTTATTTCAGCTTTTGTTTAAAAACATGTGCAACAGTTTTGCTAAATGTCCAAAACGAGTGGCGCAGGAGTAGCTGTGGACTGTCGTCAAGTTGAGCGACTCATCTTGTGTTGCAGCTCCTGATTGAAAGTTAGGACGCTTCTTTTTATGTCAGGATGAAGAAAAGACTAAGTGCATTCAGGCTGCTCTGTCAGATGGCTTGAGTTGTTCATGAAGTCTTTGTAATAATCCATCACGCAGGACTATCACACTGATATATGACTTCCATTTCGTTCACAACAGAAGCCCCGTTGGTCACTCCGAGGTTCACATGGCATCGTCAGCTTTGCTTTTAATTATCGAAACCTCGCCTGATCCCGCTGTTCACATCTCCCTAAATATTGATTTGTCTGTGGAGCACAGCTAAATCAGTCAGCGCATTCAAAGCATTGATTGTGGGTGGTAAAAAATGGGACCAAAAAAAGAGAAAAAAAAATTGTAAGAATTGTTTCCGTTACCATGACAACCATTCTCTACAAAAATGTCTTTGGCCCTCAGGTCAGGTTTGGATGGGGGTTCGGACAGCTCATAGAGAGCAGGTTGATTTCGCTCAGCCTTGCCCAAAGCGATGTCACATCTTTGAGTGCAAGGATGCTAGTTTAAATTTTTTAATTGTTTATTTTAATGCAATTATGTTTATAAAGTGCATTTCAATTTGCATTTTATATACATAAAACATATGTGTGATTATATTTAATTATGCTTTCAGTTTTGATGACCTTATATGAACTGTGACACTACATGGAATATTTGTACTTTTAAAAATGAATTGGTCAATCCACCAGACTATTAAAGTGGACGTTTATCGTGCACAATTGAATTAAAAAGTGGAATGAAAAACTAGCAGTCAACATGGAATTGAAATTCATCAGTGCATTAGTTTATATTTTAAACAAAAAACATATTTGTCTTCCTTTTCCGATGATTTCATCTAGGCCTCGCAGGCTATGAGTTTTCGGAAAATATCTATTTGGGGATGGTTTTATACTACTTTTGGAAGTTATGCACCTGAATTTAAAAACGCTTAACCTTTCAGATGCCATAAGATACTCTCAATAGTGAACTTGACCTGCAACTTTCATGTCACGGTCAAAAAGTTTCCTTAAAAATTAGTGTGGGCTAGGGTTGTGCCGACAGCAGATGGTATTGTGTATTGATGATAGTCAGAGATATCGCCTGTTCCTAATGCCTTTGATGGTAGCAAGACGATTATTATTATCCATCAAAAATAGACTAGGTGCTAGCAACGCAGAGCTGCTTCTGGGACGCTTCAGAAACATGCTGCAGCGCAGCTGGTATAAACACAAACATTGACAAAAGTGGCCGTGTCGGAGCCGTAACATGCAAAGGATTATGAGCTGGGGGGTGAAAACTTTTTCAATTTAAAGATTAGGGTGAATTTACTTTATTTTGTCTTCTGGAAAACATTTAAGTAGCTTCTGTAGCTTCTGAAGGGCAGTACTAAATGAAAAAAGAAATGATATTTAGGCAAAATAAGAAAATCTTTAAATCTCCATTCTGTTCAAAAGTTATTCCATTGTGTTTCCTTCTGAAGCATCAGTGACCATTTGAACCTTCTCTAATAGTTGCATATGAGTACCTCAGTTGTTCTCAGTGTGGAAAGATGAATCTCAAAATCATACAGTCATTGTTGGAAAGGGTTCAAATACACACAAATGTTGAAAAACCAAAGAATTTGTGGCACCTGAAAGATTTTTATGAAGAACAGCAGGCAGTTTAACTCTTCTGGTCAAACAAGGAAATCATGAACAACTATCACTAAACATATGCACACACAAAACACAGCTGTGGATCATTCAGGTCACAACACAGTATTAGGAATCAAGTGTATGTAAACTTTTGAATGAGGTCATTTTTATAAATGCAACTATTATTTTCTCTTGTGGACTATACTTATGTCTTTATGTGAAATATCCTATTCAGGTCATAAAAATAAAATACATTTTGTATGATCCCTCTTATTTTGGTAAAATAATTATTTTTTGCAGATTCTGCAACAGTGTGTATAAACTTTTGATCTCAGCTGCAGCCTATTACTTCTAAACTGTTTTTTGATGTCAACGTCTTGATAACATTAGAAGTGGACCTTGAAGAACAGTAAAAAATAATAAAAAAATAGGCAGTACATGACCCCTTTAAATTATATAAGTTATTAGCATCTTTACATTAATATTAAAAGCAAGAGATAGACTGAAATCATATTTCTTCTTTCAGAATCACACAGTTCTTGAAACCTCTAGAATCATGAGTTTTTACTGAATTGTGGTTCATGTAAATGTATAAATGCTTCTATAAAAAAAAGTTTGAAAACAAGCAGCATTTTTAGTAACTACAGCAGAAATACTACAGTTATCTGTGCTATAAGAGGGCCTTTGAATATTGTGCGGAGCCAAAAGTTGAAAAGATTGAGAATGCCTGATCTAAAAATGTTCCTCTTCACTAAAATATAACTTTTATTTTAAAATCATATGTTGTCAGAGCTTTTCCTGACTGAAATAGCATCTGGATGCTTAAAGAACACTTTAGCTCACAGTAAATGGCAACAGTAGCACAGCTCAGTACAGCTGATTTTATTAGGTCCATAATATGGTGACTCGAGGCCATTGCTACCTCAGCACTGCCAGCATCTGTCTGAGGGTCGCCGTGGCAACTGGGGCCCCGAGAATACCTCTAACTGCTCCTGACTGCCACCTGATGGCTGGGCCAAACACCTTAGTTTACTAGATTAATCACTGTGCGTTTAACAAAGGGAGCACAGTGTTACAGCAGCGGCTGCAGTTCAAGAACAAGACAGTTCTACAAAGTGGCCTTTGTTAGAGAAGCCGCAGTTGGTTCAAGCATCCAAAAAAAATAACAGATGGATTCAACTCTTTGAGCCTTGGGCAACGAACACGTCCCATTAAGTTCTGTCCCTCTATCACAAACACATAAAAAAAAAGCCTGCAGCTGTCCTAGTCTCCCAAACTCCATGTGTTGCTCTGGATTCATAAACTCTTTCTGTCTCTCTCTCTTTAGGCCTTCTGGACATGTCTCTGTCTTCACTGAGGGACTGGCAGTAGCATGAAAGGAGAAGCTGTCATGCCGTTCTTGATGGCTGTACACTAATTGCTGACCCTAACAGGTCCAATTAGAAGCTACACGCGCCCCGCGCGGGCCCAGGGGACTACACATCCCAGCATGCCGAGCACTGACACTTTCAGAGTGACATGAACAAGACAGCAACCAGACGTGCAGTCTTTCTTCTTCTTTCCCACCATGCTTTTCTCCATCGTCACAGGCTAGTTTGTGAGGGTTGAGAGGCACATCCAAGTGACTTTTTATGGGCTGCAGATGCAGCTGCACTTGGAGTCTTTGGTACTTTACTATAAACAGAGATGATGAAATTACAGAGTATCAATAGTTTTTAAAAGTACATGAACCGCCAGTCAGTTTTTTAGCTGTGTTGCTTCTGATTATGATTCAGAGCAGAAGTTCTGGAACTATACAAATTTGTTGTTGCACTTTTAATAATATAATAATTATTATAATTTTAATAATAATAATAATAATAATAATATAATAATATCTAGTTCATTTTGCATAACTTTCTAGTTTACTTGGAATAAATTGTTATATAGTAGAAATAATAAATAATGTTGTTAATATATTATAAATATTACATTATATATTGGCATTCAATGTTATTATATTATATTAAAATATAATTTCTGGTTCACTTCTAGTTCACTTAGGATAAATTCTTAGTTTACTTGGAATAAACTGTTATATGTAGGAAGAAATAATCAATGTTGTTAATAATATTATGAATATATTGCATTAAATTTTGGCATTTAATGTTAAAAGTAATTATATTATATTATATTATATTATATTATTTATTATATTAAAATATAATTTCTATTTCACTTCTAGTTCACTTAGGATACATTTTTTGTTTACTTGGAATAAACATATAGCAGGAAGAAATAATCAGTGTTGTTAATATAATATGAATATATTACATTATATTTTGGCATTCAATGTTAAAAGTATATTGTTATGTTGTGTTTTGTGTTGTATTTTGTGTTATGTTATGTTATGTTATGTGTTATGTTAAATGTTATGTTATCATGAAAGGTGCAACAACAAATTGTATATTTCAAAACTTGTATCACTAACTAAACTAAAACTAAACTAAACTTTGTTTTCATAATCAGAATTGACACAGATATAAAACAATCACTGAGTAATTTCATTTGAGTAATTTCATTTTCTGTGTATATATACATACATATATATATATATATATATATATTATGTATATTATATAATATTATATATATTATATATATATATATTTTATATATATAGGCATTTAATAAGAAGTTAATATAATATAATATAAGCGGAATAATGTTTTTATTAATATCATTACACTTTATTTGCTCTGTTTTATTTTGTGAAACATACTACATATATGGAATAACCGTTTTATAAAAGCAATAAGCCCCCTGAATCCGTGGTTTACAGTGAATTTATAACAGCTAAGGGGACAAACAACGCCCCTTTGCAGTAATAAATTCACTGTAAACCATGGCTTCACTGGGCTTATTGCTTTAATAATATAAGTATTGTAGATTTATAGTTTACTCGCCATTAAATACCCATATAAATATAAAAATTACAAACCGTACATTATAGATTATTTATTTACATTTAAAACCTGCGATCAGTTTTTCCCTTATTATAGCAGTCCATATTATCCTATATTATAGCATTACCTTGTAAACACAACTTTGTTTTCTGCTGGATTTATAAAATCTGTCCATTGTGACTCTTAGAATTAACATAGTAGTCAACCAATCACATTAAAGCTTGTCAGTTTGAGAAAGCGCTTGCTTTTTTACTGACATATGCATCAGACGGTCAGTGAACAGGATGGGGACGGGCATCGGACATGACGCTGATGCTAGTTTGATGGAGCCGTGCTGATGGAACTTTCCTGGTCCTGTCTATCTGCAGTGCCGATCTGGCGGTCTCTAGCAGCCCCATATGGATCCCATTATGTCTCGGCTCTGTCAGAGAGGAATTACAGGGCATCAGGCATGAGAACATGATGACCGTATCAAAACGTTGTCATGTCCTCTCCGCAGAGCTCTGATGTGGTACGCACACATGCTCCGATGTTGCCCCAGATTGCGGCATGGTCGCTGTCCACCCGATTCACAGGCAAATCAATAGCATTACGTCTCGTAGCCCTCACAATCTTTACATCACAGACAAGACCCCGGGGCCTGGAAATAAACAACTATTGTTCAGAGGGAAATGCTTTTAGAATAAGAAACGTTGCATGTAATTATTTGTCAAAGTTAGATATGAAGCCCATTTGTTTTCTCTACTAAAATCTAAACTGTAACTCTTCTATGCGATCGCTTGAATTTGTACATCCATCTCGCTTTTTGAGATCTAAGGCTCTTGAAAAATTCATTCAAAGGACATTGTTTGTTGATTGATTCTCAATATGGAAAATGAATCCGAAATCGTATAGATATTTTATTAGATGGGAGTATTTAATAGTTTAATCTTGAAATAACATAACTGATTGAGCCGTCGAAGCTCATGCGGTATTACATTATGTATAGATGATAAATCGCGCCGGCTCCGCAGTTAGAGGGAAAGACGGCGATGTTAGCGCACAAAAGAGAAAGAGTTGAGAGATCAGCCCTATTTTCTGCCATTTACAAACACCTTGTTTAGTTTCCCGTGTTTACCGAGCGCCTGCACGTTGATTCTCCTGACATTGACGCATCGCCCTGGAAAAAGAAAAAAAAGCAAAAGAAGCGGAATAGATAAATAACACAACAGCGACACTGCTCCGTAATCCCTTTTGTTTCGCTGGATTTGTTCTTCTCATACGCTAAAGCAAACAATCCCCCGTAAAAAACTTGGCTTGGAACTTTCCCCCCCTCGACAAGCCCCCTCCCTTTACGCCCGTGTGTGAGAGAAAAAGATATTTAGTGACTTTGATATGTAAAGCTACAAAATCTTACCTGAGGCTACACAATCATCTCTCTTCCACAATCCAGTCAAATCAGGAGAGAGAGCGAGAACAAAAGAGATAGGATAGGACACCGAAGAGCAATGCAAATCTCGCTTTCTGATGAGAACAACAAAGAAGGGGGGAAAAAAGGAGTGAAAGGATGGATGAGGAGATTAAAGGGAAGACAAAACCCACATTTGGCCGGCGCTGGATTGGAAGCGCCACGCTCCAACCCGGTACGCCGTTCCGAGATGTAGATTTCCATTAGGAGCGCGTTATTAAATGCAAAGGGTTAAAAGCGAGAGCTGTGAGGTGAAAGTGGACAATAGACTAAATGCTACATGCGCTCAGGGCAACACATCAGACTAATTTAACAGAGCATGCCTCCATGATGTAGAGGTCAGATCCGGGGAGTTGCGCGTCCCGAAGCCCACAATGCTTTTTAATGAAACGGGCAACGGAAAGAATGCCCGGCCATTTAAAACGTCTGACCCCGGACTTTAACACAGCACTTGTAAATTAGCCACACAGACAGCCTTAGCCGAAAGGTCACGCGCGTGTTTTTCTGCTCCTCTTTCTTTGACATAATCTAAAACGGAGGGTCTGAAATTAGCTTTAACCTCCCGAATGACACGTTTATTTACATAACCGCTATGGACAGAGGGAGCGGCTCCACGCTAGATCAAAATCAACACATTGTTTTTGCCACGTCGCGAGCAGTCGCCCAGTGACCATCTCCGGGCGGCCCGGGGATATTTGTTGTCAAGACGAGAGCTCGGCAAAGGGCTTCAAATAATCTAATCTGGTGCATCTAAGTGTGTTCTGTCCTAACGCGCCTCTGACCCCATTCTGTTCTCATGGATCCTGGCGGTGGGGGCCGAGGGGGGCTCATGCGCGGCGCGCTAATCCGCCGAGTCAATAGCGGCAGCGAGCGCTCGTGAATAAACCGGTGGCGCGGTGGTGGCACTATCGCGACTTGGCTTGACTCTAATGCCAGTGTCTCCTCAGGGGAAGGACTTTATTTCAGCGTCGTTAAGGGAGGGCTTCGGAAAAACATTAGCGTCAAAGCGCGTGAGCTTTTATGGAACGGCACCGAGGAAGAGCGCGAGGAGAAAACCTGTCACAGCAGTTCTAGTCTCTGCAATCGCGTGAGGGCGACCTGCGGTTTTAACTCTGTCAAGGCAAGAGTCTGGAGGTTTCCTGCATCCTTCTGCCTTTTGATAGCGCATGCGAAATGCGAGAATAAACGTGTCGGCTTGGCACACGATCCGTGTCCACTGGGCCTTTGCAGGATTGACCTTTGGCTGGTGAATGTCGGACTGAGTTTTTAAGCATTATACGCATTAATTTGAGTGATTATTCATATTAGTGCATGTGCACAAGGTTTTGACTGGTATTTTTGGTTTCCTTGAGGATGTCAAAGACCTTTTTGCTGGGCATGTACCTTTTTTTTTGCAGAGGCCTCTGTGACAGTTTTGGTTCACTGAAATATATAAGAAATTCTTTTGTTATCCTATTTTTACATTTGTTATTATTATTTTATTATTGTTATTGCATATATAAATTAAATATAAATTAAAATGTATTGTAGCATTTAGATTTACGAAACAAGAGTCATTCATTCATTTAGTTATTATTTTAATACACATTTAATATATTATATTATATTATATATTAATAATACAATAACATTACAAACGCACACACATATGTGACCCAGGACCTCAAAACCAGTCATAGTGTCAAAAAATAAATTATCTTTCTACTGAGGTATAATTTGTTAGGACAGGGCAATATTTTGGCCGAGACACAACTATTTGAAAATCTGGAATCTGAGGGTTCAAAAAAAATCTAAATATTGAGAAAAATTGAGAAATTCATCTTTAAAGTTGTCCAAAGAAGATCTTAGCAATGCATATTACTAATCAAAAATTAAGTTCTGATATATTTACGGTAGGAAATTTATAAAATATCTTCATAGAACATGATCATTTCTTAATATCCTAATGATTTTTGGCATAAAAGAAAAAAAACTTCATAATTTTAACCCATACAATGTATTGTTGGCTATTGCTACAAATATACCCGTACTACTTAAGACTTTGTGTTCCAGGGTCACATATGCACATATAATTTATATATATATTAAAGGTTTTTGTTTACATATGTGTGTGTATACTGTGTATATTTTTTATGTATATATAATACGCACACATAGAGTATATATTTTAAAAATATGTACATGTTGATATAATTGATATTATATATACATTTTTTAGTATAGAAATATAAAATTTTTCTTAAATATGTACATGCATGTGTGTATTTATATATACATAATAAATATACACAGTACACACACATATATATTTTATGTAAACAAAAACTTTTAATTTGGATGCGATTATTCACGATTTCTTTGTGTTTGACAGCACAACTATATGTATATTTATTTATGTAGATAGATAGATAGATAGATAGATAGATAGAATAAAAAATTTATTTATTTATAAGTTACATTCAAGATCCACTTTGCTTACTAATTCAAGGGGGCACATGGGACAGCTTGGTGGGTAGACTGTGTGTGTATGTGCCCTTGTGTGCATTTTTTCATACATGTAAAAGTCTTCGAGTGATTGATTAGATGAGTGAGTAATGTGTGTGTGTGAGTGTGTGTTTAACAGTTAACGCAGCAGGGAGTGGACAGAAGGGCCAAGTGTGACAGGTGGACAGGCATGATAAGGAGAGAGCGGTGCAGCCCAGCGCTCAGCAGAAGCAGAGCCCAGGAGAATATCCAGCCAAAAGCAGCTAATAGCTGATACTCATCAGAGATAGAGCCGCTGAAGATTTCCTGTCTCTGTGGAATAGTCCGTTCATTCAGCTCCAGCCCAAATCCTCCTCCCTAAAAATGTACTGTATTTCAAACAGTCGTGAAAAGATGTTGTTAATCAAGTTTAATACAAAAGGACAGTTAATGCCGGGATTGAAGGAATGTGCCATGGTTAGTGTAATTTACAGCTTAAGCTTTGACCCAGTGTGAATTTTACATATGCAGTATGAACAAATCACAAATATAATCTTTCATTTCATGTTTGTTTCTTGTGTGTAGATCAGATGGAGAGTTAATCAAGGCTTTTTGCTTTTCAGATTTGACAGATTTCACACCAGTGTCTCTTAGTTTCAGAAGTGATCTCAGCAATGTTGTAACAGAAAGAGCAAGACATGGTTAGTATACAGTAGTTTCTGTGCATTTGTTTTTCACATATATAAACTTTATGCTATTTGCTGCTCCCCATCTCTTTAATTTCTCAAATCTTTTTCTTAGACAAGAATAAGATTAAATGAGAGATGAAACTGAGCCTCTCTGCTTTTCAGGTTTTACAGATTTCTCCTACACTCTTAAAAATAAAGGTGCTTTAAAAGGTTCTTCACAGCGATTCCATAGAAGAAACATTTTTGGTTCCACAAAGAACCATTCAGTCGAATGTTCTTTAATGAACCATCTCTTTCTTACCTTTTTATAATCTGAAGAACCTTCTTTCACCACAAAGAACCTTTTGTGAAACAGAAAGGTTCTTTAGATGTTAAAGGTTCTTTATGCAACCATTTAGACAAAAAATGTTCTTCTGTGGCTTCTGTGTAGAGTTTCAAAAAAGATCTTAAACTGTGGTCATATTTGATAAAAGAAAAGTGTACAATCAGAAGTAATTTCAGTATTAACTCAGACATTACTCGTTCAATTCAGAACAATTAATCTGTGCTATGCCGTTTACCATCATTTTTTATAGTTCTATAATTTTACTGCATATCAACAATTGACTCATTTGTTTCTATTTTTAATTCTTAAGGGACTAGAGCAACCCACTAAATGTGTGTTTACACTGCTGAGCCCACACTTATCATTTTTCTTCCAGGCCTTGTGAATTCGAGCGGCAGCCCTATACTTGAGACCAATTCATGTAACTAAGACATTTCAGGTATGGAAAGACGATTTTGATTGATATGTATTTACTTCGGCATCAAACGGATTGAATGAAGGATCAGATCGCAGCTTGTTTGTGTCGAGCCGAATGATGTTTACGGTACAGTATCGTTCGAGCTTAGTGATTTATCACAAACGTGGCAAACAGTGAGTCAGTCAGCAGTGTGGGTGGCAATGTGTCACCAACACACAGCGCCATCTGCTAGGAGTTTGTTCAACAAAGATCGATTGTGCTTCGAGACGCTCCCTCTCTCTGTCGGTTTCTCTCCTGTGTTCGTTCTCTCACCTCCTCTCCTCTCCTTTCCTCTACTCCGCACAGAGGAGGACGTGCGATGCCAAAATAAGAACGAGATGTTGGACGGCACCGAAGAGGAAAAATGATCGGTTTGTCCTCTCGTTGGGAGCGGTCCAAATCTGTAGCTTCATCTGAAAAGTTTGTTTTCGCAGTTGGTCATTGCTTATAAAGCCCTTAAAACTGTACAAACCCACATATAACGTCAGGTCAGTCGAGGCGAGTCGACATGCAACTTTCAAGAAGAGTTGTTAAACGTACTGAAATGCATCACGGTGCCCCACAAAGGGGTCAAGTACAAATGGTCAGATCTCAGGAGACTAAGCTTCGCTCTAAATGCTTCCTGCAGAAATCAAGATCTACGATACGTGTCGGCCATTATGTGAGACGTACGAGGTAAAATTGCTAATGTAAAATTGGTAATGTGATTAGAACGGTCCCTGGCAGGCGAGACCGGGGCAGCGGTAAACAAGCCAGCGCTCCTTATGTGTAAGTGAAGATGGTGGAGGAGACACAGACTCGACATGAATAACTTCAACCCGGCCTGTTTGCCCCGGAGCTAGAGGTCAGGACCCGTTTGGAAACAGCGTGTTATGGCGTTTGGACATACTTGTGCGGGTGCCGGACCAGTCTTCTGCGTTTTATGCCCTTTAGCTTCTTACATGCCAGTTAAAGTCACCGAGGACAGCAGCCGACATCTCTTTTAGTGCCAAGACAGGCGATCCGTTTGTTGACAGAGCCGTCCATACATACGCCAGATTGGGATCTGTGGCCTTGGTAAAGCCAAGGGTCTTACCCCCATCAGACTCGCAGCGGTGACCCTCGTTTTGGTGTTTACGCCCAGGCAGGTGTGCCCATGATTGTGGGTTGCGTGAACTGGCATCCGTCAGGGCATCCGTTCCCTTAGCGTGAATGTAAAAGAGCCTACAGCCTGTGGGTGAGGCCCTTGTCTGTTCACCTGCCAAAGGAGGGCAGAGAGGGGGCTATAAGCACAGAAGGCCTCCTTTGCCCTAGTGTTCCTAGTGGCCCCCAGGGTCAAGGTCCCTCGTTTAGCTTTCTAAAAGGACTAGGGGTGTGTTTTCATACTCGTTTTATATTATTTATACAGCCCATTGTCAAATTCAGCATTTGATTGCACTGATACCAGTGTTTGAAGTAGGTTGATATTAGTCAGGAATAATTCTTGTGTACAGGCAGCTCTCATCAGTTGTCACTCTCTTTTCTGTCCCTACTTCAGGAAAGAAACAACTCTGAGTCAGAATTTAAAAAGTGTGTTGCTGGACTGACTCTTTTGTTGTGTTTTGCTTTTGCAGATTTTAACGTTTTCATGTTTGCCTTTAATTATTTCCAAGCTAATAAGCATCTTATCTGGAAAGCCATGTTAAAGTGCAAATATTTTCTGAATTTAGCCCTAAAAAGTGAAAAATGTCTAGATATAGGTTGCATTAGGATATCACAGCACTAATAGGATTATGAATAGGATTAAATATCTGACATTTTTGTCATCAAAATGTGCATTATTACAATATTTTGCTCATTCTGAGGCACAAATTTTTGAATTAGGTACTGTCCTCTATGGACAATATTATTCGTTTGTATGTATGTAAATACTAGCATGTCACAGTTCAAATTACTCATGGTTCAGTTTGTATCATGGTTTTAGAGTCACGGTTTTGGTATGTGCTATGTTTAGGGAAAAATAATTATACTGTCAAATAAAATTAAAGAAATAAGAACAAATAATCTAACTGCAAGCAACAGCACAGATTGAGCAAGATACAAATAAAACTAAAGCTGCAAGCAGCGATTACTGGGGTTCAAGCACTTAAGGCATTTAAGCATTTATGGAAAAAGACATTACATATTATTTAGCAAGACTGTACTCACCTAAATCAATGATTAGAAAGCATTTTTGGCACATCTAGGTCATTTACCACAGAAACACTATACAGTGTTTTTGAGTCCTTTTTAACTGTTATAGCGCCAGCTGTTGTCTGATTGCCTTAAAACTTTGCATGCTTGTGCTCAGCGGGTTTCGTGAAATTTTCGTTTTCCTTTAGGCTTTATGGAATTTTTGGGTAAATTTGGACTGGCCCCTTTTCTAAACGAACCCGTTATAGCCTCCCAAATGGTAAATTATTATTTATTTGTTTATTTTTTTTATTTTTATTTTTTTTGATAATTATTGACCTAGAGAGTCCAGTGTTTTTTTTCCAGGTTGAGCAAAAAAACTAGGACTAGTTTGTGAAATAGATTTTTGACATCAATTATTTAACAAACGATTTAATTTACAGCATTGGTTCTAGTGGCAAAGTTGTCTGAAATGAGGAGGTCTATCATATATGTATATCGCACATATTTGTGAAAAAAACATGCAATGTACAGTCGTTTACACCCTTGAAGAATGTGATATTGGCCCCCCGATTAATTTGAAATTTCTCTCAGACCTTTGGGGTTGTGTGTCAAACAGGCCCACAGTGTTTCGTTCTGATCAGCCTCAATTAACCTTGTCTAACAGGTGCTCAAAATTCATCTGCCAATGTTTTTTGAGATACACAAATGTCCTTATAGACATTTGTGGCACTTTGGACCATGACCGTGCACACCAATTTTTATTTTTGTGACCTCAGATTGAGCTCTTACATAAGTGTTCCAAGTTTGATGGAGATATCTCATTCCGTTCAGGAGTTATAGGCATTTTACTAAAAGTGGCCCTGCTCCTTTTGAGCATTTTGGCGTCCCTTTGGGATGGAGAGTCGAAGGTTCAACTTTTTTTTGATTTTTTGGATATTCACTCTCCAGAGGATCTGGAGTCAAAAAATCAAAATACCCAAAAATTTCGCCAAAAATTTCGAATCTGAGCCGTGTGTTTTATCTGCCACGAGCCAAGGATTCCAAATAGACACTTGAGCCTGCGACTGGCGGTTTAGGAGTTATGATTTCGTACTTTTGTTCACCGTAGCGCCCCCGTCAGGCCAATTGGGGTGAGCCTTGGTTGCATTGTAGCACGTCCTGATTTTGCTGAGTTAGATGTGTTCCTGGGTCAACATATTTTGTTGACCCTGGAACAAGATTTTAATCAAAAAACGTAATCTTGACCACATCCCTACACCTAAACCTAACCTTACCCATGAGTAATCCCTAAAATCAGAGGAAATTATAGATGAATGACACTGATGTACAAGCACCAAATACTGATTGTAAGCCTAAACTTCACAAAAACTATAAACTGTTTTTTTCAAATCTGATTGGTTAATCACAATGTTGTTCCAGGGTCAACAAAGATGTTGATCCAGGAACATGTCGTACTTGGTAAAATCAGGTTCTGCCGCATTGTAGGCGCAAGTTTCAAGTCTCTACAACTTATTGCATATTTGACTGTGCAAATTAAAGATAGATCCATATTAAAGTTACAAAAGCTATTCATTCAAGAGCAGTGAGTGATTTTCTTTGTTTGTTATTGTTTGATTAACATTAAGTATCCTAGCAGACATAGTCGGTTGAACATACAGTATCAGTCTAATGGATCCACGCATTGTCTAAAAGTGACAGCACTTGCTCAGCAAGATGGGCATTGACATAATTTTTGTGTGAATTTGTCCAGTCAAGAACAAGACTTAAAAGAGAACTCAAGGTTTTTATTTGTTTTAGATCAAATAAAGGCAGCCTTTGAGAGCATAAAATACTTATTAAAAAAAACACCAAGCCTAAACTTTTGAACTGTAGTTCGCATATGCAAACAAGGAGCAGCAACACCTTTTTTTTTTACTTCAAGTGCTATTTGATACCCCACCCTCACTGCTGACAATGATGGGAATTTGATTTGCAAACTTACAAAAGAAAGTGTAATATTGTAGTCATTAGAACTGTTTTTCTGGTTATTTCCTCAGGGACGACAAGGAAAATTCAGAGGGAACAAGAATAATAAATGCAAATTATGAATCCGTTTACCAAACAGCGGTAAGAGCATCTTTCCTTCTTTTTTTCTAACACCCAAAACCTCACCACTTCCTGCCTGTCCTTTGGGAAACGGCCACACTTCTCCAGTCCGCCTATGAACAAACATCTGCCGTGAAACACGGAAGCGTTCCCCTGACGATTTGTTTCCAACAGATCCCCTCATCCCATGTGTTGTTTAATCACGTGTTAAAACTGGCGACAATAGAGCAAGTCCCGGCAATCTGAAAATCAGACAAAAAGTCAGAGAACAAATTTACAGATTTTTAATGAAGTTTGTTTTTTGGGTTTTTTTTAAGTTTCCCCCTCCCCTCTCCATCCTGATGTGCTCTCAGCAGCGCCGCGGTTCCTCCTCCGTTAATTCGGTTCCTAAACACCTGCTTTTGCACCTTTGATAATTATGGCTGGAACGTTTGTTAATCCGCTCTAATAGTGCTCAAGCTGAGTCCGTTTGCAGCTAATAATTACGGCAGTCGGCATGGGGTTTGGCTCGTCTCTGGTGTAGCCTGTGTGATACAATACCGATCACAGCTCTAGCGAGCTAACATCTCGACTGGGATAACTCAACATCACGTCCCTGCCTCTTCCTACAGCTGTCTCTTAAAACTCGGCGCTCGCTAAATGCAATATTCATCCCTCTTCTGGGACATTTATTTTGGAGATATTAGTGCAAACTTGACCTTAAAAAGAGATGAATTAATAGGATGGAAATATATCAGGAAAAATAAACGGATTCTTGAAGCCCTGAAGGAAGAGCAAACAAATCATTGGCACAGATCTCACCTTTGGGAGTTGTCATACTTTGCGTTTTTTCTTCTTCTCCTTCTTCCACTCTCTCTCTCTTCTTCCACCCTGTGAAAAAGTTAGCTAGCGCTTGCATATCATCATTAGTGTGGCTGCTGCTCCTTCAGAGATCAAATGCTGTTTTCTCAGCACTAGCAGAAAGTCTGTTGGTTTTAAACTCCAGAGGGTTTGCCCCGAGGCATTAAAAACATAGGCATGTCAATCTGTGCATGTCGAAAGCACTCTCACAGGCTGCTAGATAAAAAAAACGGCGATCATTTAAATGGTAAATAGTCTAAATGTTTGGCGTTTGAAGAGTGGAGGACTGCCAAAATAGATGCTGCTATGGTTCATGGGGAAGCAACGAGGGGCAAAGAGGCTTCTGCCTACCATTTCATACGCTATGGCTAATCGTGCGTGTATCGGAGCGTCTGATCGTTAGCGTCGAATTGAAAGGAAAGTTTTAAGACCGGGCTTCCAGTCTCAGATCTTTCTGTATTGACACGTTACAGCGAGAAAATGCAGGCAGCAAAACACAGTAAAGAGGAGATCCTCCAGTGATTCGCCACTGACTGCAAACGCTTTAATATCTGAAAAAAAAAATCCTGAGGTTCAATCAGCAAGTGTAGAATATACTGTAAGAGCAACAAAGAGTGAGAGGAAAAAAGGATGTGTGAAATCAGATCTTAAAGAGTACACTGAAATGTTGAGTATTACCTTACTGACAGAATCTTCAGTGTGAACCCTTAAATGTATGTGCACCTTGATCCAGCCGCATAGTGATGCTCTCATTTACTGATAAAAGTGAATACACTTTGTCAGAAAGACAGATTTGTCTTTAAATTTAAAATAAAATAATACTTTTATGGTGCTCCTTTTTATGTTTCACCCATAGCACTGACATTCTGAAACAACACTGCTTTGTGTTCAATAGAAAATAAAGCACAAGATACAAAGTAAATCATAGTAATGCATAATTAATGACAATTTTCATTTTAATATTTTAAAGTTTAGCCTTGGGTAAATGCAAGAGAGACAATTCATAGTACAAAATTAAAATGGTGCCAATTTTACAAAACATAGCATTAAAAAGTGTATAAATCACTCGTTTTTCTAAAGAAATATTGTCCAACAGCGTTACCATCAGGTAAAGTTACAGCGGGAGTCTGTGTCTCTCTCGTCTCCCCTGACTCCATAGAGTTTTAACAAACCCCCTAAAGCGTGGCGTGAGATGGGTGGGGGGTAATAGAGAATGAATGGGGGAAAGTTACATGAGTGGAGGCAACGCCTCCATCGTGATATGATTGGATATGACTGGTTATGTTTGCCTGTGATTCGTTCATGCGATAAACCCCGCCTCTTTGTTTGTGAATCAGCCTGAATGAACAATATAATGGAGTTAATGGGAAGACTAATTTAAAAAGGTAAGGTGAATAATGGCATTATAAATAAACGGCTTTATTATCGGTATTACTTTTTCAGTAACGAGTAACCAAACAAATTACTGTTTCCCCCATTACAACGCTGTTACCGTTACTGACGATAAAATGCGGCGTTTCTGTAATTGAGCTCACTGAAGGGCTTTTTATCAGAGTAGGCTCTCTCTCAACCATAGGACCTGCAAAGCTGCGCATCGCATCACGTTGCGTTCTTCTTCTGAGGTAAATTCTGGCTTATTTCTCTCAGCGCGTCTCCAGACACGATAAATAGCCAAGATGAACTTGTTGAATGTTCACGTTTGTTTATGGAGGTTACCTACGTGGCCGTGATTACATTACAGATAATGACGAGAAAAACTGGAGCTCATGTTGGTATACGGATTACTTTATCAGAGAATATTTGTTTTTCACATGACTTACTTCATTTAAAAGTAGACATTTCAAGCTTCTATACATATATTTCTCATGTCTGTAAAGTAGATATTTGCTGAGATTTAGGTTTTTTATTTACGTGTCTGTGAAGAGAGGTGACTGAGACCAAGACGGCAGAGAGCGCACCCTGTTTATTGTCTTTATTTTACAAAAGTATATTACTGTAATTACTATAATTAAGCTCACTGAAGCAGTTTTCATCCGAGTAGGCTCTCTCAACTATAGGACCTGCAGAGCTGCGCGTCTCGTTGCGTTCTTCTTCTGAGGACCGTTTATTGTCTTTATTTTACAGAAGTAAATTGTTTTGTTGTTATTATGACAAATAAAAGTAGTCCCTTTTCAGTTTCAAATGATACCTTATTCTTATCTGTGGGATCTTTTTCATGTCCGCGGGTTGAAGCGACCCCAATATCGTGGTATTTAGCCCCTGAAGGTGTCTCTCGCATTGTCCCACAGCAACATTAAAATTGTGTAGATTACTGTAAAATGCTTTATTCACTTAACGTATTTAATATTGGGGGCATCACAGTTATTTTACATATTTGTTTTTTTTTGTTATTTTTTTAAAAAATTAACACAATAGTTACTTTCCAATTAGTTACTTTTATGATGATTTAAATCTCTAACTCTATTTGTGAGAAGTAACTATATCTAATTACTCTTTTAAAGTTACATGCCCAACGCTGCAACTCACACACTTATATATAACCACTTTATGTCAAGATAAGACTTAAAATGGCATGAAACATGATCTGTGGTAGTTTTTAGTAAGTAATCAGCCTGGGGCCAATATTTACCAAGCTCTGATGACTGATGATCTGAAAAATAGTTAAAAGTTAGCTATTAAAAAAAATAGCTAAATGCAAGTTCACAATTCAGTTCTTGAATTCAATTCTTGGTCAAAGAAAAAAACGTTAGTAATTTGAATAAATTTCACTAAATACAAAATTCTGAAAAACTCTCTCTCTTTTACTTCTAAAAAAATCTTATATTTTTCTTTGGTCATGTCTTATCTCACTTAAGCGTCAAGGACCCAAAAACTGTATGTCACCCCTAGATACAGTAGAACCACACTTTACAAGAACACCTACGATATCTTGTTGGGCCAAAAAAAAAAAGTCTAGAAGAAACAAAAGAAAAAGCATCCTACACCAGTTTTTGTTAGTTTAGTCAATGAAACTGACAAAGAGTCAATGCAGTTAATAAGAAGTGTCCTTTTACATCTTTTTAAAAATACATAAGAAACCGTGTGACCGCTAAAGAGGCAACGGGGACAAAAAGAAATGATGGAGACGGCGCAGGGTAAAAGTCTGAGACGCAGCACCGTGGCTGTGGTAGGACTCCGGCCTGCTGTCCTCCCCGTGTCCTCTCCCAGCACCCCAGAGTCACGCATCACTCATCGTGTCACAGTGAACTCCAGATGCTCTCACCCAGGAGAACCATCCCACCCCTCTCATCCCTCTTCATTCCCTCCAACAATTTAGTAATGAAATATTGATTTTTAGTTAGATTCATATTGATGCTATTAGCTTTGCATTGATAAATCACAGCTCTGTGCCCGTCGGTGGCAGAGCAAGTGTTTGCGGTGCAGTGCCGGGGAGATTACAATCAAGCCATTGATGTGTTAATTTGATGGATATCTTTGATTTCTGTGTCGTTTTTTCCCCTCCTTTTTTTTCAACACTGTCCTCTATTTCCACGAACCGAGTTTCATAACAATGCTTTAGCACAAATCACACACAGCTGGATTTATGAGACTCGCTGTCCATTGGAGCGCCTGCAGCCTTCTACACACTCTCTTGCCCCGTCTCTTAGTGTGTGTTTGTGAGAAGGTGATATCATACTCTTCGCCTCAAATCACCCACGCAGCATTTGAGTGTCAGCCTGCACACATCCCAATTAAAGCCCTGAGAGAAAGAGAGGTGAAGCTAAAACTCAAAGCCCTTTTAGTCTCCACCCACAGAATGTTTCTATAAACACAGCTGAGCAATAGATGATCATCAGCATTTCATGTAACATGATTAAATACGCAATATTTTAATTAAAGCCAGTCTCAACAGATGTATTTCTTCTAAAACAAATAAGTGAGGTGACTGAATGTGCACAGTAAGACACTTTGTAAAAAACAAAAAAGCACCTGTTAAATGATAATCTGTAACACAAGGAATAAAATTTTGTTAAAAACATTTTTATTAATAATGGGTTATTGTAAGAACTGATGGTTTTGTTAATTTTGACTGGACTAATTGTATTAAACCACTATAAAATGCAGGAAAACACATAATTGCAACCAGAAATTACACTATTAAAAAAAACTTTATTTACCTACCACAAGATGAATTTCAGTCACAGATACCAAAAAATTTAATTGCTTGAATTTAAAAACAAAACAACAACAAAACACATGCTAGCTAGACTTTGGCATATTAAATATTGTCCCAACTAGCCAACCACAGCTGTCTAAACATACTGGTCTTATTGAATAATGCTGCTGATTTGTACTATTGTTGTTGATTTTGATATTGTATATGTGAAATGTGCAAAAAAAAAAAAATCCCCAAGTATCTTTACTTCTGAACTGAAATCTGTAGGTGTCAAGTTTTTTTTGTTTTGTTTGTTTTTTTTGGTATTTAGTAAACAAACAAATCCAAATTGGGAAAACAAAGTATTTGTGTTCTGCCAATTTAGCAATTTTGAATCATGTTTTTTTTTTTCCCTTTAACACTTCCTTGTTAATGCATCAGGTTGCTACCAAAAACTACATGGTTTGGCTATATTACTTGCTGGAAGAAATGTTTATTATTGTTTATGGTTTTTACCATAGTTAAGGAAGGTTTAGGCAATTACCTGTAGACCTGCATGATTAATCATTAAAAGATTGCGTTCTTGATTCAAACACCCACCCGATCTTATTTCTAAATGACAACGATTCGTCTGTAACTATTAAACCGTTGATAAAGTCATACCATAACATTCAAATCTGTGTTCGCGCTGACGCAGAGAGCAGTTACCATGTTTAGATATGAGCTTCACAACCATTTTCAACCATTTATAGTTTGGATTTAAGCACTGATGTCTGTGGTAAGGATCAAAATACAGTAGTTTGTCTTTTTGCTTCAAATTGGCACTTAAAATAATGTTTGTTGATTATGTTGACTACATTTTTGCCACAAGTGACAAGTGATTAAAAAATGTATTTGTCATTGAATCATTTATTCAAGAGATTCATTCAAAAATTTTGATTCATTCAGTAATGAAACAAGTGAAGTACAGTTGCATGCGAAAGTTTGGGAACCCCTTGAAGAATCTGTGAAAATGTGAATAATTTTAACAAAATAAAAGAGATCATACAAAATGCATGTTATTTTTTTTTATTTAGTACTGTCCTGAGTAAGATATTTTACATAAAGGATGTTTACATATAGTCCACAAGACAAAAAAATAGCTGAAATTCTTAAAATAACCCCCTTGAAAAGTTTGGGAACCATTGGTTCTTAATACTGTCTGTGGTTATCTGAATGATCTCTGACCGCTTTCTTGTTTTGTTCTGGTTGTTCATTGTTCTTGTTTGTTCTGAACAGTTAAACTAAGCACTGTTCTTCAGAAAAATCCTTCGGGTCCTATAGATTCTTCAGTTTTCCAGCATCTTTTGCATGTTTGAACCCTGTCCAGCAGTGACTGTATGGTTTTGAGATCCATCTTTTCACACTGAGGACAACTGAGGGACTCAAACACAGCTATTAAAAAAGGCTCAAACATTCACTGATGCTCCAGTAGGAAACACAATGCATTAAGAGCTGGGGGTGTGAAAACTTTTGAACAGGATGAAGATGTCAAATTCCAAAAAAAGTTTTCACCTCCTGGCTCTTAATGCATCGTGTTTCTTTCAGGAGCATCAGTGAGTGTTTGAACCTTTTCCAGTGATATGTACTTATTTGTACATATTTCACGTCTCACGAAAACGTTCCTACAGGTATGTACGTTTTCGCCATGAGATCAGGCTAAAATTATTGTAATATGGCCTTGCTGCTTATTGCTTTAATAAGAAGAAATAAATAACAATGCGTGAATCCAGTATCAGGTCCGGTTAGCCTCCAGTTCTCACCAAATACAATATTAAACATTTCCAGTAGCCAATGGAAATAAATTACATTTCCTTCCTCTTTACCACAAAGACATTTAGCTTGAACTGAGTTTAATTGGAAGTTATGATGTCTACGCTCAACGAACGTTCTCTCTCATAAGTGTATGTGAAATGTATAGAGGGTAAATAAATGCAGGCTGTAAAATGTAATGCTCGCCTGTTTGTCTTCCCCTTTGACCCATACAGGCAAGAGGAAGTTCACAGTCTCCAAGGCACCAGATTACACCATTGATCCGGACCCAAAATGGCTCCACGTCTGGCATTTTCAGAGACCGTTTCCAAGTCAATGTCATCCTATCGGCCTCAAACTAAGAGAGACAAATACGACTGGAATAAGGTATCTGCCTCATTATGAGGCACCACAGATCAGAGCTTAAACAGTTTAGACTGATTCACTGACCAACAAAATAGCGCCAGGGCTTCAGTTCGATAAAACGCAGCCTGTATCCTCACAAAGTGCCGCTTACGTTTGAAGTAAAGTTGTACACTCATAGATTACAATGGTAAACCTTTTTTTGTTGTACCTTCAGTTTTGTTTTTGATTTATTCATAGCTTGCTTCTAGTGAAAAGTTCAATGCATTGATGTTTTAGGATTCTAACATTAATAGATGTTGTTAGCACCTGCAATGTATTCAAATGCTAACCATAGAAAAGTGCTTTAGCATGGCCATAACTGAAGTCTTCTCTTGCAGGTAAAGATGGAGTGGTTGCCTTGCTGTTGTGCTGGTATCAGACATGGGCTCTTCATCAGATGACTAATGGAGTTGTGCAGCTAACCAGGAGGCCCAAGGCTGTTTGTTAGCTCCTAACAAGGTGAACCAGCTCCTACGGAACAGCACACTAGCGCTGAAGGATTTATTATAGATCTGCGTGTCCGCAGGCCATGAACGGTAGCGCCGGTCTCATTGTCGTGGGTCCACCACACTAGCAGAGGGTTTAGATCATTATTGCCTCATTGTTTTGATACAATTTTGGAGGGCGGATGATAGATGGATGGATAATCGGATGGGTAAAGGAGTTTTGGTAGCCTAGCACATGAGGGTAATGGATGGACTAGAAAACACACTGAAGAGATAAGGAAAAGTGAGTTTCAACATTTTAAGAAGGAAGTTGGAAATTTTCAGTCTTTACATATTTGGGAAGCTGAAGTTGTGTTGTGGCATGTTATACTTCACTTAAAATTATATTAAATAGCATTGCTTATTTTCTAATTGTTATATATTCTGTTGGAAAGACTACATAAATTATTTGTACAAAAAAAAAAATTAAAAATGTGTTTGTAAAAGCTTAAATGGTACCTTCTTAAATGTACAAATTAAACGTAAAAAATATTTTTAAAAATACATTACACAAACATACATTTTCATATATTTAAAAATGTGTAAACTTTAAAAAAAAATGTATAATGTCTTTTCAGATGTTTAATTTGTACACTTTAATTTATTTTCTTTTACTTTGTCAATTAATTTACTTTTTTTTTAAATGTTAGTTTACAAATATATATATATATGCAGATTATGATAAATTAATATTTTAGATATGCATGTGGCATGTTATACTTCACCTAAAAATATATTAAATAGCATTGTTTTTTTCTAATTATATTCTTTTAGAAAGGCTACACGTTTTTGGTGAAAAAATAAATAAAATAAAACAAATAATAAATAAATAAAGTAATAATAATAATACAAATTAAAAAATGTACAAAATTTTTAAATGTACAAATTAAACATTTTAAAATATAAAACAATAAATATAAAAAATACATTATACACACACACAAATTAAATGTTTACACATTTTTATATATTTAAAAATCTTAAAACAATTACACTATATATATATATATATATATATATATATATATATATATATATATTTGTGTATGTATAATGCATTTTAAGAATTTTATATTTTTAAATGTTTAATTTGTACACTTTTTAATTTTATTTTGTTTACAAAAATATATGTAGTTTAAATTGATAAATTTGATAAATTAATATTTTAGATATGTATAGGCATGTTGTACATCACCCAAAATTATATGTAATAGGATTTATAATTATTATGTATCATTTTAGAAAGACTACATATATTATTTGTAATAAATAAATAAATAAATAAAAATTCTTAACAACATTTTAAAATGTTTAATTTACACATTTAATATATACAAATTAAACCTTTAAAATTATTTGAAAAATAAATTGATACACATACGGGTGTGTGGGTGTAAATTATGTATGTTTGTAAAAGTTTAAATGGTACATTTTTAAATGTACAAATTAAACATTTAAAAATGTAAAATTGTATACATTTACATATTTAATATATTTAAATATTTAATATCTATGTCTAAAAATACTTTATTTTATATTTGTAAAATATATTTGAATATATTATAAAAAATGTTAACTATATATTTGTATGTATCAATTGTATATTTTTTTTATATTTTTAAATGTTTACTTTGTACACTTTTTAATTGATTTTCTATAACTTTGTAAATTTACAATTTGAAAAAAATCAGCTTATATATATATATATATATATATATATATATTTAAAACCTATATATGTTTTAAATTTAAATATACATTTTAATATTTAAATACTAATCTTTTACCTATTATAATTTAGAAGTTTTTTAAAAATGCACAAGCGTGTATTAACAAGAGCTGATTAAAAAAAAAAATTATATAGCACACAAACCAGTGCAAATTTTCCCAGAGAAAGTAGCGTTCTGCCCTTTTGTCCCTCCGTCAATACAATCAGCCGGTGTCATCCAGCGGTCAGTCTCCGTGCAAGGAGGGGCAGGCTGTGAGAGGTAAGGGGGGTGGGGGGGCTTTAAGCGACGCTAATCACCGCGCTCGCTGTCAATCGCCTGCCAATATTAGCCGCCCCGTCCCCATCTGTCAGAACGGGGCCTGATGGCTCCCTCGTTAGCGCCGATCACCTGCCCTCAGCCGGAGCGGCTGTGCTAACATCCATCACTCACCCGCGCCCATTTTTTCCGCCGCCGCTGTCTAATGGCCTTCGTTCAATTGTCTCCTTTAGCTCGGGCGCTACAAAGTTAGTAGAGCGCAGGGGTGATGGGTTGGGGGGGAGGGATGTAGAGGGAGGGGTGCGACAGAAGCAGCTCAAACATTTCAGGCACGCTGCGGTGGTGTAATGAGCCATGGCAGCTGGATATACCTGTGCATGCTTTGATAAAGGTGAGCTGACACACCAGGGCCAGATAGGCACTTTGGTGTCGCAGACATATGTCTATCTATCACCGCAGAGCGCTGGAGGGGAGAGAGAGAGAGACAGGGAAGAGCAGCGTGAGTGGGAAAAAGCCAATAGGGAGGAAATGGTGTGAGAACAGCTGCTAGTATTTTGTAGTCATCAGTACGTACAAGCAGCGGTCTCCAAATTGGACATTCATGGCTAGAAGGCTCCTGATCTCAGTTTCCCCTCTAACAATCCTCTGAAAGCCGAGCGAGATGATAAACTGCGAAGAGCGTCTCCAAGCTATTCCTCTTGTGTGGCCCTCTGCGTCTCTCTCCGTTCCTGTATTCTCCACCGGTTCTTTTCCTTTTGTCCGAAAAAGGAAAAGAGGGAAGCAAACATTTAGGGGTGCAGTGTACCATGCTGGACTGATGCAATACATTCTCTTTTTGGGACCGTAGCGGTAAAGCCGCTGGACTGTGGCTCTGCTCGCCAGCCGTGAGATGATTAATTCAAACTTAACACCAGAGAAGACACTAATATTCATCACCTCTGCTGCATTCCTCTCCAACGCCAGCCTACAGCTCTCCTAATTCATCAGCACAGACTACACCCTAGCAAAGCTGCAAAACAACACTGTATGCTGATAGAAAACAATGCAGGAGAACTCAGAGCTGCCATGGTTGGGTCTCTCAAATCGCCGGATGTTTTCAGTTTTGCTAGGTCCGACCAGCGTTATTTAGATAGCTTTTGTCAGTCACTTTATTGTGTTTTTGAATTTCTTTTTTAATATAAATTTTAAATTAGAATTTTTAAAAAAGGTTTTTTTTTTTTCAGTTATTATTATTATTATTTCAGTTGATTTAGTTTCAAGCAACACATTTTTTATGCTTTTTAGTTTTAGTTAATTAATTATAACACAGGGCCTAGTGTGATTATGAAAATTTGCCGAGCATTTCATTTTTGCACAAAAAAAGTCTGACTTATGTGAGCTTAATATACTTATAATAATAATTTTAATAATTTTTTTATTTATATAGGACCTTTCTAACACCGAACGTTTCTTAACAAAGGAAGGTTTAAGGAAAGCGGGTAAAAACGTGATGTTATTTAGATGTATTGGAAATATTAATAAAATATATGATTTCCCAGAGACTTTGTAAACAAATATTGCATAGTAAAAAAACCAACAACTCATATTTAAACAATATTAAAACAAAAAAGTACAATTTAAAAAAAAAAATTAATTAAACAAAAAATATAAAACATTTAATTTAGCATGAAAGTTATTACTGATTTTTTTTTTTTTTTTTGGTAATGCAGCCTACCTGAATATAATTTTCAAATGATATCTGAGTGACATTTAGTAATTTACCAATTATTAAGTTATGTGTAGTTAAATTTATTTATAATTATTAAATTGTGTAGATGTAAGTAATAAATTTAAAGTAATACTGATAACGATAACAAATAATAATTATTATTATTGTATTGAAAAGGATTTATGCATAATCAATATTATGAATACGTAATTTCTGTCTGTCCTAATTAAATATATATATATATATATATATATATATATACACACACACACACACACACACAAAATGTTTTGTTGTATATACAAACCCGATTCCAAAAAAGTTGGGACACTGTACAAATTGTGAATAAAATCCGAATGCAATGATGTGGAAGTTCCAAATTTCAATATTTTATTCAGTATAGAACATAGATGACATGTCAAATGTTTAAACTGAGAAAATGTATCATTTTCAGGGAAAAATAAGTTGATTTTAAATTTCATGGCATCAGCACATTTCAAAAAAGTTGGGACAAAGCCATGTTTACCACTGTGAGGCGTCCCCTCTTCTTTTTACAACAGTCTGCAAACGTCTGGGGACTGAGGAGACAAGTTGCTCAAGTTTAGGAATAGGAATGTTGTCCCATTCTTGTCTAATACAGGCTTCTAGCTGCTCAACTGTCTTAGGTCTTCTTTGTCGCATCTTCCTCTTTATGATGCGCCAAATGTTTTCTATGGGTGAAAGATCTGGACTGCAGGCTGGCCATTTCAGTACACTTTGCCACAGTCCATTTCTAAATGAGCCTTGGCCCAGCGAAAACGCCTGCGCTTCTGGATCATGTTTAAATATGGCTTCTTTTTTGACCTATAGACTTTTAGCCGGCAACGGCGAATGGCACGGTGGATTGTGTTCACCGACAATGTTTTCTGGAAGTATTCCTGAGCCCATATTGTGATTTTCATTATAGTAGCATTCCTGTTTGTGATGCAGTGCCGTCTAAGGGCCCGAAGATCACGGGCATCCAGTATGGTTTTCCGGCCTTGACCCTTATGCACAGAGATTGTTCCAGATTCTCTGAATCTGTGGATGATATTATGCACTGTAGATGGTGATAACTTCAAACTCTTTGCAATTTTTCGCTGAGAAACTCCTTTCTGATATTGCTCCACTATTTTTTGGCGCAGCATTGGGGAAATTGGTGATCCTCTGCCCATCTTGACCTCTAAGAGACACTGCCACTCTGAGAGGCTCTTTTTATTCACCTAATAAGTGGAAAATTGGTCCTCCAGCTGTTCCTTATATGTACATTTGACTTTTCCAGCCTCTTATTGCTACCTGTCCCAACTTTTTTGGAATGTGTAGCTGTCTTGAAATCCAAAATGAGCCAATATTTGGCCTGAAATTTCAAAATGTCTCACTTTCAGCATTTGATATGTTATCTATATTCTATTGTAAATAAAATATAAGTTTACGAGATTTGTAAATTATTGCATTCCTTTTTTATTCACAATTTGTACAGTGTCCTAACTTTTTTGGAATCGGGTTTGTATATATACAAAATAAAAGTTTTATTTGTATTTTTTTTTTTTTTTTTTGAATTTTTTCTTTTTTTCTTTTGCTCTGTCGTGTATGTTGATTTTACCATTGTAATATCGAATTATATTTGGAAATATGTGAATGTAAAAATATATAATATATAATATATAAAACTGGCATTTAATTTTATGTTTGTTTAAAATTCCTATATTTTTAATGCCAATATGTGATTCGAATTAAAGTGCGCAAAGGTAGCACCAATGTAAATAATCCCAACAGCCCAAACGTTTCCACATTTTTCACGAGCAATTTCATATTGTAGTCCGGCCCCTTTTCTTTATTTCCATACATGCTGTTATTCTGAAACGAGTGTCCCTGTGCTTTTTGTTCTTTTGAAAACAAATCCCATTAGTCTATGCGACATCATACAGTATTGTGTACCCCTTTTGTTTCATGCCATTCAGATGCCGAGCTCAAATGAGATATAGATCATCTGAATTGCGATTGTTGAATGGAAGAATTGTTAGCATGTAAATTCATCTCTTAAATTAGCACCTTTCATTGTGTAATCAAGTTCTGCTGTATGCTGAAAAATAAGACTTTAAGGTTCTGAATCCTGCGTTGCTATAGAAATCTTTTTTTTTTCTTTTTCTTTTTTTGCAGTACAATCCCTCTCCTCATCAGAGGGAAAAAATACCTCACTTTGTTCTGTTGTGCTTTGCATTGTTGTTAGCCTTCCATTCAAACAAAGGAGACATTTTATGGTGCAAACGATCTATTCAGTGTTGCCTCCTCTCATAACTCCTCTCAGAAACAGCCTTTTATGCTGGAGAAACACCCTCATATGTTAAACAGACAAAAAACCAAATCCCTTCTTCCAAGAGGGAAAAAAAAAGAAACGTGCGTTTTGCCGAGAGCTATTTTTCTCGTTTTGTCACAGGGGAGCGAGAGTTTACACGTGCCTCAACATGGCGGCCTTGACCGCGTATGAAGTAGAACAAAAGTGCTGACTTCATCTCCACTTTCCTTTTCTCTCAGTAGCCAGACAATCTCATCAGCACTGCTTCTCTTCAGCATCTGTTTCGGTTATGATGGCCACCTGTCCTGTTGTCCCTCGAGACGAGGAGATAGGACAGACAATTCACACATGTAGAATGCCAAAATATGGTGTTGGTGTTCACACCAAAATCTTTTGCTTTTTTCTCAAGACATGTATATTCACCTATGGTCTGCAGGCAGGGTGTTTTATTGTTCGCAATATGCCTCGTTCGCTTTTTACCTTTCGGTTTTAAGTGTTTATGTATTATACGGTGCATATCTTGACTGAACGAGTCTCTTTTCTTTCTCTCGCAGCCTAAAGAGAGTGAGTCACATCTTTAGAATAATTTCAGCATTTGTGTTATTTATTTAAAAATACAGTGCTTCGTCGGCACAATAGCCTTGTGTAGAGCCATTGCGCTCCGGCGTCCCGAGTTCGAATCCCGGCTTGTGGACCTTTCCCGATCCCACCCCTTTGTCTCTCTCCCACTTTGTTTCCTGTAACTGCTATACTGTCCTGTCAAAATAAAATGCCAAAATGCCAAAAAAAATACAGTGCTTCGGGTTCCAGTTAGTACATATAAAGGGATTCAAAAGACTGAAACCACATTGAAAAATCCAACAGATCAATTCTAATTTAAAGTGTAAGAGTGTAATTTTTTTTATGCTGCTAGTAGCCTCATCATACATTATATTTTTAATCGAAGAAGATGTAGTCTCAAGCATTGACTAGAGTGGCCAAGATCAGCTCCGGTGGCCATGTTGGAGCCGTAGTGCAGTGTACATAAGGGGTTATCCAAGCATTAATGGCAAGAAAAGTCCCTTATACTTGAGAGCGTCCATGTATGAGGTTTTTCTTGAAGGTTATAGTACATTAAAGAATGATCATGTGACTTTTTTTGTACACCACTTGTTTTTTTCAGTGGAGAAGCCACAAGGCTATCGGTGCAGACCAAACAATTTTTTTTTTCTTTATTATGATAGGACAGTATAGAGCAAAGAGGAAGTGAAGTGGGAGAGATTGAGGGGCAGAATTGGGAAAGGTCGCGAGCCGGGATCCGAACTTGGTACACCTGTAGCGCGACACTATATATATATACACTATAGCGCGTCCATGTATGAGGTTTTTCTTGAAGGTTATAGTACATTAAAGAATGATCATGTGACTTTTTTCGTACACCAGGTGACCTGTAAAAAGCTGAAAAAACGGTTTCCATTCCTTTTTTGAATTACCTAAAAAAAACCCTTCTTGTGCGACCGTAATAAAATTAAGATATATGGGAGTTTTTTTTTTGCAAAATTGACGTGTTTCCATTGGGTGTATTTTTAATTTGCAATTTCAAGTGCAATAGAAAAGCAGCTAGTGTCACCAAACGAAAAATAAAAATTACATTTTCAGACAGGTTTTCTAAACACTTTTTCTGTCTTTCATTGGGATGACAAACAGATGGTCCTGCCCAAAATTCACACCATTGGTTGCACCAGTGTTGCTGTGCTTGACTGGGAGTGATGCGCAAACAAACAGTAATTTTTTTTTGTCTTTATTAAGACAGGACAGTGTAGACCAGACAGGAAGCAAAGTGGGAGCAAGGAAAGGTCCACGAGCCGGGATTTGAACTTGGGACACATAGCATAATGACACTATATAACCACAAGGCTATCGGTGTGGACCAAACAAACAATATATATATATTTTTTTGTCTTGTTATGACAGGACAGTGTAGACCAGACAGGTAGTGAAATGGGAGAAAGAGAGGGGGGCAGGATCAGGAAAGGTCCACGAGCCAGGAATCGAACTTGGGATGCATATAGCGCAATGACACTATATATCGGCGCACTGCCCATAAGGCCATAGGCGCAGACCAAGCAAACTGTATTTTTTTTCCTCTCTTTATAAGGATAGGACAGTATAGAGCAGACAGGAAGCAAAGTGGGAGGGGGGCGGGATCAGGAAAGGTCCACAAGCTGGGATTTGAACTCGGGACACCCAAAGCTCAACAACATTATACGTCGGCGTTCTGCCCACAAGGCTATTGGCATGGGCCAAACAATCAGTAATTTTGATTGTTTCAGAGAGCCGCAGCGACTATTTTATTATTGTTTTTTTCAAATGAGAAGCCACAAGACTATCGGTGCAGACCAAAAAATGTTATATTGTTTGTTTGTTTTTTTAATAAAAATAATATACAAAACTTTAAAAAGTTCTAAATAGAAGTATTTTTATTACAATGTTTGGACCCCATTTGAGTCTGAATGTCTCTTTTCAAAAGCACATCTTGAGTGTGGTTAAACATACCTGTAAAACGTCTAAATCTAAGTGTTCCCCTGACACAGAGTGGAAATCAATTCCTGTCTGTCAAATTTCTCTCCTCCACATTTTTTTTGGTAATTTGTTTTAATGTTGACAGTCTTGACAAGCTCAAGAAGGTGAAAAAGGCAAACAATGTGGGGCCGGCTGAAATTTTTCAAAACGATTCTCACACATTCTCTAAGTACGTCTGAGATATTTCTTTTTGTTTTAGACCTACTGACATTTTCCAGCTCTAGTAATTAAAAAATCATCAGATAATGACCCAACAGCACAATGCTCTTCTTATTTATTCAGAACAAACACATTTATTATTAAATACAGAAGGTACTCTCCATGACCTTAGTACAGTTCGCATGCTAAATATGTCCTAAAAAATGATTGCTTGCGGTATTGAGCATTGCACAACGGCTGACGTTTACCTCTGGAATACTTGATTCTGATTGGTCAATTGCAGTTTTAACTGTTAATTTGATTTTAAACCTATTTCCTACCTGTTAATTTTTGCAGTCTCTTCCTTCTCATAAAATTATTCAGCTCAAATCAATAATCATATCAAATCAAATTCGTAATAGTAGTAATTTCTGGCAATTCTAGACCCCTCTATTTCATTGTTTATGTTGTGATAATGCCTGTACATTATCTGTTACGTATGCTACAATAATATTTACAACAATTTTGCATTTGTCCCTCAAGAAGAAGTTTCACTTGATGGTTTCACAACACCATTTAAATGAAGCAATTATCTATTATTTCTTACCTTAACTAGTTTTGTAGTCTATCATAGCAGTGGCCCGTACACCTGCTTTTCTCCATTGTTACAGATGGGTCGTGCGCTATCATTCGGCACAATAGCTGCCTTTTAACTCACAGAAATAGCTTGAGAGTGACACATTAACACAGGTGTTCCTCTCACAGCTAAGTGCTCCACGAGGTGAAAGGCCTTTAAGTACCTGTTGATAGGTGACAGGGAGGGACATGTTAATAAATACTGTTAGGCTGCGGAGAGGGGCCTGGTGTAATCGTGTGCAGTAAGTCAGATTGCTGTCTGGCTCTGCAGCAACAGTAAAGAGTTAATGACACGCTGTGCCAACCGCACGCCTCCTCTGCCTCGCCTCTCTATTGTAAAGGCCCCGCGCTACACAAAGCTGAGAAGAGCGATGAGCGGAGAGAGGCGGCGTGCCTGCCGATGAACAGGAAATGAAACAAAGAGAGAGAGGATGGCCTGATAGCAGTGATTATTACCCAAAATATCATATAAAGATGGCAGCGAGTGCGAGGGGGAGGACTAGCGTGCCGCCCACTTAGCCTCGCATAATGAAAATGCGCAAGGTGCGAACGCGGGCCTGAATCGTGTGTGTGAACGTGTTTGTGTGTGCGTGAAAGAGAACGAGGAGGCGGGGGGGTGGATAAATGCTAGGAATGTAAGTGTGTTTTTCGTGAATCCGCCAGAATATCAAGGTTACCAGAATTCATTTGTCCTTTTGCCATTCTTCGCTTTTACCCTGGAGAGATGGACCGCGGTTCCACCTTTTAAAATGGTAGTTAATCTGGAAGTGAAACGTACACCGACTCACCGTGCCCTTGTAATATGTTGCTCGAATGAAGGAGCCGATCAATCTGCTTTTGATTCATGGACATATTTGTTAGATTAACTCTGTGCTGCCATTAGCGTCCCCGGAACAGTAGTGTAACTGGGTTACGACGTGCGAGGTGGCGTTTCCTGTTTATGCTGATATTACCATGCATTAACAGCTCTCACGCTTCCAAACAAATGAAATCCACAGTAAGCTGACTTTAAATCAATAGTTTTCATCTGAAGCCAGCAGAAGTTGGGTCGAGCTAAAACAATGCCCCAGTCAACTAGCAGAGTGAATAAATCTTCGGATTACGAGTCGGACGTGTGCGAGCTGTGACCTTACTAAAGCTGAAGTAAACGCAAGGTCTGTTACGCGGTCTATTACAAATAAGTATATTACAAATAATGATTCTGATTGGATAATCTTTGACTGCACATTCTGTAGTAATGAACCAAGTTGCTATATTGCTTGGCAGCCATGAAGAGTCAACAGTTAATGAATTTAAGTGTAATTTATTCCCATTCTCATTCATAATTTTAACTACTTGTTGAGAATATTGGTGCCCCCACCCTCACCCTCACCCCCATATTATCACTGCTGATTTAATTGTCACTCAATACTGATTCATTCATTCTACAGTACAGGACATTTCCATGATCTTTCCAGTGTTTTTGGTGGGAAAACAATGGCTGAAAAGAATGATTTGCTCACAAGTCAAATGTATCTGCAAGTTTTACACTTAACAATAGCAAGATGTAGCCAGTAAAATATTTTACAGCAGAGCATAATTAGGAAAAAAAAAGAATTTATTATGAAATATAGTTTTTACCCTATTTCTTTCCAGGCCTGGAAAAAGACTTCTAGCTATTGAAAATTCCCTGGCCTTTTCAGGTTTTTCAGTACATAAATTTGTGATTATTTGTTAATCTTTTTTTTTTATTATTATTATTTTGATCAAGGCTAATTTGCTAATGAATCATTTTGAATAATTTGTGAACGAATTTGGCCGATTTATTGAAAAGAACTGACTCAAAAGAATGATTCACTTACATCTCAAACAAATCAAACAAGCTTTATGCTCAAATTGAATTGAAGTTCTGGGCTGAATAATAGCATGCATCTTTCCAGGTTTTCTAGTACAGTAATTTGTGATTATTAATTAGTGAATATTTTTTATAAATCATTTAGATTCAGGTTGATTTGCTTCACTTCACTTACAAGTTTTTTCCAGGCCTTGACAATTCCCTGGCTTTTTGGGTTTTCCAATACATTTGTGAATAATTTTTATAAATAATTTTGATTCAGGCTGATTTGCTAATGAATCATTTTGAATCATTTGTGAGCCGGTGTGGCCGATTTATTGAAAATAACTGACTCAGAAGAATGATTCACTTTCAAATCAAACAAGCTTTATGCTCAAATCGAACAAGTTTTGGGCTGAATAATAGCATGGATTTAATTATTTATTTATTATTTTTTCCCAGGCTTGGAAAAAGACTTTAGGCCTTGACAATTCCCTGGCCTTTCCAGGCTTTTTAATACATTAATTTGTGATTATTAATTTGTGGATAATTTTTATAAATCATTTTGATTCAGGTTGATTTGCTAATGAATCATTTTAAATAATTTGTGAACCAGTTTGGCTGATATATTGAAAAGAACTGACTCAAATGAGTGATTCACTTGCAAGTCAAACAAAATTTATGCTCAAATTGAGAAAGTTTTAGGCTGAACAATAGCATGTTTTTTTTTTTCCTACATACTTGTAAAAAACTTTCAGGCCTTGGTAATTCCCTGGCTTTTCTGGGTTTTCCCATACATTTGTGATTATTAATTTGTGAATAAGTTTTATAAATAATTTTCATTCAGGCTGATTTGCTAATTAATCATTTTGAATCATTTGTGAGCCGGTGTGGCCAATTTATTGAAATCAAACAAATCAAACAAGCTTTATGCTCAAGTTTTATGGGAGTTTTAGGCTGAATAATAGCATGGATTGTTTTTTTTTTTTGTTTGTTTGTTTGTTTTTTTCCAGGCATAGAAAATGACTTCTAGGCCTTGACAATTCCCAATACAGTAATTTGTGATTATTTTTTTTATTTTATTTTTTTGTAAATCATTTTGATTCAAGCTGATTCGCTAATTAATAATTTTGAATCATTTGTGAACCAGTTTGGCCGATTTATTGAAAAGAACTGACTCAAAAGAATGATTCACTCGCAAATCAAACAAGCTTTATGCTCAAATCGAACAAGTTTTAGACTGAATAATAGCATGGATTTTCCAGGCTTGGAAAAAGACTTTTAGGCCTTGACAATTCCCTGGCCTTTCCAGGTTTTCCAATACAGTAATTTTGTGATTTATTAACTAATTTTGTTTTATAAATCATTTTGATTCAGGATGATTTGCTAATGAATCGTTTTGAATCATTTGTGAACCGGTTTGGCCGATTTACTGAAAAGAACTGACTCAAAGGAATGATTCACTTACAAATCAAACTAAATTCGTTTGGGTCGGGGGGGAATAATAAATTATTTTGATTCATACTGATTCAAGAATGAATCACCTGTGAACTGGTTTGCTCAATTCATTGAGATGATTCACTCAGAGATTGAGCTTCACTATGACCGCCTTCTAGTCATGAAATATAAATGAAAATCAGTTTTTAAGAGAGCATAACTAGAAAACTGTTTATTCACTATAGAAATTTCCATGACATTTCCAGGCCTGAAAAGCACCATTTCATAAGAAGTCCTCAACATTTCCAGCTTTTCCATGACTGTGAGTTTGGGAGTGACTGACAAAAAAGTTCCCTGGCTTCAATTTTACCTGTGACATTTCCAAAATTGAAACTTCCATTTTAGCGTGCGCGTGAACTCCCTCTTTTACCTGCTGTCTGTTCCCGCAGTCTGACCTCCTTGTATAAGGTGTTCTATTATCTTTTAAAACGATGGGCAGATTCTATTTCCTGTCCATCAATCAGCCACTTAAAATGTACTATGCTTGAGATTATGACGAGCAAATTACACATACAAGAGCTCTCAGCTTCAAAATGGTTATGAGAGTCGTTAAGAGTGTAATTAACCTTGTGTTAAGTGGCATTTACTAATGATTAATGCGCAGTATTATAAAGGCAGATTGTTTCCTAAAATGAATACCTCGAACATAGCCAGTTTAAGGCTAATTGATCCAGACATCAATAACCCGATGCAGGATCAATTACAGTGCCTATTATCAGAGCGACGGCAGAACGGGCCAGCTTTCAGTTGACACAAATGGCTTACTTAGTGATATAAATTTATCGCACCATATTTGCTGACAATACATTGTCGGAAGTGTAGGTTTTGTTGAGAAATCAACTATGCATCTGGAGTGTTTGTAAGACCCAAAACAGGGATGTCTTCAAGTCACGTCACGTTGAATCTTGATGAAAAGGGGCATGTGAGGACTCTGTCTCTCTCCTTGTTCTTCGCCCGCTCTGCTGACCCGCTGTTAAGCTCTGTATTTGTGTAGCTTCTGCTATGTGTGAGGCCTCTGCCCCTCTGTCCCTTTCTTTCTCTCATCCTCTCTGTCTCCCCCTTTTGCTCGCTCTAGGTTTACATGAGTCCGTGAGTGTGTGTTTGTGTGCGTGTGTGAGGCCCTGGCCTCTCAGTCTGCCTTTCACAGAGCGAGATGCCTGTCATTCTAATCAGCCGGCTGCCCATCTCTTCCACCACCAGCTGGCTGAGTCAACAAGAGAGAGGGCGAGTGTCTGAGTTGACTGGGCTGCCAAAGAACATATGCCCCTGTAACGGTATCTACTCCCCGAGCCCTGAGCGCTGGAACTCGCGGTCTTCTCTAGCTGGCAGGGCCGTCTATGATCCGTGTCTGTTAAACCCATGTCTGACTGACACTGCCAGTGAGCTGGGTCCTGACACGCTGACGCTCAGCCGATCTGACACGCCGCCGCTTGCGCTGGATTCCTCCGTCCGCTGCGGCGGAGAAGCGCGGGTAGAGAGGGAAAGGGGGGCTGGAACGGCGTAGCGGAGACGAGACGGGGAGATTTCACTTAAGTGAGAGTGATAAGACAGGGATGGATGGATAAAAAGACATTTATACAAAAAAGAATAAGCACATTTAGAGGTGACGACAAACAGTTATGGCTATCCATAACTAAACGGCTCAATAATCAGCTGATTTCACACAGTGCAATAAATGTAAACCGTGAATGAATAAAAAATCTGTTTTAAAAAAACGATTGCTGACCTCTCTGAGAAGAAATTTCTGGAGGCAGTATTGTCTGAAAATACCTCCAGCCCTTCAGAAATAAGCCGCTCCAGGGCTCTCTGCTTGCCGTATCGCGCCATCTGCTGGTTGCATCAGCAACTGTCAATAAGACACTTCTAGCTCCTCGTTTGATGGAATGTCACTCTTTACCAAAACAACAGCTTTTTAGTGAAATGTTTTAGTGCGTGTTGATCTGATTATTGTAGATTAATTTAATCCTGTTTCTGTGTCTAGAATAAGCCAAGCTGTGTTGTCGGCAGATCCAGGACGAGCACTTAAAACGAGCAGGCTGCTGTTAAATAGAAAAGTTTCGCGGTAAGTCCAACCTTGACAGTTTTTCTATTTATACATTCCACATCCCTTTACTTAGAACCTACTAGAACGTTTTAAGAAGTTAGAGCGTCATGTTTGTTTCAGAAACTTCAGCTTTGCAATTTAAGGTACGTCATTTAGGGAGCGTTTAATCCGCTGAAGACAACCGTGTAAAAACTCAGGCGCAGTGATGGTCGTTATATAGCCGTAGGTTCAGTTCACCTTCATAAAGTCACTCTTGGCTCATTAAAGGTTCTCCCATTAACAATAATCCTTCAGCATTTGGCTTAACGTATTTAGGCAAAGGAGAGGCACGCAAATGCTCCGCTTTGTCGACTTTACGGCAACACTGGAATACATTAAACTCCTGCGCCCTTCTCCATAACTGTTTCCCGCTGTGAGTAATTAGCATTTCTGGGGTGAAAGATTCCAGCATGATTGTCAAGTGTATTACAAAAGACTCAAATTACTCAGGTTTTTTTCTTCTTCTTCTTTTTGCGGGTATTTATCTAAGGACTGACAAAGTCTGCTTCTGTTCCTTGTAAAAGAGAAGGGGGGTGGGAAGAAGTCGAGGACACATTACCATGTTGACTGAGAGAATATGAGAAAAAGCATACGAGACCCTGAAAGTTAAGTACACACCTTTGGATAAATACTCTGAGGTAGTGTATATTAAATTATCTATATTTATATTTAGAATGATTTTTTTTTTTTTAAGAAAATCAAAGCATTGCTCTGTTTAAGAAGCTGAGCAGCCTGACATAGCAACACTAGCTCGACCAATGGTGAGAGATTGGGGGCGGGGCTATTTGTTTGTTGACCAATAATTAACAGGGGTGGAAGTGTTCTGGAAACATGTTTGGAAACAGTGTTTTGCTATTCCTTTTGGTACCACAAGCAGCTTGTAAGGCCAAGTCCACACTAATATGTTTTCGTTTGAAAACGCATCTTTTTTTCTCCTTTTTGGCTTTCCGTCCACACTGAGATGGCGTTTTTGTCAAGGAAAACTGATCTTTTTGAAAACGCTCTCCAAAGTGGATAAATTTGAAAACTCTGTTTTCGCATCGTAGTGTGGACTGTGAAAACAGAGGCTTTTGAAAACGATGACGCATGTTTAGTCATGTGACACATACACTGCCCTCCAAAAGTTTGGAAACACCCCTGGCAAAGTGTGGTTTTTGGACGATATCAGCATAAATCCTTATCATGTTTTGGTGCAAATACATTAAAGTAACTTGACATTATCATTGAAGACCAGCAATAATAATTTTCATTTTGATTACATAATAATTGCAATATATACATGTCAAAGTCAGACATGCCCCTTTGCCAGCTGTGATGCCTGGTTACTAGTTTAAACTTGGCCCAGGTTTTTAAAAGATTTTTGGGTCAGCACACCTTAATGGCTTCAACAATTGATTGCCAATTAAGTTTAGAATACAATGAATTTAGGCCCAGATTATGCAGAGCTGTAATAGCTGCTAATGGTGGATATTTTGGTAAATTGAAAAGGTACATTTTTTCTTTGTATAAACTTTATGTAATAAAATATATTTTCGTAGTTTGTGTTGTCCCTTATCAGTGTGAAATTATCACAAATGAAAAATGATTCATGCCAATATTGTCCAAAAACCCACTTTTCCAGGGCATTTCCAAACTTTTGGAAGGCAGTGTATTGTACCAATAGACATCTGTGTTTATAACGGTAATTATACCTGTTATGTGTTATTCACTTTCACACTGCTGCTGTAAAGATATTTACCTTGTACACTCTTCGTATTACAGTCTTTAAAAGATGGCAGAAAATCTACTCACAGTTGCTGTAAACATGAGAGCAGCTGCTTTTTTGATGAAACATGAGTGAGCGCGACATGGATGCGTCAGTGAATGATGATTTCCGCAAATAAAATGATCCTGCCAGAAGAATTGCGTGAAAGCTTACTATGTCGGTTCCATCTCTATCATCTTAGAGATGTTTTTTTTTTAGGTTTTTTTCGCATGCGCAGTATGGCAAATGTAACATTTTCATACGTTTCAATGTGGACGAGAAACTTTTGGAAGATGCTCAAAAACGCTAGTGTGGACTGAGAGTGCTTTAAAATGAAAACTCTGTTTTCAGATGTACCCGAATTAATGTAGAGGTAGCCTAAGTTGATCACTGTGAATTGCCAGAGGCCATTCATCATTTGTCTACTAAATATCTAGTTAAAGATATCAGCACTTCTACTCATGCTATTGTTAACATCGCTGTTTGTTTAGAGAGCTCTCCTTCTTCTTCTCGCTCATTACCGGCTCAATGCATGGGAAGAGGCCTAATCAGAAATTCCACTCCACTTGGTCTGGGAGAGTCGAGTCTTCCTATCACAGTTGCCAATACTGTGGGCTGTGCCTATAAAGAAGTCCCTAAAGAAAATTACACAAGAGTTAAAACCTTCAGGCTAATAGCATTGGCACAGACACTTTGCCAATATACATTTATCACCTTCAGCTCTGGCTGGGCCAAAGGTAGTAGGCCCCAGTCATGTCCTTCTTAGAGGTGTCTGGTTGGAAGATTGGACTGTCCGTCATCATTGGCTCTGCCCATTTCCCATGAGTGTACAGAAGGGTTGAAGAGTTGTTTGTGTTGAAGGCGAAGTGATTGAACCATTGTCCTTACACCGCTCTGACTTTGAGAACATCACTTGTAGGACATTGTTAGGGATCTTTGTGCCACCGGCTTAGAGACCACCGTTGACAGAAGAGGACGTGAGAGTTATAAATGGTACATGAGTGTTTATAACCTCGCTAGTCCATTTATCTTAACTGGTCTGGATGAACGAATGACACATGGATCTGTTGGGCAAACTAGAAGAGCTGTAGAATTAGCTCTTTTGACTAATCCCACGCTAGTCGCTTTAGTCGAACACTGGACGGTTTGTTAAGAGCGCCTGACTGATATCCCGGGCCCTGTATTACAGGATTTACTTTAAACGGCTTCTTTAAAATGTTCTGTTTCTTTTTGCTATTTTGTCCTTTTGTCACAAAACAGACTATGCTGGTACTCTCGCTATACTTCTGAAGGATTTCTGCCAAAAGCGTAGCATTAGTTTAAGCTGTAGAATCCAGCTACATACATCAACTGTTAAGTATCAGTAAAAAAAAGGAAATTAATGGGGAAGGGGGATGTATGAAATGTCTTTAATGTTAATGCTAATCACTTTTTGCCTATTAAGCACAAATTAGTGAGGGCGATGTTAAATGTCACTGGATGTCCTGGGAACCATTTGCACTTTTGAGAGTGCAGACCTACTGAATAGCTTCTGATTAGCATACTTTAGATATGGTTTAATTCTCTCCTCTGCTGATATGAGTCACGAATCACACGGAGCCATAAAGCTTTGACAATGATGCTAAAAGACAAAGGCTGCTGGCTGTCGGGAAATATACAGGACAGGTTAATATGTGTGACTGGAGTCGTTCTTTTTTTAGGTATATGTACCTGACTCTGGATTAAGTGTGTAGGGAAAACAAAGTGTTTTATATGTTCTGCTTTAGAAGTAGTGTAGGACTGTTCAGAATGGGTTGCTACTGCTAATAATGGGGGGGAAAGACAGTGGCAATATGATGGTACATTCTGATGGTATAATATAATGTACATACAAACTTCATTTGTACAACTTTTTAGGTGATTTTCTCAATATTTTGATTTTTGCAGCCTCAGATTCCAGATTTTCAAGTAATTGTATCTCGGCCAAATATTGTCCTATCCTAAAAAACATACATCATACATCAATGGAAAGCATATTTATTCAGCTTACATGTGATGCATAAATCTCAATTTAAAAAAATCGACCCATATGGGTTTGTGGTCCAGGGTCACATATGGCCAAAAACTGATAAATATGATAACTATATGTCAACAGATCCATTTTGTTAAAAGAATATATTAAAAATAAAACACAAAAAAATTGTTTTAAATGCTACAAAGGAATTTAGCCATCAAAACATTATATAAAATGTATATTCATTTTGAAATTTGCTTAAAGATTATATTTAAAAATGTTACAAATGATTATTGTTTAAAAATTACTTTAAGTGAACATTATTTCATTATTTATTGCACAAGTAATTTAAAGGTAAAAATAGGGGATTGTTTTTTTTTTTTCATTACACTGTAAAAAACAATTTGTTGAGTCAACTTAAAAAATTTTGTAACCTGGCTGCCTTAAAATTTTTATGTCCAGTCAACTCAAAAAAAGTTTATTCAACTTGAAATGTTAAATTATACAAAGTGACAACTTAGATATTTGAGTTGAATCAACTTAAAATTTTAAGGCAGCTGGGTTACTTACCCATCTGTTAAGTTTAGCAAACACATATATCTAAGTTGTTACTTAGTACAACTTAATATTTCAAGTTGACTGAACTTAAAATTTTAAGGCAGCAGTGTAACAAATTATTTTAAGCTGACTCAACAAATTGTGTTTTTTATTTTTTTACAGCGTAGAAGTAACCTGATTAATTTATATTAAAATTCTGGCTGGTACAATAATTATTTTCATATATGGCTAATAACTGATAAATATGTTAAATTATATGTCAGCAGAGATAAATTTTGTTAAAATTTCATATTATTTTATTAGAATAAATAAAAAATAAAACACTAAAATTGTTTTAAATGTTTCAAAGAAATTTTAGCCGCTATAACATTATATTAAAATTATATTAATTATGAAATTTGCTTAACTTTTAAATTACATTTAAAAGTGTTACAAAATGCTAATTGTTTTCAAAAAATACACTTCAGGTGAACATTAGTTCATTGCAAAAGTAAAATAAGGCAAATTAGGTCATTTTTTTCCCATTAGTAGTGTCCTATTATTGATGAACTGATGTTAAAATTCTGGCTGATATAATAATTATTTTCATATTATGGCTGATAACAGACACATGGCTGATATTACAATTCTGTACAATTTTTTTTTTAAATCAAAATAAATTAAAAATAAAACACTAAAAAAAAAAAAAGTAATTTCATTAAATTTTAAGTTTCAAATGCTACAAAGTAATTTAGGCATCACGATAATATATAAAAATGGATATTCATTTTGAGATTTGCCTTAAGGTTTCCTTAAACTGCACTCATTTAATAACACTTTAAAAGATTAACTTCAGGTGAAAATTATGATGGCAAAGGTAATTTAAAGGTAAAAATAGAGGATTTCTTTTTTACATAGTAACCCATTAACGATGTATTGATATAAAAAAATTCTGGCTAAAACAATCATGACCGATAACTGATAAATGGTCAATATTAAAGTTCTATACTATTTTATCAGAATAAAGTGGGGGGAAAAAATAGCCATTTTTTTAGAATCATAACATTATATAAAACTTTATATTCATTTTGAAATTTGCTTAAAGATTGCAATTAAAAAGGTAACAAAATTATTGTTTTTAAAAGTGAACATTAGTTCATGGCAAAAGTAATTTAAAGGTAAAAATGATTTTTTTTTTCCATTAGTAGGAACCTATTAATGATGAACTGATGTTAAAATTCTGACTGATACATTAATTATTTTCATATTATGGCTGATAACGGACACATGGATGATATTAAAATTCTGTATTATTTTATCAAAATAAATAAATAAAAAAAACAAACAAAAAAAAAGTAATTTCATTAGATTCAAAGTTTTAAATGCTAAATTAATTTAGGCATCACAACAATGTATAAAAATTAGTATTAATTTAATAACACTTTAAGAGATTAACTTAAAGTGAAAATTATGATGGCAAAGGTAATTTAAAAGTAAAAATAGAGGATTTCTTTTTTACGTAGTAACCCATTAACGATGCATTGATATATGACCAATAACCAATAAATGGTCAATATTAAAATTTTATACTATTTTATCAGAATTAAAAAAAAAAAAAAGAAAAAAAATTAAATGCTACAAAGGAATTTTAGCCATCATAACATTATAAAAATTTGTATTCATTTAGAAATTTGCTTAAAGATCACATTTAAAAATGTTACAAAACGTTTGTTTTTTTAGAAATTACTTTAAGTGAACATTAGTAATTTAAAGGTAAATATGGGATTTTTTTCCCATTAGTAGTATCCTATTAATGATGAACTGATAATAAATTTCTGGCTGATACTATTTTTGTTTTTAATTATTTTCATTTTATGGCTGACAACAGATACATGGCTGATATTAAAATTCCATGCTATTTTATCAAAATAAATAAAAAATAAAAATTAAAAAAAAAAAATCATTAAATTAAACTTTTTAACATAGTAAGTCATGACCGATAACTGATAAATGGTCAATATTAAAATTATATACTATTTTATGTGAATCAATTAAACCACAAAAAATTACAAATTATTTAAATGCTACAAATGAATTTAGGCATCATATTACTAGTGTTTGTAAATAAAGTTAGATTGTAACTGAAATTACATTGTAATTGATTGACTATTTAAAAAACTTTTTAAAAACACTTTTTTTTTCTTTTTGGTATTGTTTTTTTACAACTGAGGGGTACAAATCAAAATTATAGAAGTTAATTAGACTTTTAGTTAAAATGTCATTCTTTTTGTCATTTTAGCCAACACATTTTATGTGCCTCCTCATCGAGAGACTTCATATTCTTGGCCGCCAGCCTCTCGCGTTTGACAATGGCGATGCGAGGCGAACAGAAGAGAGTGTCTGCGTCCCTGATGACTAGCGTTCGCTCTCTCAGCTGTTTGGCTGTAAATAATCGTTGATATGCATAAACAGCTCTCTCCATTCATTACTGTCAGCATAGTGAGGGGCCTGCAGGCAGAGGTCGTCCGCCAGGGGTCCGCTCTCCGCTCTCAACCCCGCGGTACCCGTCACTCCAACCTGCTCCGCCGGTGCCCTAAACCCTCCATTAGCAAGGCTCCGGGTCACGACCTCGCTGTGGCATTTGCAATTCCAGATCGTTTGATTAGCAGCGTATTTACATATTTCCCGCCGCAGACACTGTTGGGGTGTCGGAAACACTTGAAGTGTTGTAATTTTCTCTGGCCTTTTTGTCGCATGGCGATCGGGGCCCACGCACACACACAAATACACACACGCACTTCTTTTCTACTCACCTCTGACGACAGTGACAGCGTCCTTCGCTTTTCCGCGACAACTCTACGGTTCGGCTCTGACCCTCGGAGAAGTGCCCAGTGAAGTGGATCACAATCCCATCTGAATGCCCCAAAGATGGGTGGCCTCTTGCCTTTTAAATCTAGTCTGATTAAAGGCACTGAGTTTTTAATGCATGAATCAGATTTTACCAATGACTAGTCTTCATTCAGTGGCCGAGAACGGGCTTTAATTGCACCAGTCAAAGCAATTTAGTCCAGTTCTTGCTCAAACAGGACATTTTTCTTAAGAAGATATTGTTGATTTCCCTTCTATTTTAGAAAATGTAAATGAAATAATGAGAACATTAGTTTCCTGAGTTACGAAAGAGTAATAAAAGCATTTTTTCTCTCTCTTTCAGGCCAGTAGATCGTCATTGCAGTTTACTTGTACCTGCATAGGTACAACTGTGATCTCGAACAGCGCCCCACAGAGGTTCGTTCCTGGTCAGAGGTCAATTGTGTGGCTAGCAGATCAGACAGACTCCTGCAGTTGTTTAGCAATGTAATCCCAAGTCATTTGTCACAGCAGCAGTAGCTATGCATGCACAAGAGGAGATCAATGCAATTAGCAGCCATTTCAATGCAAAGGACTTCAATACTAATGTAAGTGAACACACATGACAGAGAGAGGTCAGAAAGAAAAAGAGGGAGAGAAAGAGATACGTCTGTTTGAGTAAAGCATATTATAATTTGGCTAATGTGTGTTCTTTAGGTATTTAACACCTATACAAATGATAACAATGGATCCTTACGGTAGAATACAGTATTTACATGCTGCAGTGCAGTATTTTAAATGACAGTGGACATGAATAGATTGTATAGACCGATGTTTTCCAGCCTTATGTAGCTAAACAGAAATGTGTTCTGAACAGGTACTCAACTGCAAGTGTGATTTTGCTATATAACCAAAAATTAATACTAAGTAACAGGAATATTCCCACTGTAGGGATTTGAATATTTTGAATCTGGTTTCTAAAAAAAGATAAATTCAATGACTCTTTCTGTTACACCAGTAGGTGGCACCATCTGTCTTTCTGTTATGAGCGAGTCAGTAGCTGGGTTTCCATCCAAAGTTGCAAATTTAACTTATGCGCAAAACTAGAATATCACGTAAAACATTTGCGAATAAGCACTGTGTCTATCCAACGAGTCAAAGAGAACAAATAGTCAGTAGCTATAGGCAAAAATTTGACGATATTTTATACACGTTGCTAAAAAAGTATTTTCCATTAACCGATGTTATGTGACTAAAACGTAATTTTACCTCTTGTGAAAAGTCATGGCAACGGATTTAGACTATATTCAATCAAAAGAGGTGTATGCATGTATCCTTTACAGAGCTGCTTCAGAAATGTGCACTGCACGACTACAACAAGCGTTGATTAGAGTGGCCTTGATCAGCTCTGGTGGCCGTGTTGGAGCTGTAATGTGCCGCAGACGTGTGCAGTATGAATACTGCCATTAATTAACCATTAATGGCAGAGAAAGCCACTCCTTATATTTGAGAGTGGCCATGTATGAAGTGTGTCCTGGAGATTATAGTACATTGAAAAATGATCATATGATTTTTACATACGCCATGTGACCTGTAAATGCGCTAAAAATGTTTCCATCGCAGTTATAGCTATAGCGAAATATTCCTTTTTTTTTTCAAATTGCCTGAAAAACCACCTTTTTTTGTTTTTGTTTTTTGCAATTATAAGGGAGTTTTTGCAAAATTGACCCATTTCCATTAGCCGTTTTTTCAATTTGCAATTTCAATTTGTGCAATTTGAAGGGTAATGGAAATGCAGCTTATGTTTCTATAACCCTGTCTTCATGCACATTTTGAAGTATTGCATCAGAAACGACTGAAAAAATCCCCTAATTCACAAAAACGTTTTTACGCTTGCTTGGTGGTTTTTGAATTCTGCGAAAAAGGGTTATACGAATAATGGGAGATTATTACGCATTTTTCAAATAAATTCCTCCACGTGCACCAAAAAAGTCATGTGACCACTCTCATTGCACAGCATCTGAAATGTTGTTATGGTCATTCTGAAATGCCTGAGCAAAATTTGTTGTCAATGTATTTTTTTTCTAGAATTTCCCAGCAGGCATCCACCTCCGAATGCAGTGACCCCATTTGTTGTGTTTCATCTTCTTGCTTTGAGTCATAAGTAATTTATTATATATGGAAATTATTATATTCAGTGGCTTCTCATACTTTTCTTGGTGATATTTAGTGCCAGTTTATCAGGAAGTGACGACTGTTCTCTTTGACTCATTGGATGGAAACAATGCGCAATGTGATATTCCAATTTTGCACACAAGTTAAATTCACAACTTTGGATGGAAACCCAGCTACTTGTGATAAACTGCCATTAAATATCACTAAAAAAGTAGGAGAAGCCATTAAATGTAATTATTTTCATATATAATAAATTACTTGTGCCTCAGAGCGAGCAGACGAAACAATAAAAATTTCTGATTAAATAAAGCACAAACATGACCTTTGTAAATTAAATATATTTATATATACAGCTTTATTCATTAATGTGTAATGTTACATCTTTTAAACAAATTATAAGCTCAGAATTTTTCAAACTTTTACTTTAGACCATTTACAAATATTGAATCTTAAAATGTTAAGGTTACCACTACCACAGCGACTGATTGATTTATTTATTCTTATATATATATATATATATATATATATATATATATATAGATAGATAGATAGATAACAGAGTTTATTTATAGTTTATAAAGAACTTCATTATTGTTTATTTAAATCTATCAAATAAGTTCTTGTTAAAAACTAATCAAAATAATTTCTATAAAAATCATTTGCTTTTTTCCACACAGGAGAGACTTGGTGTTGTTTCCAAACAAAAGGAAATAAGTCGATATCGGCATCAGTTATCGGCCAAAATAAGTTGAAAATATCAGCATATCGGCAAAAATCCAATATCGTACATCCCTAATAACAACATTCAAATGCTGTGCGACAAGATTAGTCCACTGGTTAGTCAGGTTGTGCCATCCCATTGCGCAAAATCACATCTTTTTTTGATGCGGATTTTTTTTGCAAACACATTTCCATCTCTCATAATTCGCATTAAATCTTTTTCACTCAAGTCATTTTTTGCAAATTAAAGGATTCTTTCTAAATTTGGTGTGTCACTTGTTTCTTATGTGATACTTCAAAATGCGCATGAAACAGGGTGATGGAAACACAGCTTTAGTGAATCATTACACAATTCAATAACAGCATCAAAGGTCGCTTTACACTTACTAAATACTAATTGTATTCTAATGTTTTCACATACTGGTTTTTGCCTACTATGTATAATAGGGAAGTCAGCATAGTCAGTCACAACTTGAATGATAATGCGTTTTACTATAGTCAGTCTTTAAAGCAAAAGAATTAGTCATAGAAAAAAAAAAAACACTGATTTGTCTATAAATGAAACCACATTTCAGCCATTCTAATAGATCTACAGTAACACCATTTATATTAATATTAAATTACCAATTAGACCAAAAGTAAGGGTAAAGTTTAATTTAAATGGTTCAAAACTTCAACAATGGACAATGAATGAGTTGGAGATGATCTGAGGATGACAGTCAACAGGTTTCGTGTACTTCATTGAACAAAATAGATGTGGAGGGAAGAAAAAAACTTTTAACCACACAAAATACATTCCATACATTCAACTACTACTTCTATTCAAACCACAAAATTAATAGTGTTACATAAAGAAAAAACAATCCAATTGCAAATTAATTCATAACATGCTATTTAGTTTTCTTAGGTCTTCTGCTCTAGTACTCAGGGGTTTCAATTTAGTAAAAAGCTAACAGGAAAAGCTATTCATGTTTCTTGTGTCCTAGGACAAATTTTAAGGTTGATTTACTGTTAGTAAATTACAATTAGCGGTCACATTTTATCCAATGCAACTTCCAAGACATCAATTGCAGGAACATGGAGTCCCTCCAGAGCGACCATTGGTTAAGTGCCTTGCTCAAGGGCAGTGGTGATAGAACCACGTTCACAATCACTCTCAGTTCCTGGGTTTAAACCTGCAACATGAATTTCAGTTTGACTGCTGAGCAGTAATACAAATTCTAATCGCAGGTTCGTCTAAAACAAAAGTTTTCTTGGCTTAGTTTCCAACACAAGGATTTAGGCAATATAAATGCTCTAGATAAATGTTCATTTTGACTGTTGTACATATCTGAATGCAATAAAACGTACACAGATGTGCTATCTCCGTAAATACCTAATCACCATATACAACATTCATAGAAATATATGGCCAAGAATTTTCTTTTCAACCTCTAAAAAATATGGCATTCTAAAGCTTTATAAGTAACATTATAAAACACACTAAATCCCTCAATCTAGTCTCGCGCTAATCACTAGTCTCTCTATTATGCAATAATTTAACACAGACAACTTGCTATTTTAAGATTAAAATAGATCCTTCATCAAAAACTTAAGTATTTTAACATGGCTTTAAGACCTGATGTGCCATTAACAGTTGTCTTTCTTTTTTGGGATGCAGTTATTCAGAATCCACTGAGGCATGTTTGACAGAAGAAAAAAAAAAAAAAGAGAGAAACACATTTAAACTTGTGTAGGCTACATCAAAAAAGTAAGCGCAGACACAAATAATATTTCTGACTTTGTTGGACCAATCAGATGACACTAACGCAAAATATGGCATGTGTCTTTACCTCCTCAGAGTGAAAGAGGCAAGCGGAAACCTATGTAACATAAATACTTCCAAGTTTAACACAATACAAAAGTGTTGAGGACATATTTTGATGATAGTGCCAAGTGCTGCCCAACCAGTGACAAAACACACTCAACTATATATTTATATATAGCTATAATCAGCAAAACTAAGTAATGAATTTCACTGCATGTCTCCTTGGCGTGCAGTTACACACTGGTGTGAACGAATGCAGGCTTTGGAATTGCATCTAACTCAAGTCCTGAGAAGTAGAATGTGGAAAACACAATCGCACACGCACGCACAAACTACACTCGTTGCGCACTAAGGCTATTTCGTTGAACAACTAGTCAATCGGGGAACTCGGAGGCAGCATTTCAAGTTTAGGGGACCAGCTGAAGTCCTTGGGTTTGAGAACGCAGCTCACTGTCATACTCCATCAGCTCTGACCTCGTGTTGTCAAGGCTTTAGCCCTCTGGATAAAGGAGGTGTAAACACGAGTCCCCCCTTTCAGTTTAATCTAGAGCTTTGTGTAGGGAGAAAATAAAAAGGAAACACGAAAAGTCGAACTAAACTAAAAACGTGAATGAATCCAATGCCGTACATAGTTGAGTCTCCCTCGAAATGCCGTATTTGTGCAACGAACCATTTTTGATGGACTGGTCTTGAGGAGGTGGGGACGATCAGTGAGATGCAGAAGGGTCCGTGGGTTCATTGGTAGGGGCTTGGCGAAGTCTCCTGTCTGGGTACTGCGCGTTGTCGAAGGCTAGACGGTGCACGGTCTGGACATGGGTCTTCAGGTTACCTTTCTGCGAGGCGCTGTAAGGACAGTATCGGCACTGGAAAGGTCGCTCACCTGAAACGGACACAGAAAAAACAAGATGAGGTCAGAGCCTGGACCCGAAGGTGAGAGCGGAGCCGAGGCTGTAACCAGAGAGGAGAGAGAGGTGACGTGGCGGTGATGTTGGAGGGCTGGCTTCGAGAGCGCTGCCTTCCCTTTTCGAGAGGAAAGAACAGAGGCAGGTTGGGAAGGTGGGGGGAGGGGCCGCGGCATGATTGATGGGCTGATGACATGCCATATGGAGACGGTTGACTGTTCCCCCCGAGGGGACGTCAGCCTTTTGTTTTCTGTTTCTGTCAGCTGTTCGTACAAACACACAAACTCACAGACACAGGAATCTCTGCCTGCCTGCCTTCCCCTGAGCAATAAGACGTCACACCGACGGTAGATGTCGAAAGTCTGGGCATATCAAGTTTTGTGAGGAGAGGCGAACTTGACAACCACACACAGACCTAGTTTCTCCTTCTGCCCATGTCTGTTTGGGGCTCAAGCCTGGAATAATTGTCAGAGTCCCAGTTTCAGCGTTTAATTAGACTGATGTACAACGCTGTCCTCGTGCAATCGCATAAAAATATCCCCCCACACCTGAGCAAAACAAATGAGTCTGCCATTCAATTTCTCCGTATTATTATTTTTGAAAAATGAATGAATTATCCACTAGGAAATAATTGTCATTCCGAGGGGCTGAAAGAGGGGTATTATCATAAATCATGCCTCATAAAAAAATGAAGACAGACACAATTAATCAGGACTATCTGAGGCTGGCTTGCGCCGGCTGCCTGATAAGGTCTGCGGCACAGTAAGAGCTCATCCAGGGGCACCGTGGTTCCCTAGAGGAGTAGAAAGTGAAACCCCGATCCAAAACAGAACCCACCAAATTACATTAAAGGTTATTGTCAGAACATCACCGAGAGTGCGGCACGAATTTAATTTGACCTTTACTCTCAGCCTGCTTTTGCCATTTGTAATATGCAACACATGCAAAGGGGGTAATTCATTAAGGGCGGGCCTCCCCGCTGCAGCAAAGCGCATCTCCGATTGTTAAGGCGGGACGCGACCCATTTGATCCCCTAGCGTTTCTACAGCTTTCTGCGCGGTAGCAACGACGGCAGGTAGAAACTGCGCTTCACAGAATGAAGAAAGATGAAGAAATGACTGACAGGACAGGAAAAAAAAACACAAGATACACACAAACAAATCAAACAACCGAACGAAAAGTGAAACATACTTGTTTGGGGGCTTCTGTAGAGGATGGACTCCAGTTCCCATGAGTCCATTGGACTCAAACATCACTGTGGGAGCAAGGTGGCCGGGTTAAACAGAGGAAATCAAATTTATAAGTTGCAAAAAATGGAACTTCTTCCCCTTTAGTGTTACCCAGCAGGGTACAAACATCATTCTAGTAAAAAGTTTAAAATCAACATAAAATCTAAATTCACCCCATTTACTTTCGAATCACATGACCCAATGACACATCATTCCAAAGCAAAATAAAGTCACCAAGCCCTTTTATTTTTCCCTCCAAACACATGAAATAGTGACCAACCAACTGGGCTAATAAAAGTAAAGTATCTCATTGAAAGGGACAGTCAACCCAAAAATGAAAATTCCCTCATTAATTACTCACCCTCATGCCATTCCAAAACCGTAAGACCATTCATTTTTGGAACACAAATGATAATTTTGGTGAACTCCCAAGAGACTTCTGACCCTACGTAGACAGCAACCCAACCGACACGTTCAAAGCCCAGAAAAGTAGAAAGTATATTGATAAAATGTGACCCTGGACCACAAAATCAGTCTTAAGCAGCACAGGTATACTTGTAGCAATAGCCAACAATACATTGTATGGGTCAAAATTATCGATTTTTCTTTTATGCAAAAAATCATTAGGATATTAAGTAAAGATCATGTTCCATGAAGATATTTTGTAAATTTCCTACCGTAAATATATCAAAACTTAATTTTTGATTAGTAATATGCATTGCTAAGAACTTCATTTGGACAACTTTAAAAGGCAATTTTCTCTGCATTTTATTTTTTTTTTTGCACACTCAAATAGTTGTATCTTGGCCAAATATTGTCCTAACAAACCATATATCAAAGGAAAGCTTATTTATCAGCTTTCAGATGATGTATAAATCTCAATTTCAAAAAATTGACCCTTATGACTGGTTTTGTGGTCCAGAATCACAAATAGTTCACGTGACATAAATGATTCAACCTTAATTTTATTAAGCGTCGAGAATACTTTTTGTACACAAAGAATAAAAACTTTATTCAACAATTTCTTCTCCTCCCTGTCAGTCTATGAACATGGTTGTTGCTTGCTGTCTTCGCAGGGCCAGAAAACTCTTGGATTTCATCAAAAATATCTTGATTTGTGTTCTGAAGATGAACAAAGGTCTTACGGGTTTGGAATGACAATGGGTGAATGTCCTTTTTCACTAGGACATGCATCATTTTACACATATAAAATTGGTTGCTATTGCATTTCATATTGACTTTAATCATGTTTCTGCTTTTCTGGTCACTTTCAAAGGAAGCATTGAGCATCCTCAACGCAGGAATCCATTTTAAAAGCACTAAGGTGCGAACCCAGAATCCACCCACTCATCGAGCATTAGCCGTAAAGGCCTTGAATTAGCATCACCAGTTAGCGTGGCCGCGGCAGACAGTGAACTGAAACTACCAATTTAAAGTGACACACAGAGTTAGTGTGCATGCTAATGGAGGCCGGGGGCCCCTGCCCCGCTTCATTTGGAAGCTCACACTGAAGAGAGCAATCACTGATGACGTTGATTGTAAGTCTATGTGCGCAGGGAGAGAGGGAGCTCCGTAAAATGTAGCATTTGGCCTCTGTCACTGGGGATCAGTCTGGCTAGCATGCGCAACCTTCACACACTCTTAATAAAAAAAAAAATAAAAAACTCAGTCCTAGTCATAATCTGAGCGGCTAAGTGCACCCTGTTTAAAAGAGTGGAGGAAATCCTATTCATTTAGACTACCGCGAATAGTACATGACCTCTTTATATTATTAAAAAGCTGCTACGGTGCATGCTAATGACACGCAGTGGCACTTCCCTCCCAGTAACCAGAAAGTAGATTTAGTAAATACTCACAGCAAAGGTCATTCCAAAATTCATAAATACAATTGCAATGCATCTAAATATTGCTAACGTAAAACTCCATACAACTTCGTTACAGATTTATGTCGCATGAAAGTTTGTTGTTGAACATGAATGATGGATATAATCATATCTGTGATGAAATGAAGACTCCTGAATGAATAGGTGTGTGTATGTGTGTGTGGTTTGATGAGAAGACAAGGGCAAACTGTCACATTTTCTCAGCGAGCATTTGACGCATATCATACTGGACTGGTGACTGCTCAGCTTATTAGCATGCACAATTACAGCTCCATAAGTGACATCTGATTAATAATGTATACAATTTTCACAGGTCAGAGTCACACGCAAATATGTTTGCGGCAGAAAAAAAAAGAAAGAGTCTCGTCCAAGGACAGAGAGAGATCGCTCGTTATACATACACACACACTCGCACATAAATGCATACATGTACATTTAAATATATATGAATATTTGATGCGTATATATAGCATTTAGCAGCTTTTTCGTATATTTTTAATTATTTTATTGCACAACACTGTAACGTATTGGCTTAAGTATCTTTTAAGATTACATAAATTGATATTAGACAATTATCCTGCAAATTATTGGATAAAGTATCTTATGATAATATTTTTATATTCCATCATTTTTATAATACGACATTAAAAACAGGATAAATTATTAATTTGAACATATATATCATATTTGTAATGATAAAGTGTGATAAAAAAACTATATTATGTGTCTGGAAATACTACCCATATTCAGTTAATTGCTGTCTAACTCTGATGTGTATGTTTGTCTCTAGGTGTGTGTTTCTCACCTGTGTGGGATCTCATGTGTGTGCGGTAATGGCTGGGCTGGTTGAAGCTCTTCCTGCATACTGGACACACATATTCCCCCTGCTGAGACCCTGACCTCGCCAACCCTACAGTTCACACACGCAAACAGAGAAGGAGAAATGAAAATTAATAGGAAAAACATGTAGGCGAACTTACACGAAACAGAAAGAGAGGTTAAGAGACGGAGGGAGGGAGAGAGGGAGGAAGCATCATTAGTATGTTTTATGTGTCATTATGGGAGGCTACCTTCAGGGCTTGGATGGGGAGCTGTCACGCCGCATCACGAGAGCATCTCCGACAGCCTGACATGAACACAGGCCCATGTGACCGCATAAATTACTGTGAATTAAAAGCCTTGCCCTGTGATGTGCCCCCATCTGCGCTACCATGTCACATGTCAGGTGTGCTGCTTTCCCCTTCCTCCCTCTCTCCTTGTCTCCTTCCCTCTCGCTCTCGCTGCTCTTTTCCTGCCCATCGCTCTAGCTATGTCAGCCCTCGTCCGCGCGGGGGGAATCGCTCGGACACGTGCGCGTCGGTGAAGGACTCGCTGAAGTAACAGGAACGGATGTGGAACCTGAAGCACCCGGCATCTCGTTCGCCCTTAGGGCGCTTTAAGAGCGCGAGCTCAAACGCTGTCCCTTTGGCTCCTGTCCGTCACCTGGCACTGGTGGTCCTACCTGCTCCGACCCCTCAGGCCCTGCTTTGTTGTAGCGCCGAGCCGTGACTGAGAGTGTTGGTGGCAGTAGTAAGCAAGGCTACGTTTAGTAAACATGAGTCGGTGAGTTATTACCATACCGGAGCGACGCAACAGGAAAAGCAGCGGACAGCACAAACAAAAGGAAAGTCTAATATTGGAAAGGTCACTTTATTGTATGTGACTCAAAGGGCTAAAGAGAGTGCTGATGATATCAGGCCAGACAGTTGACAGAAATTTCCACTGTCTTTCCGTGGAACTACACTCACTGATGCCGGCCAACTGGAGCACCGCCTGGCAAAATGTCCTTAAATGAAGTGGAATGGAAAAAAAAGCATTTGAAAATATTTTTCAAAGCAGCTGGTGGCTTAATTTGACTCCTCTTGCTCTTTCGTTCATTCGCTCGTCGAGTGTGCTGTTTTGCATATTTGTTGCATCGAGGCGCTCTAACCCCTCGGAGAGCGCCCGGCGTGCCGTTACGAGCCTGATGTTTAAGGCTCGCGATGCCTCTCAGCGATAGCTGTCTGAAATGTTTTTACACACTTTCGTAGGTTACACGATGATGAAGAGATTACTCAATAGTTCCATTAACCTTTGCATATGTGCATGCTGGCACAACGACGTGTGTATGTGTGGGGTGCTACGTGCCGTTTTAGCCCTCACTGTTCTTATTTGTCATTTCAGCTCAGGCGTAAATGTAGTTAATGTGCCTTTGCTGAATAATTTAAGTACTGTGAACTGACAACCATTTTCAGCATGTCAATCTTTACCTGTTTGAAGAATTACAATGGAACTGATAAATTCTGTCTGATTAAATTCGCCAGAGCAAATAAAAATAAAACACTACAAACTAAAATTAATTAGTTAGATTAGTGAATTTAGGCATTACAACACTATGAAAAATTGAGTCATTTTGAGATTCGCAAAAGATCCCAATAAACAGTGTTATTAAATTATTAGTGTTATTAAAAGGATAATTCACCCAAAAATGAATATTATGTCATTAATTACTCACCCTCATGTCATTCCAAACCCATAAGACCTTCGTTCTTCTTCGGAACACAAATTAAGATATTTTTGATGAAATCTGAGCTTTCTGACCCTGCATAGACAGCAACACAACTGACATGTTCAACATCCAGAAAGGTAGTAAGGACAATAAATCAATAAAACTATCCATGTGACATCAGTGGTTCAACCGTAACTATATAAAGCTACGAGAATACTTCTTGTGCGAGAATACTCTGTGAATGCGCATCAAAAACTGACAGGGAGGAGAAGAAATTGTTAAATAAAGTCGTTATTTTTGTTTCTTTGCACATACAAAAGTATTCTTGTAGCTTCGTAAAATTGAAGGTCACAGTATACCTTGTATACCCTTTAAGGCCTGGGTATACTTTACATTTCACGTCCACACAGTTTTCAAAGCATCAAGTTCGACACATGCACAGTCCAATTGTTTAGACTCTTGTGTCTATTTCTTGCACATGCACTGTTGTACAGCCACAGATGGCCGAATTATACTTTGGCCTTCAATTTTATGAAGCTACGAGAAAACTTTGTGTGCATAGAAAACAAAAATAACGACTTTCTTTAACAATTTCTTCTTCTCCCTGTCAGTTTTTGACGGATGTTGACGAGAGTATTCTCGCACAACAAGAACTTTTATAGCTTTATGAAGTTACGATTGAACCACTGATGTGGTTAAAAAAAAAAAAAGTATTCTCGTTGGTTCATAAAATTCAGATTGAACCACTGGTGGCAGATGGACAACCCTTTAAGGTCGAACCACATGGACTATTTTTCTGATGTCCTTACTTCCTTTCTGGGCCTTGAACGAGTCAGTTGCACTGATGTCTATGTAGTGTCAGAAAGCGCTAGGATTTCAACAAAAATATCTAAATAATTTGCGTTCCGGCATCAAATGAAGGTCTTATGGGTTTGGAACAACATGAGGCTTTCAAGCTTTCATTTTTGGGTGAACTAACATTTAATGTTTCATCTTTGCTTTGATGTGTCATTGCATTAGGTCATAATATCATACCAAACAACATTTTTTGCACTTTTCAAATCAAAATATTTCAGAAAAAAATGTTATTGATTGTGATATGATCTTACATTTTTGAAGGTTTCCTAATCCAAATACTTTTAGGGACACTGTACAATAAATTTAAACTTGTCGCGAAATGATACGCAGTAAAAATCATCATCATATAATACTGATTATAAATGTCAGTGCGGAATTCTATAAACCCGCTTACCTGCTTGCTCTGCCATGGCGTTGTTGAAGCCCCAGTGGTGGTAGAGGGCAGCTATATCATGGGGACTGCAGTTCTTCAAGAAACTCAGGATGTCCGTCACAGGTTCTTGACCATCGGTCGTCGACTGTCTCTTGGACTGTGAGTGAGAGGACGGACCACTCAAGCCAAGTCTGCTCCAGGGGTCATAGCCAGCCACGGACGGTGTATCCTGAGCTTGAGAATCAGACCTTCCGGGGTTCTGAGGAGCATGGGCTTTGGAGCTCCTCTGATCTGAGAGTTTGTGTTTGCTAGAGAGCATAAAATGAAGTCCCTCTTGAGGTAGCAGACTACTCTCCATCACTCTGCTTCCCGTCTTTGGATTTCCAGTCTTCTGAGGACTTGCCGTAGGCCGCGAGGAACTGTTTTGATGGACGTCTGCTTTGTGTTTACTGCCTGCCAACTCATCTGTCCTAGACTTGCTGCTCTTGTGTTTGGACGAGTGAGATGATGCCCCCGGTGCTGTGGCCGCATGCCAGCTCTTGCTTTGCAAGGAGCTGGACTCTACGCTACTTGTCGGAGGTTTTGATTTCTTTATCCCTCCAGGGCTGCAATCAGGTGGAATCGTTCGGGATGTTCTCATCAGCGGCAGAGAGGGGCAGTCCTTACCCTCCAGAAACGGAGGTGGCCCGGTGCGTCTCTTGAAATCGAGAAGCGATTTGGGCCCCTTGAGGCCATTTCTCGGGGCCCACTTAGGCACCAACGTAGTGCTGTCAACTTTGTGTGCAATTCGTTGGTGGATCCAGAGAACTTCTGGATAGAGCGTTGCATAGGAGCAATAAGGACACTGGTGTCGAACCAAACTTTTCAGTAACATAGACGAAACCCCTTCATTTTCGTTATCCACCTCCATGGAGAGATTAAGCAGATTAGCATCCGTTTTATCCGTGGTGCTGCTTTCTTCCGACCCCTTGTTCTTTTCCTCCTCAGTCTTTGATGCGGCATCGCTCAGTGCTGCCCTCTCCAGGTGAGTTGAGCTGGTGTAGGGCCAGTAGGGCTGCTGCAGCAGGGCATTTCTCAGCCTTGGGAAGCCCGTGTGGTTGGTTTGGTGAGGTTGGCTTTGGCTGAGTGAGCTGGTTAAGGCATCACTCCTCTGGCCCCAGTTCCTGATTGCCAAATGATGCGTTTGGGCATGGGCAGCGATGGCCGAGGGCTCTGAGGTGCTAAAGTCACAGTGCTCACAGGTGTATGGCTTTTTATCTGTTGTGAAAACAACAAATATGGATTTGTAACTACTCAACAATAGCACGTTCTGAAAGCCAGCAACACTGAACTTAAAAGACTGGAACTCAAAACAGTTTTGGAGTTTCACCACAAGATGGCGCCACATAACTACTTAATTTTACTTTAGTACCTGTACTAATACTTTAGTTCAGAGGTCTTCAACCCTGCTCCTGGGGACCCACACTCCTGGAAAGTGTATTTCCAACCTGCTTCAGCACACCTGCCTGCAATTTTCAAGCAGTCTTGAGGAGCTTGATTGGCCACTTCAGGTGTGTTTGATTAGTGTTAAACTTCAGGATAGTGGGTCCCCAGGAACAGGGTTGAAGACCTCTGCTGTAGTTTGTTCATAACAGAAAATTGATTTAAAGAGGTAAGATCAAGTGATATGCATACACAAACACAAAGTTTGGGGTCAAGATGATTTTTTTTTTTTTATAAAGAACTTGCTATACTTTATTCAACAAGCATGCATTAACTTGATCAAAAGATGCCGTTTAAAAAGATTAAAATATATTATTCAAATATTTCTATTGGGTGTTCTGTCCACCAAAGAATCCTGACAAATTTGAGGTTTAAAATGAAAAATTTAACAGCAAGATCAACTTTTCAGCATCGCTAATGAACTAGATGTGACATGTATTATGATTTAACCATAGGATATACAATATAATTGTCTAATATAATGCAATATTTAAAACACTCTATGGCATTGTATAACATATGTAAATGATCATCTGCATAGTTAACATAAGGTCAGAAACCTCAACAGTGGTAGCACAATCACACGCAGTTTGTTTAACAGTAGTACAATGGAGCAACAGACTACTGGGCCTGGGAACTTTGCCTGGGACTACCTCTTCTCATCTGTCAGCAAGATGTTTGTTTACATTTAGCATGTCTGCAATCTCTCAGTAGCTCTCCCTCTTTCTATTCTCTCTCTCTCTCAAGCCATCTGGATTGCATTTGGTGGCTTACACTAGCTGCTGTGCAGCCTTCATTCCAACCTCTCTGAGGTTATTTTTGAGCCAATTCAAAAATAATTCAGGGGGTCCTTTGAGATAAACTTTACACGAAAGTAATGGCCATGACTGCTTCCCTACATTCTTTCAGTAGAAAACCTACAAGAGGAACTAACATATTTTAAGAATTACTTGGTCTTATGAATTTTGTAGAGAAGATAAGTAGTGTGGAAGAGCATTTTACAGTCTTCACACCTACATGAAAATAGCAGCAGTGAGTGGACATCTGTTTCAACTCTTACACAACGAAACCTCTGTTCTGGAACATTCCATCTGTGTCAATCCCTAAGAGGGCATCTTTTGTTTAAGGCAATTTTATATTACTTTTCCATAACAAAGGGCAGTTTTATAAGATCTTCAAGTTAACTATAAGTCTTCCGTTATAGACGATTGATATAACACCCCAAGATTACATTAAATATGACCGGAATTATCAATTATCAGAACAGATTAAGTGCTCTACATCAGCGTGGTTGTGAAACCTGCCACCCGCAGTATTTTCCAGTGGTTGTAGAAATGTGTTTTTTAACTGGAGGTCTGCACTTAGATGGGGAAAGTGGAAAAAAAGACACATAAATCTTTAGAGCTTGTCTTCCTGAGACAGGAAGTCCAGAAATAGCATCATGCAAAGAGGGCTGGACAGCTCCAGCTACAAGCAAAAGATTTAACAATTCAGAGCCTGGTTTTACACCTTGATAATTAAAAACATGCTTCAAAGAGCTTATACAGGCTGAGATATGACTTTTTATGGTATCAAAGCACAGAAAACAGATGTAAACCGGTATGAACAAATGATAATGAGACTAGTTAGACTAGTAGTCTTTAGTAACTGGAACTAAATTAAATGTCTTGAGGTCCTTTTCAACAAGTGTAATTTTGTTTTTAGCTTTGAGGCAGGATTGTAAAACCAACTGCTACTACAAATGGAAATCAGAAAGGTTTTATACTTAATGAGAATGTTGTGCAAAAAGCTTAAAATATGTTAATTTTTTAAATGGAAGCAAAGATCATGCTTCCATTAATTAAACAACCAAGTTTAAAAATGCCAAAATAAGAGCCCTAATTGAAATCAAATATGTATTGTGGGTTTAAGCTATGCACAATGCAGATGTTCTGCAGCATTTGTCCACAAGGTGTCGCTGTCCTCCATAAATTCAGCTTCAGAAACAGTATATCATACTGTATCTGTTAAGCCAACCATTCTTATATTCTATTCCTGGAGATCTGTGTGTTTGTTTAGAACTCCACTGGAAGGTAGATTTACAAGAATAGCATTAATAACAGCAAAAATAAGATTAAGGCTCATAAATGTAATTTCTAAAGTGACTACAGCAGACAGACTTGTTATGGTAATCCCTCTGTTAATCATCCCAGTGTTATTCCTGATCAGGTAGCAGTTACCTTGTGAAATTTACACATTCTTTGGAGTACTGTCGCATAGCTAATTCAGCATGAGTAAAATGAATTCTAACTGCAATCAAACACCTGAATCAACTAATCGAGTTCACATGTAAATGGTACTGTAGGCAGGTGTTGAATAGGGATAGAAATGAATATCTCTGTGGTAAAGTGGATTTATAGTAACAATACTGATGACCCTTGGTGTATATTTCACACAAACAGATTCAAATGAAATCACATTCCTTTCAGTGAATTTAAACATTAGCTGTTCCACAAGAAAACAAGAACTAACCCAGAGGTTAAGTATCTGCACAGCATTGCATGAATAATACTCTCTGTTATTTACAAACTGTGAGAGCGATAGGCCAAACGGAGGTTATGATATGCAGTGGTGGTTGAAGTTTATAACAAATTAAGAACACATTCCTGAGATTACACTTAAACTTTGAGCTGGCTTCAAATTTCCCTTACCTGTGTCCCCAACGAACCCTGTCCGTTTTTGATCCCTGAAGAGTCCTGCTGATTCGCCTGCTTTAGATGGGCTGGACGCTGCCTTACGGAACAGTCCATTTCCACCAATGGTTTCACCCAAGCCACCATGTCTGATGAGCATGTGGATCACCATCTGTTGCTGTGTGCGGAAGCCCTTTCCGCACTCCAAGCACTCTGAGGTTTTCTGGGAATTCTTACGGCTAGGGCGAGAAGTAGGGCGGTACTCAGTGTCACTCAGATTCTCTGGGCTTCGCTCACCTGTGGAGACCTGGCCGTTCCTTTCTCCATTGCTCTGGTGATCTGTATTGGAGCCTTGGGTCCCAGCCCCTCTCCTTTTCTTGGTTGGGATACTCGGCGTTGAATCAAGTGATTTCTTCCGCTTGTCCTGTCTGAGCAAGACATACTCGCCCTTTTCCCTGTCGTACGCTACATCTGCATCGGCTAACCTCTCTTCCCAACCCAGGCTCTTCTCGGATACTTCCACCACTTTGCCTCTGGTGGCAAGTTGCCAAGCCTGGTAGCTACTTACTGGATCAAGCTCCGGGATTCTTTTCCCTAGAGTTCCCTCAGCGGGGTTCTCTCCATTTCCTGCTGGTTTCAAGTTTAGACATTCCATGAAGCTTGTCTTGGTGACAGATGCAAAGTCCTTATCACTGTGGAAAGTACTATTAGGAGGCTGCTCAACACTTCTATGGACCTGTTCGTGCAATAGCAAGCTCTTGCGGTTGTGGAAGAAGTTCCCACACTTGGCACAGAGTTCATACAGACACACTTCGTTCACCAAGTTAGCCTCGTCCTGCGCCACCTCATTGACAGTAGTCGGAAGGTAAGTTTCGCTCTTTGGTTTTACCTTGGTGTTGTGGGTCTTCATGTGGCTACGTAGGAACCAGGGCTCACGGAAGCGGCGTCCGCAGATCCGGCACCCATGGTCCAGACTGTTCTGATGCTTTTTCATGTGAGCTTTCAGAAACCAGGCCTGGGTGAACACCTGGTCACATTGTTCACATGGGAACTCACCTTTACCTTCCTCGCTGATAGAAACTTCTTTGGTGATAGATTCCTCATCAATAGGATGTACCTTCTCAACGTGAGCCTGCAGTTGGTCCTCCTGCAAGGTCTCGTAAGGGCACAGTTCACATCGGAAGAACTTGTGGAGCTCCTGCATATGCTGTTCAAGCTCTGCCTGACTGGACAGTCTCTTCCTGCACAGAGAGCACTGTACTGACTGCTTGCCATTCTCACCAGAGGTTCTGTCCTTCTTCCCTCCTTTCTTCCTTGTTTTGGTTGCATCCTCACCACTCACAACCTTGTTGCAGGCCGAGGTACTCTCGGTCGGACTGGAGCAACCACCTTGATCCTCTGGCACCCCTCCTTCCTTTTCCCCTTCCTCGTCCGCGTCTTCCTCCTCACCGCCGGTGCTCTGGCTGAGGCCGTCCAGTTTGTGGCTGCGAATGTGAGCCTTCAAGCTACCCTTCTGGGCAGAGCGGTGCTCACAGTGAGGACACTTGTATGGTTTCTCCCCAGTGTGCTTTCTCATGTGCTGGGACAAGGAGCTGAGGAAAGGAAAACTTCTTCCACAGAGTTCACAAGTGTGACCCCTGCTCTTCTTGATATCAGGGTTGTCCTGGCCACCCTTGGAGAAGGACTCTTCCTCTACAACATCCGGTCGTTCCAGCTCCATCTCAAGGCTTGAATATTCCACTATGCTGCTATCTGTTGTCCAAATTATTAGATCCTATTAAGTCTGTCTCGCCTGTAGTCATTCGGTCTGGGTAAAAGTTCTCTTTGTCAAATGTGTCATTGTTGGTAATTCTGTCTTGACAGTGTTGCTTTTGTCTGGAATATGCCTGGAGTTTTTTCTCCCATGAATCATTTTACAAGCTGAGGGTTTGCTTCATTCTGGTCACCTGAGAGGAAACAGAGACAGAACAGAAGCAAAATTGAGAAAAAGACTTGCAAATGAGTTGCCATTAGTCCATGGCAATAAATAAGCAGTTATTAGTTAATGGAAGACATTATGCGTCTTTGCTTTCTAAATGACTGTCTTAATGATTCTTATTACAAATCAAGTGCTATACGCAAAAGCTGTAGAGATACAAAACTGTTACATGGAAAGAACTTAGGCCCAGTGTTTGAGACAACCCCCAGCTAACAGAGTCCTTTTATATAATGCCATCTGACAGTCTTTTGTTCGGTCAAAACTATTCGTTTAAGGCAGGATCCATACTGCATAGCTGAATACAGAGGACATAGTACATTGGGTTTTATGCTCTGCACCATTTACAAGTGAGTGGGAGAGGGACAAAGAGATAGAGCGAGAGACTGCTGATGTCCTCATTTAAGAGTAAGAGGAAATGGCACATCTTTAAGTACACACTAACTTATCCGACATGCTTTCTGATTATTCTAACAAGTCCATGAATGCAGATACAGTAAATACACTGCTCAATATTAAAACAAGAAGGATATTAATTGTTGTAAATTCACAAAAACATACACACCCCAGTCCAGAATCAGGATTTCCTGCCATTCTGTTTTGTTTTCTATCAAATCTAAACATAGCAAACCTTTTTTGCATTCTTCAAAAATGGTTATGCTGACTGAATGTTTATTGTAATGTGCAGCCTGTGTGTAAGCATATCTGTTAATCTAGTTTGTGCAATTGGTTAATGGGGTTCAAATAAACACATAATGCACTACATTACAGACTGAGTCTGAGTACTGTAACAAGAGCAAATATCAGCGCAATATTAGGGTTTTAAGTCAAAAGTTAAGTCCTTTTTTACTTTAAGGTATGTGTGACAAATTGCCCCCCATCCACCTTATATTTTGTGTGTTTTTGTGAATCTTTGCCTGAAGGACAACAGTAAGTCTCAGTTAGTCCCCTCTCATAGTCAGTATGAGCAGTGGCTGTCTGCTCACAAGCCTAAATTCATTGTGTGTACGTGTGTGTGCGTGTGTCTGCTGAGGCGTAAAGAGACTATTCAGTGTTGGGCAAGAGAGGGGCCAGTTGGGATGAACCCTGAGGGCTGGTCCTCTCTCTCTCTCCCAACAATCAATAATCCATTATATACCAACTACATTTCACCACTGGCCCCGCATCCCCCTAACACAAACACACACATTCTAACGCACAAAAAGCACTCGCCTCTCCACAGTTCATCTTTTACGGTAAGTTAACTTGCTGTGCTATAAAATGCCAGGTAGGAAATTTAAAGAGTAGAGACGAAATTGGAAGTTTTCCTAGAGGTCCCATCATCCATTTATCTCGACTTATATCCAATGTTTGCCTACATACCTAGTTTATTTCCTTTGATTATTTGATTTTGTATGTTAAGCAGCGTGGAAACAGTGTAGCCTCTATGACAATGGAATGGATGAGGTGCTTAACCGCATAATAACGGAACTGAACATGCTGAGCTGGTAATGAATAGTGTTTTGCTGTTTGGCAAACCAATGAGCTGAGCATTAAATCGCCGTAACTATGATACCAAGAGGTTTGGGAGATGTGTAAGGACACACACTACACAAACACACACACATACATATATACACGTCAGCAGTGGGGTTATTATTGAAACATGGCTGTTCTCGGAGGGCTTACCTCAGCTCTGCTGACCTACTTATCCCCAGACAGTTCATCTCATCTTGTAGCTCCATCAATGCAGGATCAGTGCATTTTTCAAATTGAACGGTGTGTGTGTCAGTACGCATGTGTGCACTTAAATCCTAAACCAAATTGTGCATTTTGTCCAAATGTGCAGAGACAGTAACCAAACCACTAACAGGCATCAATGCTGACAAGAGAAGATAGAAGACCTCGATTGTCTTTTGTTCTTATTGGGATGTGACGGACAGCAGATTAATCACTTGTTTTCCTTAAGACTGCAACCAGTATGATTTTTAATGCATTCTGTGTCCTAAAACTTTGGTTTGAATCAGTTTTTGATTTCCACTCAATGCACAAATGGTATCACAAATACCGCTGATGCAACTCACTTGTTATCCATCATTATTGCGAAACTCCTTTAGGAACATATTGTCTCTACGGTCTTTCTATCTTACTAACAATTTGGTGAATCTCAAACCCCCCGAACTACAATTGCATTGTGCCTCTCGCACTAGAACTGTCACAATAGCTCATGTCTATACCTTCTCTGAACTGCGGGGAGTCCAACACGGCCATTGTTGGATGCAGGGGTCCATCCTACGCTAGAGGCCTGTCTGAAGCATGTCTGGTTGGGGAAGACAAAGGGAAGTCTCTCCCGGTCCCATTTCGGAGTAGATCCAGCCTGGTACCCTCAATTTCTGATTATGGCTGAAATAAAAGGGGGGGCCCTGGCGCAAGTTTACGGCTGCAAGAGCGATAGCAGGTGCTGAGGCTAACGTTGTCATGTTAAATTATGAAAAATATCCTGGCGTGTTCCAGAGATGTGATTCCCCCAGGTTTGAAACTGAGGAACGAGAGGAGCCAAGAGGAAACAGGCTTGGTTGGACATGCTACACGAAATGTCAAGTCTAGCAAAGTTAAAGTCTGTGTAATAAGGAATGCGAGTACAGATGTGGTCATACGATAAAAACTGAACAGAGAGCGGGCACAAGCGTTTCTATTCAGCTGAAATGTAAAGCTTAGTGATACAGCTTGCACAGGGTGAAGGGCTCCTTTGTTCTGCACGGTTTCTGAAATGAAGACACAATGAACACTACTTAACTGTAGCCTGTCCACATTACATAGGCATAAAACAAGATTTACAACTCGAGTTTTTTTTTTTTAAATACACTCCCCCTATAGAGACTTCATCCCTGTCCACTAGTTATGGTTGCTGACAGTGGTTATGATTGGGCGTTTATGATTCTTGTGGTTTCCACAGTTGGGATACAGCCAGCTGAGGAACCTTCTTCTGACACGTCTGCGGCTGTTACCCCTGCCTCAACTCTTAGCTGTCATTCCTAATACACATTTGCCATTATATACACTGTACAAAGTAAGCACCTTATAAGTAGTGATTCAGTACTCTTAAAGGAACAGTTCACTCAAAAATTGTCTAAAGGGATAGTTCACCCAAAAATAAAAATTGTGTTACTAATTACTCACCCTCACATCGTTCGAAAAAATGTAAGACCTTAGACCTTATTTCATATTCGGAACACAATATATTTTTAATGAAATCCGAGAGCTTTCTGACCCTGCATAGACAGCATCACAACTAACACATTCAAGGCCCAGAAAGGTAGTAAGGACATTGTTAAAATACTTGATGTGACATCAGTGGTTCAACCGTAACTTTATGAAGCTTTGAGAATACTTTTTGTTCACAAAGAAAACAAAAATAACAACTTTATTCAACAATTTCTTCTCTTCTGTGTCACTCTTTGCCTTACTACCTTTCTGAGCCTTAAACGTAGTTGCGTTGCCGTCTATGCAGGGTCAGAAAGCTCTTGGATTTCATCAAAAATATCTTCATTTGTGTTCCGAAGATGAACAAAGAGCTTATAAGTTTGGAACGTCATGTGGGTGAGTAATCAATAACAGAACTTTCATTTTTAGGCAAACTAACCTAACTCACACCAAACACGAAGCAAAATAGGCACGTCGCATCACTTGTTTAAGATAACTCGCGGGATGTTTTTTTGTGTCACTTGTGCAAATAACAACATTGTGCAATCAACCATGGTGGAGGTAACTACGATTGCTGCTTTGTACCTGTTGTGAAAGTCCCAAATAGGCCAGAAAGGCATACGGCAACGTGCCTGAGTTCACAGCACCATCCAGAAGCGGATGAGTATTAATCCTGCATTAAAGGAGAAGTTCACTTCCAGAACAAAGATGTACAGATAATTTACTCACCCCCTTGTCATCCAAGATGTTTGTGTCTTTCTTTCTTCAGTCGTAAAGAAGTTATGTTTCTTGAGGAAAACATTCCAGTTTTTCTCCATATAATAGACTTCTATGGTGCCCGCGAGTTTGAACTTACAAGAAGGGTCTTATCTAGCAAATGATTGGTTATTTTCTAAAAAAAAATTTTGCGATGCGCAAAGTATGTGTAATCCAGTTCAATATAGTTAGGGTATGTTGAAAAAATCCCATCTCATTTCTCAAAATTCAAAATTGTCCTACATTGCTGCAGAAGTACCGATCCAGTATTTACAAAGTGAACATGCAAAGAAGAGCAAATTATCAAAAAGGTAAAACAGCGATGTAGGTTGATTTTGAAGTTGGAGGAGAAAATTAGTTTTCCGACCTACCCTAACTGTTTTGACCCAGATTACGCAGAGTTCGCATGCGTGTCACAGAGAATAGACGAGCGCTTGAGGTTAAAAAGTATAGAAATGTGTGTTTTTTTTTTTTGGAAAATAACCAATCGCTTCACTAGATAAGACCCTTCTTCCTCAGCTGGGATTATTTAGAGCCCTTTGAAGCTGCATTTAAATTGTATTTTGGAAGTTTAAACTCACGGGCACCATAGAAGACCACTATATGACGACAAATTCTAGAATGTTTTCCCCAAGTAACAATTTCTTTACAACTGAAGAAAGACAGACATGAACATCTTGGATGACAAGGGGGGTGAGTAAATTATCTGTAAATTTTTGTTCTGGAAGTGAACTACTTGTATTACAGTAAACTTGTATTACATTTTCCTACTGTATATACACTGACATTTTTTTATTGATAGCTGCATCTCTGTAGTCATGCTAATAAAATATAACTACCACTACAACTGATTTTAATTGTTGTTAATTGTTCTATGCTCCAGATACCTATATATCACAAGTTTCAGGCTACAATAATGCTCTCTTTATTAAGGTGAATATCGCACATTGCGCATGTCGCATCATTCGCATTGCCCAGCACAAATTCGCCTCTGTTTGCGTCTTTGCGTTGACTTTGTATTTAATCTACTCACGCAAATAATTAAATTCGCATTTGGTGTAAACACACCATAAGTGACCCCTCACTTCTGAATTCAAATCCTTTTGCTGTTATTTTAACTGGAGAATAAAAGTAAATTTAAAGACTCATTACAGAATGACAGTTTATGGTGACCAGAGGATGGTCAAACTCCAAATTTTAAGTAATATTTCACTGATTTTCAAAGCTCACACCCTAGACTTGAAATATAACACACTATTTATATACATCACTTTTATAGTGTTTTTAAGGTGTTTGTATGTAGTTTTGTCATGATGTTGTAGTGAAAAAAATTTTTCTATCAATGCCGAGAGCTTTGTAAGCAGTGAGCTGACAAATAATACCATTGTGTTACGGGTGTCCCGAGTTCGAATCCCATCCCAAGGACCTTTCCTGATCCCGCCCCCTCTCTCTGTCCCCACTTCGCTTCCTGTCTGCTCTACACTGTCCTATCATAATAAAGGGAAAAAACTCTTTCTTTTCCATTACAAACCTTGCAGGGGTGGAAAAAAAAAAAGTGATAAAATAGTAATAAAAAGTGTACACAACTTTGGAGTTGATAAGATCGTTTAATATTTTATGCTGACCAAGGCATTTATTTGATCACTAATACAGTAAAAGTGATACCACTGTGAAATATTACAATTTTAAAACCTGTTTCATCTATTTTAATAGATTTTAAAATGCAGTTTGTTCCTGTGATGGCAGAGCTGAATTACTGTAGTCTCCAGTGTCACATGATCACATGGACATTTATTATGCTGACTTGCTCAAGAAACTTTTCTTATCAATATGATTGTTGAAAACATTTGTGGTGCTTAATATTTTGGTAGAGACTGTGATACTTTTTGGGGGGATTATTTGACAAATTAAACTATTAATATCCAAATTAAACTATTAATATAATATCAACTTTTGTTTTCAAAATTTAACTTCAAATAAAACCTAATTTATACACAGTGGAACAAATATGATTACCAAAAAATGTTATTTATCCTTATTAGTACTGTAGTTTTTCTGTGACATACTATTGCTGATGTAATTAAATCATAATTAAATGATCAATGATTGATTAGCAGCCATATGCTTGAGGAAATTCTTCACAAAAATGAAATCACATCCTTACAAGTGCATTTAAAGACAGGATCCGCTGTTTACATGCTACCGACACGCAAGCAACAAGACGTGCCTGTAAAAACATGCATAGGCATAGAAACACACAAAGACAGCCAGCTTTCAGTGGAAAGAAACAGCAGCACATACACAGGCCCGTATCTGAGAGACACAGCCCTGAGCGAGAGCTCCATTCTTTCCCCTCCTCTCTTTTCTCTGGCTGATGAATGGCTATGGCGAATCAACTGTCTGCTCGCTTATTCAACCTGACGGCTAGTCCAGCTCAGCACAAACGCCCCATGCTCTGGACACTACTCCTCTGCTCTGAGCCAGTATGTGTGTGTGTGGGGGAGAGAAAGAAAAAAAAGTGTGTATATCCTCATGTGAAAGACAGAGCTAAACACGTCCATGACACATATGCTTGTTCTAACACACCCTGGCCTGAACCGTAAACCGTGAGCCAAAATCCTATGTGGGTATGTGTGTGTGTGCTAGTATGTGCACTGTGCACATATGTTAATTGTTGCATCGGTGCCAAATAAACATGTTGCATGTCAGTGTGTGTGTTTGATAAATCCTAAAATACCACGAGAGGCCGAGCACGAGGGGCTGTAGGTTTTGAAACAGACTACAATGGCACTGCTGATGTTGATCTTACGCCACAAACCAACAGTGCAGCACAATGTGTGCGTTATTGACTTGACGTGTGACGCTCATCTGCTAATAAGATTACACCGCCGCAGTGACTTCTTCACAAAGCAGTAATTTTTCCAAGCTCAGTGAGAATTCATAGCTCATAATTGTATAATGGAATGATAATGGCCTCAGATTGGTTGGACATCAGTATTATCAGAGCAGCGTTTCTCCAGCAGAGATTACAGACATGCGATGGCTCCACAACCTCCCAGCGCCGTCACTACAGAACGCCACTCCCTAAAGCCAGAACAAGATTACACAAGCAATAAAGCCAAGGATTATTTTCCTGCTAGTGTGCACGATGTCAGACCAAAGAATCTGGAAATCCTGAATGATGATACGGAAAGCGTTTAGGTTTGATACAACAAACTTTCTAATAAGTGGCATCTTTAAAATTGTGATTAAATTGTGTAGTGGTGCAGACTTTTGTTCAACAGAAATTCTTAAAAATGAAAGCTGTTCTTAAAGGGATAGTTCACCAAAAATGAAAATTCGGTCATTAATTACCCTCATCATTCCAAACGCGCAAGACCTTCATCTTCATAACACAAATTAAGATATTATTGATGAAATCTGAGAGCTTTCTGACCCTGCATAAATAGCGGAACATCTATGTTTTATTTTTCTGTATTCTGTAACAGTTTTCTTGTAGCTTTATAAGATTACAGTTGATCCACTGATGTCACATGGACTATTTTAAAGATGTCCTCACTACCTTTCTGGGCCTTGAACATGTCAGTTGTTTTGCTGTCTATGCAGGGTCAGAAAGCTCTCGGATTTCATCAGAAATATCTTAATTTGTGATCTGAACAAAGGTTTTATGGGTTTGGAACGACATGAGGGTGAGTAATTGATGACAGAATTTTCATTTTTGGGTGAACTAACCTGTTTGTTGTATTTTTTCAGTAAAAAAAATATCGGAAAACATCTGTATAACTCTCTCTCTCATATTACGGATGCTTCAGAAGGAAACACACTGCATTAAGAGCCGGGGGGTGAAAACTTTTTGAATTTGAAGATAAGGGTAAATGTAACTTACTTTGTCTTCTTGGAAACATGCAAGAGTCTCTGTAGCTTATGAAAGGCAGTACTTAAAAAAAAATATATTTATATATATATATTTAGGTATAATAAGAAAAATTTGCGCATCTTCATTCTGTTCAAAAGTTTTCACCCCTGGCTCTTAATGCATAATTTTCGTTTTGGAGGAACAGTGAGTGTTTGAACCTTCTGTAATAGTTGTATATGAGCCCCTCAGTTGTCCTCAGTGTGAAAAGATGGATCTCAAAATCATACAGTCATTGTTGGAAGGGGTTCAAATACATAAAAATGCTGAAAAACCAAAGAATTTGTGGGAATGGAAGGATTTTTCTGAAGTACAGCAGGCAGTTGAACTGTTCAGGACAAACAAGAGACTCATGAACAGCTATCACTAAAAAAAAAAAAAAAAAAAAAACAACACAACACAAAAAGACACACACACACACACACACACACACACAGCTGTGGATCATTATGCTGAATCAAGTGTATGTAAACTTTTGAACGGTAATTTTTATAAATTCAACTATTGTTTTCTCTTGTGGACTACATGTAAACATCTTTTATGTGAAATATCTTATTCAGGTCAGTACTAAATATAAAATAACATGCATTTTGTATGATCCCTCTTATTTTGGTTTGCAGATTCTGCAAGGTGTATGTAAACTTTTGACGTCAACTGTACATTCAACAAGAGTTACAACGACAGACAAAAATCTGTGGATGAATTAAAATATCTTGTCAGAAAATCTTAAAGGAATGCCAAAAGATTCAATTAAGAATTAAATCAAGTCAAATAATGATGAAATAAGATCCTATTTGGTCATCTGAAATTCGAAGGTTTCTTTTTTTCTGAATGTAGTTTATTCAGATTACCTCACATTTCAGTTACTTTTTCTTAATAAATAAATAAATAAATACTTAATTTCATTAGAATCCCATCCTCATTCCTTTACCTTAAAAATATATATGATAAATTAAAAAAATGTGTTATTATTTACTCGTCCTCATGTCATTCCAAACCTATATGACTTACTTTCTTATAGCGGGGCACCGATGTAAATGTTTAGTGGACATAGTAGTGTTTATGGAATGTATTATAAAGTGTCACTTATAAAAATCACACTATATCATTACAGTGTACGTAATTTCACACACATCTGTCAAAGTGGTAAATTGCCATATAAATGCTTTTAGCACAAAAGGAAATGTTTGTACAGGTGCCCACAGGTGGGTTTATATGTGTGTTTTTTGGGTACATGCCAAAGTATGCAAGTGTGTGTGTGTGACAGCAGTGATAAAGAGATGAGAGAGGGACACCAGCGGTAATGCTTATGTAATATCAGGCCGAGCCTCTGCAGCACTCCTGATGGCAGCATGACATAACACCTATGCAGCCACACAGCTTGTCCAAGAAACACACACACACACACACACACACACACACACACACACACACACTCAAACAGACAAAGAAGTTTCCTCGAGTCGTGTTTCTAATTGATTTGCATGGAATCTATTGATTTGCAAACAACAATAAAACAGATTCACTTAAAAGAATAAGTGCGATCTAAATATGAAAATTCTGTTAATATTTATTCACATTCATGTTTTTTATTATTTTAAATAACATGAATGTGAGTAAATGTTGATGAAATTTTCATATCGCATATTTTTGTTCTCTTTGCGCACACACAAAAAAAATTCCACTCCGTTTAATAACATTACGGTTGAACCTCTGATGTCACAAAGACTATTTTAACAATGCCCTTACTACCTTTCTGGGCCTTGAACGTAGGAATTACGTTACTGTCTATGCAGGGTCAGAAAACTCTCGGATGTCATCAAAAATACCTTAATTTGTGTTCCGAAGATGAACAAACGTCTTACGGGTTTTTGAAACGACATGAGGGTGAGTAATTAATGACAGAATTTCTATTATCCCTTTTAAAATTTGAATCAGTGACATCAAAAAACGTTGCGCACTGACGCATTGCGGCTAACTCGCCTTCATCAGCGTGTCTTTAAAGCCATGTGAATAAAGGCTTTTTATATATTTTTCACATTATTCGAGTGCCTTTGACTTTTACGTTTTTTAATGTCACAAAAGAATTTTTTTTACACCCCAGCAGCAGTTTTTCGCTTGTTTGTATGTATGCTTTGAATTAATATTTTGAAGTGATCCATTTTAAATTTAAGTTTTGTTAAAGATTTAGTCATTTTTGGGTGTGTTTTTGTGTTTTTTATTCATGTTTATGTCAGTTTTAGTTTTATTTATTGTAGTATATCAAGTTAAACTAAAAAATGAGAAATGCTGATATAAAATACGTTTTTAAGTATTTCAGTTAACATTAATTTGATTTCAAGTAACAAAACATGTTTTTATAGGTTTAGCTTTAACTATAAAAAAAACACGCAATTCGTTTTTTTGTTTTTTTTGGGGGGGGTGACTGTACACTTTATGTAGTGACAGTAAATGGCTTGCAGATACACTTGTGTGGTTGGCGTGGTCTACAGCTGAACTATAATCTGAAGGCATTAACTTGCTCTCTAAAAAAAGCTCTCTGAACAGGGATTAGATTATCATGGTAAGGCCAGCTCAGACTCTCTCACTCCCCTTCTTTTTTGCAAGCGCTTTCTCAACAAATAAAGGTTATGTGGCTCAAAAACCTAAAAGGTTGCAAATTTCAACTCAAAACTCTGTAAACCACATCACTGTTTTATCTTGACGCCTAGCATATGTTATGGCACAGGGCAACCTAAACCTCCTCACTGGGTTTACAGCCGGAGGGTGAGTGATTGTTGACTGTAGAGGCTACGGTAGCCCCGCGGGGCAACTCGGGGTTAAGTGCCTGGCTTTGGGTTGCCAGATCTGCATCAGATGAGCTGCTCTTAGATTTGACCCATATTTGGCAGTGTCCTAATAAAAATGCGGTGAACAGCAAAAATCGTTTTTTTCTAAAGGGACAGTTTGTATAAAAATTTAAATTCTGTCATCACTTCCTCACGTAACTGTCAAAAAAACTGTTGAAAGCATTCAAAAACAAGCTGTAAGTGCAACATTCAATCAATTCTTGCGTTATATACACTTTCAAACAGCACAGCTCATCCCTCCAGTGCCTGTATGCTTTATTGACCTTGATGGCAGCCCAAGTGGGACACTCTTCCTCAGAACCGTCTGGCCTCCGTAAGTATATCTGCGTCCTTGGCGAGAGACGTGATCACGGTCGCTCGGTTAGAGCTCGCAGGGCAGCCAGATGTCTTTCTCATGGCCTTCAAAGTATTGTCTCTCCAGCTGTTTATTTATTAATGTCGAGTTCACACTGCGATAACTCTCACCCTGCAAATACTGTTTATTATACCAGAACCATGAGAAGTGGCAAGTGTTTATGGCAAGTATTTAAAGACTAATATAAATACGGTTTTATATTTTCTGAAGAAAATGTGAGTGGTGCCTCCCTGTGCAGGGGGAAAAGCCACCATGACGCAGGTTCCCCTTTCTATAAAGTTAAAATCGTATGTTCGAGTGTAATGGAACAGGATTTGAGGTTTTATTCAGACTGTAGTTGAAATAAAGTTTGCTGGTTAGAGGTTTGTTAAAATTTCTGTGTATGAGCAATAGTAATAGTGATATTTACATTATCAAAGAAAATACCTGGAGCAGATCTTGAGAATACACTTATTTTTAAGGATTGGATTTCTACTCTGAAATGCATTAAATCTGATGCATGATATCCACTACAATAAACAGATATTTAAAAGCCATTTTGACAATTCTGGGTGTGATCTTATATCAAAATTACCATTGACCTAATAATTATATTTGAAAATCATTTTGTTTGTTATGACAACATAAATTCAATATCACACGAACTGAAGTACTACTATTACACCTCTCTCAAAATACCATAATAATAAAATAAAATAAAATAAAGTACAATAAAATAAAATAGCACTTCTCTCAAAACACCATTTTGGAATAATTCAAATAAAATAAAATAAAATAAAAATAAAATAAAAAAGCACCTCTCTCAAAACACCATTTTGGAATAAAATAAAATAAAACAATTTTATTATATAATTATTATATATGAATGAAAATATATATTTTCTTGATAAAATTCTTTAATGTATTAACCCCCTGATGCATAAAATTAATACTGCAATTAATTTATAAACTTTCTTAATAGTTGTTTACTAATATATATATATATATATATATATACACACACACACGCATACACACACACACACACACACATGTTGTGTTTACATGTTTTATGGGGACATTCCATAGGCGTAATGGTTTTTACTGTACAAACCCTATTTTCTATCGCCCTACACCTACCCTACACCTAAACCTAGCCCTCACAGGAGACTGTGCACACTTTTACTTTCTCAAAAAAACTCATTCTGCATGATTTATAAGCCTGTTTCCTCATGGGGACCTCACAAATGTCCCCACAAGGTCAAAATTTACTGGTATTACTATCCTTGTGGGGACATTTGGTCCCCATAACGTGATAAATACCAGGTGCACACACACACACACACACACACACACACACACACACACACACACACACACACACACACACACACACAAGTAAACAACTATTAAGAAAGTTTTTGAATTAATTGCAGTATTAATTTTATGCATCAGGGGGTTAATACATTAAAGAATATGGATCTATGCTTTAAGGTCATCGTCACAGTCTCTGAACAAGCTCAAGTTTCTTAAAACGGCTGGTTTCTCTCACTCTGGTTAGTTCAGAGAAGGACAGGTAATCTAACACCATGAAAGCCATCTCAATCGCTCGTTTTCCCTCCCTCTTCTCTGTTCTTCTTTTGCGTGTTCCTGTTCTGGTAAGAGAAGATCAGTCTCTCTTAAATGAAACTCCCCCGTCACACCCATCTCCCATCTGGTATGTGTGCATATATGCGTGTGAGAGGTGGTGGGAGGAGAAGGCGGCTGCTGTGGTTATGTGTGTGTGTGTGTGCGTGGGTGTGTGTGCGTGTGTGTGTAAGTATATATGTAACCAGAGGGTTGTATGTATGTGTGGTGTCATTACAGCAGGAAGCCTTTGCTCTGATGAGAGGTCTCACTTCCTGTTTATAGAGCAACCACTGGAGCGCAACAATAGCTGGAATTTTGATGGATCGGCAGAGAGGACGCCCAACTCGCACCCTCCAGAGAAAAGATTTCGTTTTTCACTCTTGCTAACAACAATACAACACAATCTGTGAGAAATCAGATGTAATACATTGAGTGTTACTGACTGGCTATAAATAAACAGGCAAGTCTCTCTCTAGTCCAGTTTTATTAAACAACGCCCAAAGCAGTAACTGTTTTATAAACTTACTGACTTGATACAATCATAAGTTAAATTTATAAAGTTACTATTATCATATATTATCATATCACCACATCATCATATAGATGTATATAATTAAGTGCTGTCAAATCGATTAATCGCGATTAACCTAATCCAAAATAATATTTATATTATAATATATATATTAGGGATGTAACAAGATCTCGTGACTATTTTCTTGCGTGTGTTTACATTAGGGCTGCACGATTAATCCTTAAAATATCGAGATCTTGATTCAAACACCCACGCAATCTTATTCCTGAATGACAATGATTTAGTTATGTCTATTAGGACTTTTTTTACATTGCGAGTGTCAGTGGAGCGTAAGAAACACATTTTGTCGCTGCCCATGTTAGCGCAGAAAGAGCAACACAAACAGTCTTTTCAACCACATTATAATCATTATTTCTGTGTTACAGACATTTAAATAACAGAAGTACTGGGATAAAAGTTTTGGGTATAAACACTTTTTTCAGTTGAATAAAAGACTATTTTCCCTATATATATATTTCATCATTGAGGATTTCTTAAAGGGGTCATTGGATGGCCATTTTCCACAAGTTGATATGATTCTTTAGGGTCTTAATGAAAAGTCTATAATATACTTCTCAATGGTTGTGTAAAACAACACCCTTTTTTACCTTGCCAAAACCAGCTCTGCAAAAATCATCTCATTCTGGTCAAGGCTGCTTTAAATGCAAATGAGCTTGCTAGCCTGTTTACTTTAGTCACATTTAGCCGCTAAACTTGCTAACTAGCACATTATTAGGAAAGGCGATTGCAAAGATTCATAAAAAAAAACCTTATATTCACTTCTGCTGTAAGTGAAGCTGGATCACGAATGATTTGTGCGAACATAGACGGATATATGTAGATCGGGAGGCTCATTCCCTTCATAAACAAACATAGTCTACTGCTTCTTCAGCGGCTCAGATGTCTGTCTACGTTCATTATTACATCCAGCAACACAACACCTCAATCACTCCATCGGAGATATTCTTGTCTAACTTACATCCCTGCTCCGGCATCGAAACAATGGAGGTTGGACTGTTACAGCTGATATGGGGTAAAATGCTCATGTCAATAAACTATCGAGGGAGCGGCCTCTGTGGGTAACCGACAGGCATCAAGCCATGAGAATGGCTTGATTTGAAAAAGGGAATATTATTTTTAAAGATTAATTAAAAACCACTGCATGGATTTTTATCATTATTGGGTAGATTTGTACATACACTGCCAACACACATTAATGTTCAAACAACATGTAAAAGTGAACTTAGCATCCGATGACCCCTTTAAGAAAAGTTAAAAAACCTTGTCTCGTCTCGTTCTCATGAACCCAGTCTCATGTCTCGTTTCGTGGGATAAGTGTCTCGCCACACCCCTAATATATACACACACACACACACACACACACACACACACACACACACACACACACACAGCATGTGCACATATATTATGTAAATAATTTTGGATGCGATTAATCGCAATTAATTGATGTGACAGCACATATGTATACATATATACAGAGCATGTGCACATATGTATACATATACATACATATATGTACATATACATACATACATACATACATACGCTTATATATTAAAAAAGCAACACATGCAGAGCATCTTCCATTCTAATGACATGCAACCGAACCGAACCAAAAACCGTGGTTAAAAACAGAGGTACGTATTGAACCGTGGACTAACTGTATTGTTGCATCCGTAAAGACCACTGCATTTTAATCACAATCCAAACAAACTTGCTACATACGAATAGTTTTTTTATGTAAAATAGTAACAGTTCAAACCAATTCACAATGTTGTCTATGTTGCTTAGCCATTTGTACCAGTATGTCATTTTTTTAAAAAAGTTCATACCTTATGTGTAATTCAAACCGGTTTACCGTTTGAACCGGTATATCGCCCAGCACTACTTGGTCATTTACCATCTTATTTTTATCAATAGCTTACCATGTTATTGTGTAAAGGGCTGATCAAAATGGTGTCGAGCGTTCCCCTCACTGAGGGATATGTCATGTCGGGCTCTCTGGGATTTGAGGTCAGTCCAGCTGGACGTCTGGTGCCAAAACGAGGTGGATTACACCCTTTAATCCCAGTCACCCCAAAGGAAGTGAACTAAAGCTGCCAGCATCCTTCTTCAGACTTCATTCAGCTGATCTTTCTGAACCTCTCTAAACAGACTTGGTGAAGTGTGAGAGAACAGTCCTACTATCACTTGTCACGATACAAAGAAAAAACAGATGTAAAAGAGTTTTGCCCTCAAGGGACCAGCAGCACTGACTGCCAAGATGAATTATATATTTACACTGTATCATGTGATGAGGGTTAAGACTTAGAAGGCTTGTCAAGGAGTTATGCATATAATACTTCTGTCAGTTCTTTAGAATTTACAAAATAAGGAAGGTTGATCACACTTTAAAGTAAGGTTGTATATACTAACACCAGTTAATGCTCTAGATTTCAAGTAAATTCCAATGTTAATACTAGTTAATGCATTAACAGAAAGTATAAACTTGAATGTTTAAAATCCATTAGTAAATGTAGAATGCTGTACATTGTTAGTTCATAAAGCTTCACTAATGTTCATAAACCAAAAGAATTTGGATTTGTTACCGGATCGCCCCCCAAACAAAATGGCTGCCTAGACAACTAGGTGTTTTGATTCCACTTTTTATAGCACAACATATTGATTTCAGGTACAGCACTTTGCAATAGCAGTACTCACAAGAGAGACTTAAAAAGAAAAGGCCTGAAGGCCTTTTTGTGTTACTGGGAGTATAAGTATGTACTTGAAAAAATTTACTAGAAACTCAGACTTCACCAACTTGAGTAATCTGAACAGAAGGGTTGCACAGTATTGGATATGAGAGGTTTGGCACTGAATGCTAGCTTTATTTTTCTCAATAAGCGAATTCCCTTGAGCTTGAGTTATTAATAATCTCTGAGCTCTTTCTCGGAAGAACAGCTGTTGGGGAAGCTGAAATTTGCTAATATTTCCAACCTAGGCTCATTGGAAAAACGTGCCTCTACCTAAACTCCAAAAATGTCCCTATACATACAATTCACCTCAGTTTCCAGTTGAAATAAACACTAGCGACACAAAAAAAAAAAAAAACACCAATGACCTTTCATTCTTGTTCACACAAATTGCAATCACGGGGTAGATTACTGAATAATGCAGACTTATCTTCATTGCATTTTTTGCACAGTACTATATTCTGACTTCAAAACAGTTTACAAATCATGTACGAAAAGTAACACATTTCAGTGTTTTCATCACATAACCAGCTCCGTATGGCTTTTCTGACATAGTAAACTTGCTCGGTAGCTCACCTGGTATAGCACTGTACATGCAATGTGGAGCACTTCGGTGCATGTCCTGTGAAAATGAGTCACGATAAGACTTTTAGACAAGATAAAATGGCATGGTTGCCTCAGCATAAACTTTTTTGTCTCATGTTTGATATTGTTAACAGTATTAGTTAGGTTTATAGTAGGATTTAGTGAGGTTGGTATGTTGTTTTTAAATGCAATAGAGCACTAAAGAGCAGGTCATATGGGTTTTCGAAAAATATATTTTTTTGCAGTTTGTAACATAGCTATACTTAGTCGACTCAGACCCGCCTTAACGTGTCGTTATATTTTTGAATCTTCCGAAACCAATATACGCCACTGGGTAACTTATTTGCATAATCCTCGCCTGCCCCCATGAAATCCAAACATTCTGACCTGCCCACAAACACTCCCGCTAGTTAGTTCCATGATACTACAGCAATACAATTCGAACCTTTTGTCGTGTTTGTCATTTTACAGAGTACTGCATCTCTAATCTTGGCTTTTATGTTCATTGGCTTCTAATCTCCTTTATTTGGCCTAACAAGTGTCTCCGAACCACAACCTGTAAGCACGGTTGATACATTATGTATAAGTGCTCAAAATAGCAAGTTGTTTGTGCTAATATGTGATGTATTCCTAGTGCAGCTTTAGGTTTCCAGGTAATTACTGTCTTACTGAAATAGTTCTGATAATTCGCTGTGAACCCACTATTTCCTAAGAATGTGTTGATTAATATAGACTGCTGTTCTAATTACTTTGTGTAATAATAAAGAATGCAGGCATATTTTGGTTTACAAACTGTGTTGTTTCATCAGTTGGTCACGTTAGCACTCGGATAACGTATCAACCGTTATTGTTTAGTGTTTACAGTTTAGCAGCTTGTTTTGGTGCATGCTTTGTCAACAGTAGCCAGAGTTGATAGGTTTTCACAACAAAAACTACCCAAGTGCTACTCAAAACTAGCCCTAAACCAGTCCAATCGCATTTCGAGGGGGGTCCCTGTTAAAAATCACATTGCGGGGTGTAAAATACACATTTTTGGGCGGGATTCCCCTAGTAAATTCCCAATTCAGTGGCTAAATATGACGCTATTGGGTTTGCTACAACCTGCGGACATTAAAACAACCGTGGACTTGCCAACACTGATGGCAGCGCTTGCTAACCTGCTTGAGTACTCCTCTCTGTACCAATCACAACAGGCTTGGCCGGCTGACCAATCAAAGCAGAGTAGACTTATGGAAGGGAGGGGCCTTACGCTCAGAACTGATCGAACAAATCGTTTCAAAATCATTGACAAATGACTATGTATAAATGTATATTTTGATAAAATGTTTTCTGACCTTAGATGCATTTAAACCAGTTGTAGGGGACTTCAAAATACTATATAACCTGCTCTTTAAACTTTTAGCACCACTTTTATTGTTGAATTGCTGTGATACGTACAACAACCAATGGGTCACATTCACAATGATCTGTTTCAGACTAAACTGAACACGCTTTTAGCACCACTCATTGGACATTCTACCTTGAAAGTGTTGCAAAATGTGCAAGAAACAATGTAATATCATCCATATGACCGAACATACTTGCCCTTACAACCACAATCCTTTGAAAATAGTATATACATACATATATAGAAAGCAACAATCAGTTAAAGTGACATCTATTATTTAACTGCATTAAATACAAAGTACACAGAAGATATACCGTGCTGTGCTTTTCTACATGTTGTTTTACAGACAAACCAGACTCTGAATAATTTACAGCAGCAAGGCCTTGACATCCACAGGATCCAATTAGTTGAAATCCACATGCAATCAGTCCACAGGAAAAAGGCACAACAGGGACATCTCCAGAGAGACGAGACACTATTAGCAAGTTTCTAAAATACAGAGGGGTGCACTGCATAAGAGAAGAGCGAACGCACCACTGCTTTGACAGAACATGGAATCCTTGAAATCAGATCAGTGAACGAAGAATGTGATACTCGTATACAAATACCTCAGTTACTCAAACAAACCTCTGATAAGGTTCTACTGACTTGGTAAAAGCTGTGCTTTAAATAGCAACAGCAATTAGTGTATAATAATACAGTATAATATTATATATAGCACTATGGTACAGTACTTTATAGTTATAGTATGATCCAGAAAGACTTTTACTTGCGGTCTTGTAAAATGTAATTTTTAAGTAGTTTAAGTGCCTTCAAAAATAAACAGAAGTGTCTGATGGCGAAATGCAAAACCCAGACTAGCCAAATGTTTGTCTCTGCTGAAGTTTAAACTTTCCATAAATCAGGTGAAGAACTGCACAGCTTGTTAATGTTTTCCTTCAAACCAAAGATTGTAACTACGACTGACTTTCTTCTGCTGAAAACAAGAGCTAATTTAAAGAATGCTTCAGTTGCTTTTGCACAGATAATAGAAGTCAGTGGGGTCTGATGTTGTTTTATGGATGGATTTAAAAAAACAAAAAACAAAAAAAAAACAAAACAAAACAAAAAAAAGCTAAATTTTGTCAAATTATCTTTGTGTGTTTAACAAAATGATAAAAATGTATACATGAGCAAAATATGACAAACTATTGTTTTAGTCGATCACTAATCTAAACATTGAGGTTAGTTATGGTGGTTACGGCCCCGTCACTAATAGTAAACAACTAAAACAAACTAACAGAGCAACTTTAGATAACAGAATCTGTCCTAGACTGTTTCCAAAATGAATCCAAGCCAGAAACAGTACAAACTATTTATGTGGAACTGCTATTAAAATTCCTTGTGACTTTATCAGTCAAATAGGGTTTTGCATTGGTTTGTATTACAAGCTCCCGAGAAAAAGAGCCGTTTCAGTTCTGTCTAAGGGTGGAGTCGCCACAACTGTTTGTGTGGTTTCCAGCCAATGGCAACAATGACTTGTTTCTATAATCTCAAATGGAACATTTGTTAGACATTGTGTGATTATGCACTACTGAATAAAGTCTCATAAAGACCTTTGGTCTGTTTTTTTTGTGTTGTATAGTCAGGTTTGGTCTAATGTGGCTTGGATATGAGTTGATGTGCTGTGGTTTAGGGAAGTATTATGTTTTGATTGTATAACATGATCTGGTTTAACCAGGTTTGGTTTGGTCTAGTCTAAATTGGCCTTTCATGGTATCATATGATCAATTTCAGCACTGCTATAGTCTGGAAAGGACTGGTCTTATTTTAACATGACTGTGGGGCAGATGGGGCAGTTCACCTAAAAAACTCGTTGTCAGTCAATAAGAGGTTTGAAAAAAATACAGCAAAACTATAATATTGTGAAATATCATTAAGGGTTAGTTCTCCCAAAAATGAAAACAATGTCGTTCCAATCCTGTAAGACCTTCATAGACAGCAACACAACTACCACGTTCAAGACCCAGAAAGGTAGTAAGGACATCGATAAAATAGTCCATGTGACATTGTTCAACCGCAATGATATGAAGTGGTAACATAAAACTAAAGACTTTCTTCAACAATTTCTTCTCTTCTGTGTCAGTCTTTTTTGTCATTTTGGAGCTTCACAGCTGCCGTCCCCATTTACTTTTATTACATGGGGAAAAAATGGTGAATAAATGCAAAATAAACGTGAACTTTTGAGTAATCTACCCCTTGAAAAGGACAAAGGCTGTGGCGATGGTTCAGAAAAACTCAACTAACTATATGCTGGACATGATGGCAGTGAGGTCATGGTCAAAAGCAGGGATGTGTGCAGTATACAGTACCAACCTGTTCCTGTTGGAACGTTGGACAGGAAGACACACACTGCCATCACTTGTTGTGCTCTCTAGTGCCAAAGCTGTGCCCTGCTTAGCTCTCTCTGTCTCTCTCTCTGCCCACTGCTGCCAGCTCACCCATGTGCCAAGCCCTCCACTAGACACAGGGCATTATGCACGCCCAACACAGCTGATACACACACAAATTCTGGATGCAATCATTCCAAAACAGTTTTTATGCTCAAAACACATTTGTTCGCATTACTCCAAGTCATTTACAGTAATGACATCACCAGCCTGTTTTTCCACTATACTGGGTGATGCTGATTAGTCAGCATTACTGAATTAAAAGATAAAGGATCTGCCATTATTTGAATAACTTTTGGTTTAGTCAAGAGAGAGATAGTATTTGTTTGTGTACACATAAAACAGCTCAAAGGCATATTAGGACACGTATTCTCACCTAAACACTCCGGAAAAACAAGTACAGTTAGTTTACCTTACTATTCCAGTTGAGGCCATTAAGCCATAAATGAAAACACAATTACAAAATAAAATTATGGTAACATGGTGAAACATGGCTTTTTGTAATTATAAATCAACCAATCAATTAGTTAAAATAAATGAATTTATTTTATACACCAAAATGTAATAGTATTTATACTAAATACAAAATTTGAACCAATAAATATAATTAAAAATGCATTCATTTGCAATTATGCTAGTCTTAATTTAAAAATTTTAAATTGTGGCTTAACTAGAGTAACTAACACTGTATTTACTATAAAACACAGACCACTTACTGCCTAATCAAAACCAAACAAAAAGCACAAATAGGTATATAATCAAATAAATATCAACCAATTTAAGAAGACATCTGTTCACTGTTAACCTGGACGTCTTAACTCTGCAAATTAAATTCTTCGTGCGGAGTCTCTCCTCCCCCTCAGCTGCACTTAATCCCAGTGATTAAATCATTTTTCTTCAGCCCTAATTTTGCCTGTTACAGGACTCTGATGGAGGATGGGCGTGCTCTTTATTGATTGGTGGGTTGAGCAGATTACCCTAATAGCGGGATTACCACCCACATGTTGACCACGCGTGTTGGAGCTGCAGGGCCGTAGTGCCAGCTTCCCATCAGATGGCCAGGGGGAGCAATGAAGACATAACACACCACTCAATGAGAGCGTGTGTCTGTTCGTCTGTCTAGAGGGTGCGCATTAACAAGTATTTGGCAACTCATTAAGTTCTTTTATTTGCAAACTCATTAGTCATCTCAGCTGTGTTGTCATTTAAGATGTAGTCAAACTCACCATAATTATCACATGCTTAGCTGCCTTAGCACGACTTGACAAGCTGCTTGAAACATGACAGGTTTTATGACAAGCAGTGTAAATGTCACGTCTAATCTAATGCTAGTATGTTAAAAGGCGTACAACAATACAAATGTAACCTGTAAATGTGCCTCATGTGGTAATTATTTGTTTTTATTCAAGTGAAAAATATGATCATAATTAAATCAATCTGACATTACGCCAATAAAAAACTAATTTAAAGTAGAAATGGTGCCTGAAAGGGACAGCACACCCAAAAAAAAAAAAAATGTAGCTATTCACTGTTATGTCATTCCAAGCCTGTGTGACATAAAGGGATCCAAAAATTACAGTTCTGTCATCATTTACTTACTCATGTCATTCCAAAAATGCATGAACATAAAAGATGATATTTTAAAGAGTGTTGTAACCAAACAGTTTCAGGCCCCATTGACTTATTTGGCCTTTTAATGTCCATACTACGGAAATCAATGGGACCCAAAACCATTTGATTACCATAATTTTTCCAAAATACATTCTTTTGTGCTCCACAGAAGACAGACATCCATTTAGGCTTGGAACGTCATGAGCAGGAGTCGACCAATTATCGGCGCAAATATAAATCATGTTTTATGGTTATTGGTATCAGTCCTTTTTAAAAAACATTGGCCGATAAAATTATTTAAAAGCATTTAAAGAAAGTTTTTTGTTATTGTTCATTTTTATGATCTGTAATGAACGGTATCGCCCTGAAAAAACATACTGGTCGACCCCTAATTTAAAGTGATAGTCTACCCAAAAATAAAAATTCTGTCATCAGTTACTGTCGCTCATGACTAGGGGTTAACTGATGTTTTAACTAGGACTGTCAAACGATTAATCACATACAAAATAAAAGTTTGAGTTTGCCTAATATATGCATGCGTACTGTGTGTAATTATTATGTATATATAAATACAAACATTCATGTATATATTTAAGAAATATTTACAAGTATATGTATTTATTATAATTTTTATATAATTTATATTATATATAAATAAGAATATTTTGGACATAGATAACAGTTCTCCTAAATATATACATTAAGTTGTGTGTATTTATATATACACATAATAATTACACAGTACACACATATATTAGGCAAACTCAAACTTTTATTTTGTATGCAATTATTCACGATTAATCGTTTGACAGCCCTAGTTTCAAGTGATATTTTAATCCAATATATAGGTGTAAAAATGAAAATGAATGTCAAATAACAAGGGCTCTAACAAAACTCTTTAAATGCTTTTAAATAATTTCATTGGGAAACTGGTTTTGAAAACGACAGATACCGATAACCATAAAAATGCTTTATACCAGCACTGATAGTTTCATTTTTACACCAGACGTATATATTGGTTCAAAATATCGGTTATCATCTACTTGATCTGTAATAATGGGTATCGGCCCTGAAAAACACATATCGGTCAACCCCTAATTTAAACCGATAGTCTACCCAAAAATAAAAATTCTGTCATCAATTACTCATCCTCATGACTAGGGGTCAACCGATATGCGTTTTAACCAGTATTTTGAACCAATATATATGTGAGGTGTAAAAATGAAATTTAAGGTCTAATTTAAGAATAACAAGTGCTCTGACAAAAACTTCTTTCGATACCGATAACCATAAAAATGTGTTATATTGGCGCCAATAACTGTGGAGGCTTATAATAGGTCAACACCTATTTTAAATGGGTTATACCAAGGTGCTTTTTCCATACAGTGAAAGTGAATGGTGACCATGACTTTCATGGACAGTTTTTATTAAAAAAAATTAAAAATTAAATTTTAGTTTGTCCATCACTCAAAGCTAACTATTGTTTTTGATGACCTGGAATAAAGTGCACAAGTCATGTGTCAATTCTTTGCTAGTACTTTTTTGTCATTTTGACAAAAAAAAAAAAACATTGTTTGACAGCCTCAGTGCCAATTCATTGTATGGAAAAGAGCAGCTCAGACACTCTGCCTAACATCAACTGTCTTCTGCAGGGGGAAAAAAGACATATGGAGTTTAAATGACATGAAGCCAAGTAAATGATGACAAAACGTACATTTTTTTAATGTGAAATATCCCTTTAAGGGAACACCTGCACATTTTCATTTAACTCGCTTCTCGTAATTCAAACCAAAGGTGGATTAAGACCACAATGGAGAGAATTCAGGAAATTTACAGATATTTCCTTGCTCCTGAGGATAAACGGCAAATGACTTTGTCTTTCAAACTGAACTCTATGTGTGTGTGTCCTTGTAGCCATTTTCCTGATTATGATTCTATTAGACAATATACAACAGTCAGCTGTTTATCAAACAGACAGTTATTCAAATTAATCCACAACAGGTAAAACTGCACTTCAGTTGATGACATATGCATGACCAAATCCTCCAGCTCTCTCTCTCTCATCCATTTCTGTACGTGTATGTTTGATTTAATGAGCAATGAGAGGTAATGATGCAGCGATGAAACATTTAACAGCTTTGTGACATTCCATAATACACATTATGCATACTGTAGCAATAAAGTCAACTCATAAAATCTATTTCCCAGACTATGAATGTTTTAATAATCAACAGAACGCATCATAAAACATTACTGCGCACACTTCACCAAAAGGATCTTTGCGACTGCCGTTATTACGTCTTTTGAATCCAAATGACACTAATGGCTAAGCAGCCTCAAATTGCTTCAGTATAACAAAGGCATTAAAATATTAAAGTTGCAAATGTAAGCTTTTCTCATGTGTCCAGATGGGGGAACTAGAAGCTTATTCAGGCCATGGAAAAAGAATTCCAGTAATCTACTGCTGATCCTTCACAATGCCACCCTTGTGCCTTTTGTTTTAGCCTCCCCACTGCCTGTACTCAAAGCCACTGATAATGTTAATGGTCCCTTCCTCCAGCCAGCAGATCTTGAGCTATTACGGGTTGCGAGAGGACTGAAAATGCTTGTTAAGTCATAGTTGAATGTCGAGGGGACGTACAGGGTCAACTTCACAAGGTCAACACAAGTTCAAGCCACAAACCACATAAACAAAGTAAAAAAAAAAAAAAAAAGCGTGGGGACAAATGGATGTGTCAGATTAAGACCAGATACTTGTGCAGTGTCATTTAATCTTTTGGAGATATTTTCGAAAGATGAATAAAATGACCATGCTGCGTATTCTAGGTAGGTTTTTTTGTAGCAATGCAATAGAACCACCATTTTTGGTTCCCTCAAAGAAACTTTCTGTGAACAGTCCTTTAAAGAACCATTTTTTCTTAGTATAAAGAACTTTTTATAAATCCTAAGAATGTTTTTCAATTATATAGAACCTTTTGTCCAGTGAAAAAGTTTCATGGTTGTTCAAGGTTCTTCACGGAACCATCAACGCCAATAAAGAACCTTTATTTTTAGAAGTGTATCAAATGCAGGCATTCTAAATAAACAGCTAAACTTCATTACATTTTAAAAAAGGCTTTTTGTTCCATTCTCATTCACAGAAAAGTATTGCAAAACTCTTGAATTACGAAAATCCCACATCTTTCGACATTTAAACGGTTGAACCCGAGCCCCCTGGCCCTTTTCAGATGAACAAAACAAGCACAGAATATCTTATCACTTTGTTTACATCTTAGAACAGTCACGGCTGAGATTTCATAGGTTGCTTAGGTCTCTTCACATCTCAAACAAGCAGTACAACACCCACTCACTCACTCGCGAATGAACGTGCTGAAGTTTGTTTGATTTGCACTGTCAAAAGGTGTGTAGTGCGTGAACCGAAGCCATGTAAACAACTTGCTTCATTGAGGCACAGTAACCAGCTGCACATAAAAGGGAAGTGACTTTAGCAAAAGGCCCATGCAAATATCTCCAACCACTGCTGCAAGGTAAGGTTTTTGTCTATCGGCACAGAACACTAGAATAACTGTAGTGTTCAGTGTCACCTTTTTTTTTTTTTTTTTAACCCTTAGCTGCCTCTTGACAACCAACTTGGTAAACACAAAATATGCAGTTGTTACTTTGAGAAGTTATTTGTTTTCACATATCAACACTAAGTTTTGTTTAAGAAAAGGCATGCAGTTAGAGTAACACTACATGTGAAAATACACAGAAGATTTTGCAATTAAATGGACTAATTTAGAAATGAAACAGTTTTAGGTCCCCTAACAAAACAATTACACAAATATTACACGTACATGAAACCTACTATCACAAGCCAATAAGCACACACTCCTACAGACAAAAGCAATCACAAAAGTATCCCGTTCAAAGTCATTTTAGTCAGAAACAGACCCCTCATCACAAAGCAAAGGGGTATTAACAAGTGTGCTGACGCCATCCCAGCAGCAGCCCCCCAACAGCCCTTATGCCAGCAAATTCACCTAATAATACAACAAGAGAGCCCTGCATATGCCTGTTGTGTCATTTAGCACAAAACCTCCCTCAAATTATTTGACTGTTACATGAACTCCCAGCTTCACACCAGCAGATGTTCCTTGGCACCATGACAGTCGTGATAATGATAATGCACACACACATATCACCCTCCTCCCCTTCATTCTCCTCATTATCATTATCAAACAACACTAAAACCAGTTTAACAGTTTGTATTCAAACTAATGAGCACAATAAATAAGTAAGCTTCCTTATATGTAAAAAAAAAAGCATGCAAAGTTAAACAGCAAGAGCTAGAATAACATTCTAATAAAACCCTTAAGATCATAACTAGCTTCTAGGTGTTTGTTGAATTGGACATAGTTATTTACTTATCAAAGTCTACTACAGAATCCAATATTGTATAATCAAAACATATACATACTAATTAGTTTGATTACGTGTTATAAATGTAAAATTGTCTTACCATATGTTTTTATTTATTAAGTGTCCTCATGTGGAAGATCAGTCATGCACATTCTTTAGGAAGCACGAACATCCTCTGCTGCTTTTCAAATGCTTCATTCACATATTCCTTATCTCCGTATAGTTAAGATCCCAATACAACAGGACCGTTATCCAAAAATTCCCTGTAAATCGCAGTCCGTCGTCCTCTAAAGGCTTTGAGCCTTGATAATGGTAAGCTAAATGCGAACTGACAAGCATCCGACAAGCTTTCAGGGAGAGGGGAGGAAAAAAAAACTGAACAAAACAAAAAAAGTAAAGCACCAAAGCCCCGCCCTAGACTGTAATAGCTCTCAAAGTAACACTGGGGTTTAGATTTAAGACAATCCGAAGCCACTGATCGCTATTGTGTATTGTAGGCTACCAAAAAAAAAAACCGGGAAAAAGTCTAATAACAGATAATGTTTAAAGTAATCATGTCGAAAAAAAAAAAATCAATAGGATGATGGAAGATAGCTGATAACCTAATTTAATGCTAATTGCATGGCATGTTTTTTCCATCTAAAATAATTGGGTTTCAGTGATGGATCATGTGTTGTTCTGCATCAACAAGTTTATTATTTAAATGTACAGCTGTTTCCCTCAGCTGGGATGAGTTTTGGGGTTATAGTTAAAATAATAACGATTTAGAACAATACATCATTTGTACACGATATGAAATGCATGACGTGGCTGTTGTTTAATTAACAAGAGTAAAGAGTGACTAAAATATGCCATTCATTATATCTACATTGTAGATCTAAAAGTCAAGAACACATTAAACATTTGGCGTCAAAGACGCCTAAAAAGTTAAAATATACACGACATTTTTGCATGCCAGCTCAAGAGCTTTATACATTTACAGCTGGGAATAGAGTTGGGAAATAAGAACCAATTCAAAAGAACAGGTTCCATTGAACAAATACCGAAATTAATGGTTTTCACGACAGTCGATTTCTGAACAAAACACCGCTGGTCTGACTGTATTAAGTGATGTTAATGCCAACACTGCTACTGAATGTACAGCGCAAAACAAACAGCAGCCAGCATAGTCCGAATCCCGAATGAATGATTCTTTTATGAGCCGGTTCTTTATAATGAATCAAAAACATATAACGCAACCACTGTAACCCGAATTCCGAGCGAACGACTCTCTTGTGAACCGGTTCTTTATAGTGAATCATAAACAAACAGCGAAACCGGTAGTACGATTCCTAAACGAATGAGTCTTATGAGCCGGTTCTTTTTTAGTGAATCAAAGGCACTTTAATCTGTTTTACTGAAACAGCAAATGCTTACTGCCGCGATCACAGTATTTTATATAAATAAATTAAACAATCAATTGTTACACCAGTTTTTAGTGTAAAATACACAGTCAATTAGGCTACTGGACTGCCACCTCTTAAAAAGTCTGTGAAAACTCATTAAAAGTCTATGTAAACACACCATTTGCCAAAAGTGTGTTGACTTTATTTGTGTTTTGTAGCAGAATAACCTACGTGTTAAAAATCTGAAATGATTTCCTCGACCTTATCAACAACAGACAGCTGAGTGCAGTACCTACAACAAGAATTTCTTGTTTCCAAACATTTCTTCCTCAAAAGTGCAAACAAACTCGTTAGTGGCATTATGCATAATCAGACTGCATCGGAATCATTAAATCCCTTCCGATTTCCATCTCTACACAGATGATTCAATGGTTAAAGCTCTTCAGAAGAGAAACTTCCTAAAAATAGCGCATGGACAAACAGAATGGGTTATGGCAGAGGTTATACGTGAGTGCGACACGGTAGGCTTTATGTACTGCCATCTGCACTAAAGAAAGCAATCATTCATTGTGCGACTGTCGTTTAAAGTGAGTTGCCAATAGATTGATCTCTAATCTTAATCTAATCTCAATTAGACCCGCGCTGAAACAATGCCTATTCACATCACGACAGCAAGCCCAAGCGAAATCTCCCCGTCCAATCTCCCTTCAAAGTAGCGAACTATTATTAACACAAAAGATTAAGCGTCCCTACTGTTTATGATCGATTCTTGCTCAGAATTCGATTCGAAACTTACCTCGGTACATAAAAATGACGTAATGAAGTTGTGGGGCAACGGCACAAACGCAAGGTGACACTCCGAGATGATGACAAACTGAGTGGCATCCGCAGTTTCCAAATGACTTCAGCGTTGAAAATGCAAATCAAAGCGTTCAGATCGTCTAGGTTTGTAGATCGAGGAAACAATGTGATGACATCGAGCGACGTTGATCCAGATCGAGACGGATCGACAGCGAAGTGCCCCGTGTGTTTGGTGCGACACCTGGAGCGGCAATGGTTCCTCCCTCTTTCATTGACTATTGTTTGTTCAGCATAAAGTTGGGTGATGCAGAAGTCTGGTATTGAGAGTGCTTATAATGCTACAACCTCTGTCTACTGGCACTTAAAGTGATAATGTATGATGACTGACAGTTAAGGATTAGAATTAAATTATTTGAGAAAAGATAAAACATACTGTATATGGGTCAAGGACTTGATGCTCTTTTATTAACTAACTAAATAAGTAAACTAAATTAAGAAGCAATTTAAGTAAAAATGTTTACGTAATGTAACTAAGAAAAGAAAAACATTTAATTAAAAGTCTAATCAATATACATTTTTATTATTATTATTAGGCTGTTTCTGAAGCTGTTTTGTTTTAGAGTATAAATTGCCAAATTAGAAGTGTCTTAACCAACATGCTGGAAGCCATTTTGTTGTCATGTGACGTCTTTAGTACATCATGTGTGTCAAGATTATTATTTTTTTTTTTAACCTTTCAATAAAGAAGCACGTTATATGCAGGTTGAGTAAAAAAATTCAGTCGTGTTCACTTGTGTACTCAAGATGGAAAAAAAATAATTTAGTTACTTGACATTTGGAGTTATTGTGTTTTTGTTGTTGTTTTGTAGAAAATGCTCTAAAAGCTTTTTCATGAAACTGACGTGAACACATTACATTTCTAAAAACTTAGGTTGAAACTACGTTTATCATCAGATATTATTTGTTATTTGTCACTGACACATATAATTTATCTTAAAGTTTAAAACTGCATTTTTGCACGATGAGTGTTTTTGAAAATTTTATACAGAAGATGCATTTAATTGTATTATTCTTTTGTTTTTTTATTTAATATTTAATATTTAATAATGTAATATATATATATATATATATATATATATATATATGATTTACTCTATGTATACTGTCAAACCAACATTTATTCAGACACCTTCAACATTTCTCACCTCATCAGTTTATTCACAGTTTAGATAATGGTAATAAAATACGTCAAGAACTCAGAGTTAAACCGACCAAATTCATCTTGATAATCAAATAAATGTACAGTCAAACCAGAATTTATTCAAACACCTTCAAAATTTCTCACATTATCACAGTTTATTCGCTATAGTTTAGAAAATGTTCAACAACTCACGAGTTAAACTGTGTCAGAACAAATTCATCTTGATAATGTCAGATAACTTTAATAGAAAGGTATGTAAGAAAACATGGTCAGGTCAAAGTGTCAAATCAAATTTTTGGTCTCAAATTTTTATCAGTTTTACTGGTAGTCCACTGTATGAAGAATTTTTGGGTATGATATGTCACAGTTTTCTTTATTCTGCTATCTTCACTTACATACATTAACTATGGTGTCCTGCACCCAAAAAAATATAAAAATTTTTATCTGGTGTCTGAATAATTTTTGGTTTGACTGTATATTTATATCAGTCCTTCACTTGAATTAACCGATTTAAATGGTTCTTTTTATAGCGCAGCTGCTTTTAATGCATTTTTTAAATTCACCCCACTTGTCCTTTAAAGACAGTGCAGTTTAAAGTCAGTAGCCAAACTTAATCGCCATTGTATAATTTCAGCCCTTGGTTACATAACTTTCAGGCCTGCCATGCAGAAGTGGATAATGCAGTAGCTGTTTAGCTGGAGCTGTTGCAGGACACCTATGTGAAGAGTGGTCATTAGTGGCTCTCACCAGAGGCTGTGACAGCTGTCGCTTGTGGCTGCCGCTGGGCCCCAGTGCCTCCCCCTCGCCCGCTCACAATGCACCAGTATGAACAGTAGGTCTGAAAAGACATGCAACCTGACTCCCTCATCTCCACTTACCCATCTCATATTTAATCCCAGACTCACCCTGTCATTAACCACCAGCCACACTACCTCTGGCCCACAGCTTTGATCATTAATCAACGCATTCGCGCAATTATCGAACGGCACAGCTGCCCGTCTAACAACGCGTGCTTTGATAACTTTTCTGTTTTTATTTCTATTACAATACATCCTTCGTTCACCTTATGAGTATGTTAGACAATTAGTGAGGTAAAATTAGGCCTGGTTTGTGATATCTGGGACTGTCACCCTTTTAAGGGCTTGTTTTTGAGATGGAAGTCCGTGAGCGAGAGTCGATGGATTTTTTGGTTGTGGGGGAAGGGTAATTCTGAACTCTTTCACCCCTCGATTCCTCTCAGGCACACACAAAACCTCACACACAGGAGTCTGGACACAAGAGTTGAAGGATGAGTATAAATTATCACATGTGAAATACAATAAAGCTCTGTGGCTTAACTGAAATATTGAACTGAAAGTTTTTTTATGAACAGGAGCACAAAAGGGTGGGTTACAAATGAGCCCGAGTATGTTTAAAAGACACAAAACAATTTACATTTAGTCTGGAACCTATTCTGTTTTATCCCAAGTGTATTTGCATTGCAGACACACTTTGCCCTCACAAAGAACACCTTCTTCTCATTTCTTTTCTTGCGGCGTTTGCATTCTGCTCCCGAAAGTGTTCGCATTCTGCTCGGCGCTACAGATCCTTCTGCATCCTAGTTATTGAGAAATGCAACCTGTTGTTTTCCACAGCAGTGTGGAGCGGAACAACTTTGACTCTGAGAGTTAGTTTGAAGAGTGGGGGAGGATGCATGTGAATATTCTTCCAGCAGGTCAGAGTTCACAAGCTCCATCAAGAAGTGCAGAATGCTTTTCCTGTTCACCTCCGACTGTGCAGTTTATAGGGACAACAGAATAACATGCTCAACTGACTCATTTCTAACTTGAAGTGAGCCGTTGCATTTGAAAACTATTCATCAGTAGCTGATGCAATATTTTGGCATGGTGGTAAAACAGGAAGCATCTACATGAAATCTGGGACATATAGTGGCCTATCAGTGACATCAGTTCAGTGACATCTTGTCTGAGGCGGAATATGAATTGTTTTGTATAGAATGTTGCAGGAAAAGGAAGTCTAAAAATAGGTCACGCCAGCACTCGCATTTTGGTTTCTCATTGGTTTAAACAGTTCAAACCTGCATGTTACAAACTTAACCCCTCTGCTTTAATCCCTTGTTTTGTGATTTGCAGTGTCAGGCCTGTTGCTTTGACAACAGCAGAATGGTGAATATTTCATGACGGGAGGAGGGGGAAGGGTGGCCAGCCAAACTTTGACCTGGGGACTAATCTATTCAGACGAAAAAAGAGGCAGACCGGAGTTGAATCCTGAGACAATTAAGGTGTACCGTGGTCAACACTTTGTGAGTTCTCTCATTTGAGTGTTATGTTTACAAATCACTCCTGCTGCTTTTTCAGCTTTCAGACATTGTTCAGTTGGCTTTTCTGTAGACTTCTGCATTCTTTTAAGTCGGTTTCTTTTGTTTTAGTCTTGGGATTTGCTGTTTTTGGCCCTTCTGTCACCAAATGGTAATAATGAAACAGAAGTCATGAAGTGCTTGAAGCTCTTTTAGAACACTGTAAATCACATCAGATGAAATTTTGGGAATCTAAACACCTTTTTAGATTTGATTTATTTGTCTTTTAGAATACAGATTTTTATTTAAAGCTATTTCCTAAGCACAAATAACAAAGGAAAGTTTTAAAATGAAAACATTTCATGTTATTTTGTTGTGGAAATTGTTTTTTAGAGTATTATACATTATAAATTCCACCAAGAGGTTTCAAAATTAAATTCTGAGGACACTAAAACTTTATGAAGATTTTTGTTAATTGCTGTTAACCCTCTTTGGTACAGGGTGGCTATGTTGCAACATATGATTTTCCTTCGATTTATCGCTCTTTAAGAAAAAACAACAGTTGTTGAATGTCAAATATTGATAAGCAGTTAAATATTTGTCTGTGTTAATTAACACAGATCAACTTTAAGACAGTTTTACAGTAAATTGAGAAAATATAAACATTGCCATATGTTTCTGTACCCCAGTGGAAATTTCAGTGGAAGTCATTACATCATTAGGAATTTTACTAAGTGGCCTCAATTATACTGAATATATATATATATATATATATGTTATTTTTTAGAATGGTTATATTAATAAAACTGTGTTTATGTAAAACACCAATATTATAAATTAACATATTTTACAAAAATGTCAGGAAAAAGAGAATATAGTTTACTCTAACACTGACAGTGAGTTTGACCTGTGACCCTGTACCACAAAACTAGACATAAGGATCAATTTTTGAAAACATCATCTGAAACCTGAATAAATAAGCTTTCCATTGATGTATGGTTTGTTAGGTTAGGACAATATATGTTTGAGATATAACTATTTGAAAATCTGGAAGGGTGCAAAAATATTGAGAAAATCGACTTTAAAGTTGTCCAAATGAAGTTCTTAGCAATGCGTATTACTAATGAAAAAATAAGTTTTGATATATGGTAGGAAACATGCAAAATATCTTCATGGAACATGATCTTTACTTAATATCCCAATAATTTTTGGCGTAAAAGAAAAATTGATCATTTTGACCCATACAGTGTATTTTGGCTATTGCTACAAACATACCTGTGCTACTTACGACTGGTTTTGTGGTCCAGGGTCACATATAGCTACTCATAAAAGTAACATGAATTTAATAAGAAAAATTGATATGTAAAAATGTTTATATTTTCTCAGTTTAGTGCAAAACTGTCTAAAAGTTGATCTGTGTCAAAGTTAAAGGATTACTCCACTTCCAAAATAAAAATGTTCTGATAATTTATTCACCCCCGTGTTCATGTCTTTCTTTCTTTAGTTGCAAAGAAATTACGTTTTTTGAGGAAAACATTCCAGGATTTTTTCTCCATATAGTGGATTTCAATGGGGCTCAACGGATTGAAGGTTAAAAATGCAGTTTCAATGCAGATTTGAAGGGCTCTAAACAATCCCACCCAAGGAATAAGAGTCTTATCTAGTAAAACGATCAAAATTACAATTACAATTTATATACTTTTTAACCTCAAATGCTAGTCTTGTCTAGCTCTGCCATGCACATAGTGTGCTACTATGTGTAATCCGGGTCAATACAGTTAGGGTATGTCAAAAAACTCCCATCTCATTTTCTCCTCCAAGTTCAAAATCATCCTGAAGAAGTACTGACCCGGTGTTTACAAAGTGAACGTGCAAAGGTCTAACGCCCTTTACAAAAAAAAAAAAAAGAAAAAGGTAAAACAGCAATGTAGGACAATTTTGAAGTTGGAGGAGAAAATGAGATGGGAGTTTTTCGACATACCCTAACTGTATTTGATGGGAGTGCACAAGTACGCATGCACATCCCAGAGCTAGACAAGACGAGCATTTGTGGTTAAAAAGGCTATAAATATTAATGTACTTAAGAAAATGACCAATCGTTTTGCTAGATAAGACCCTTATTCCTCGGCTGGGATCGTTTAGAGCTGCATTGAAACTGCATTTTTAACCTTCAATCCGTTGAGCCCCGAAGTCCACTATATAGAGAAAAATCCTGAAATGTTTTCGTCAAAAAACGTAATTTCTTTGCGACTGAATAAAGAAAGACATGAATATCTTGGATGACATGGGAGTGAGTAAATTATCAGGAAATTAATCCTTTAACATAGACCAATATTTAACTGTTTGTAAATATTTGTCATCTAACAAAATATTTATATATTTAATATCTAAAATATTTTTTTTTTTTTCCGAAGACCAATAAATTGAAAAAAAAAAGGGTTAAAGGCAATTAACAAAAATCTTTAGATAGTTAAATCTTTAGAATGTCCTCAATATTTAATTTAAACATCTTGATTTAAAAGAGAAACTGATACTTAGGAATTGTTTTAACAATGGATTCTTTTCCACATCATTTAAATAAAGAATTTACATTAAAATAAGAAAAATATTTTTTTTTTTTTACTAGTGGGTGCAGGACACTATAGTTAATTTATGTAAGTGAGGATAGCAAAATAAAGTAAACTGTGACATATTATACCCAACAATTCTTCATACAGTGGACTACCAGTAATTTTTAACAAATTTGGGAGCAAAAATTATTCAGATACTTTGACTTGTCCATGTTTTACTCAAGTGTTTTTACACCATAGACTGAACAAAATTAAGCATTGCTTGGTAATTGGTCAACAAAGTTTTGATAGCTGTGTAAATATTGTCATACTAACAGTTGTCTGTATTTTGGGTTAATTGTAATCCATTACATACCTTTCTATCAAAGTTATTTGACATTATCAAGATGAATTTGTTCTGACACAGTTTACCTCTGAGTTCTTGTCATATTTTATTCCCTTTTTTTAAACAGGTGCGAATAAATGTGTGAAATGCTAAAGGTGTCTGAATAAATTTTGGTTTGACTGTATATATATGTAGCAAAATGCCAATGTTGTTCACCTTTTGCTTTCTTTTTTGATCTTTTTCTGATTTCATGTAATACATTTTTTAAAATGTTGTGGAAAAGATTACATTTTTAAATTATAGGCACAACAGAAGGTTATAAGAATATACTTTTTATCTAAAGAGATTTTGTGTGCACTGATAGCAGGGAAGGTCCCCCCGGAGCACCTTAAGGTTAAGGGCCTTGCTCAAGGGCATTGAGCGAGAAGATGATCTCAGTAACTCTCCAGGGCCCCTCCTAGTTTGCGATTGAACCTTTGAGCCTTTGTGTTCATAGCCTGGATGCTTGCTGGTTAGAGATTCTAGGCTTGTTCAATGACTGACACTCACGAAAAGAACTTAGAGATGCTGCAGAAAGTCTTCCGTCGTCCATTACTGCACAAATCACATTTATTTCGCCTCTCATCATCCATCAAAGCATAGGTGCTTTCATCTGGCAGTGTCTCTTTGTACCTGTAATTAGTTTTGGGACAGGAGATCGACTCTATTAAAACAGCATAAAAAGAGAATAAAGAGGTTTGTGTTTTCTTGTCATGGCTGCTCAGGAGCTCTGCCTAATAACGGCTGATAGATTCGTACTGTCAGGCTGTGGAGAAAACGCTAGTCTGGCATGTTTATGACATTACCTCAGAGCAGGACCAGGGCTGGAGTCAGCCGCTTGCGGCCGAAAGGGCTTTATTATGTGTCCTGAAGTCGCATGGATGGCTTTGTGGCTTGGACTACAAAACAGCTGTAACCCAGCAAACAAAATGTTTTGCTAACATTCCAGTCGAGCCATTCTTTCTGAATGTTCTCTGAACGAAATGTCCATTATTTAAATTCCCATTATATTTAATGTACATTATTTTGCTAATGTTACAGAAATATTCAATCTTATAGTATTGCAAATATTATGGAAATGTTATCTTAGATGTTCTCTGAATGTTCAGGATTTTTTGGGTGGGCCTGAAATCATGTTTCGATGACGCACTGGAGCCACTGCTCATGGCCCTCCCCTAACACAATAGTAACTACAGCGTATTAGCATCAGTGGTTTGCCCACTCAGTACTGAGTTACCATCATTACGGTTAGCTACTACAGCCTACAGTTTGCTTACTAGCTATGTCTTCGTCATGTAAATGGATATTACCTGGTTGTGATAATTTACAAAACAGCTTGCTCATCCATTCGCGTTGTAGCGGTATTTGACAGTTGAGAGAGGCGACAGCTTTCCCGCGAGTGGGCGTGGTTTCAGCGCCGCCAGCGGACACGCCCCTAGCGTTAGAGAGCAGAAAGTACTGCTTATTCTTTTAAGATTTTGATAACTTATTTTATTTACTTGGCGATTTTTTATCATTTAAACTTGGCTGGATGATCAATGACATTTTTCTGTGGTGTGACAAACTCAGAACACATATTTAATATTGCTTAGATGGATTTTGAAATTTTACAATGAATTACAGAGACACAGCAATTAACTCACTGAATTAAAAATGGAGTTTTTAGCTAGAAAGACTGAAATAGAAGTTTCTTGAAACACATAAATTTTCTATTAACTTCAAAAAATGATTATTTACAGTGTTAGATGAACATCTAATTAAATCGCTTCTTATAAATAAAGAAATAAATAGAAATAATGTTTTTATTTCATTTTAATGTCATTATTAAAGACCATTATTAACTCTGAATGAATGTTCTATTAACTTCATTAGTAGAAAAATAAATGCGCCTATTATTTATTTATTTATTTATGTTCTGATGTGTTACAGGGTTGCAA